>JAIUCV010000753.1:0-362272 GCA_026724425.1 Erythrophleum ivorense | reverse complement strand
ATAAGAATGGATGAACAACTACCTTTCTCAAGAAGTACAAAGTTCCTTTTTGGTTTCTAACTTCTCTTCTCAGCCTCACACATGTACTTGGGGGATGTTTGATTTACTTGCCTAAACACATTAAACAATACACAAAGATATCAATGGAACTATCTCTAGTCTTACACAAGCCTTATACAAGTTAGTTCTAGCTTTGGACTTTCATATGGCTCTATATTGTAGCATAATGAAGCAACTCATATCATTCATCATCTTGGCTCCAATCTCTCACTTAGTCTAAGTCATATGACTCCATTTAAACTCATTGGAGTTATTATCAACTCAAATCTAGGAGTCTAACACTAAGTTGCTTCTTTACACATAATGAAACTTTAAATTTTTCAACTTTTAAAATATGGTTTCTAAATTTAAACCAATGATTCCTTTGGTGTCTATAATTCATATATAAATCATTTCTATCTTTATAATCAAAGAAAACTCTCCCTAGGTACTTGAAACTACCCTTGGCCGAGACATACATTCTAAGGAGCACCCCATGGATTTTTATTCATTTTCCTAGAAAATTTGGCACATATATGAGCTCTTTAACCTTTTATTAACTCAATCATAGTCTTACACAATCTAGAATATCATTTTAAAGCTTCAAATTTTCGTAGATGCAATCAAAATCCTATATGGCTCTATATTGTAGCATAATGAAGCAACTCATATCATTCATCATCTTGGCTCCAATCTCTCACTTAGTTTAAGTCACATGACTCCATTTAAACTCATTAGAGTTATTATCAACTCAAATCTAGGAATTTAACACTAAGTTGCTTCTTTACACATAATGAAACTTTAAAATTTTCAACTTTTAAAATATGGTTCCTAAATTCAAACTAATGATTCCTTTGGTGTCTATAATTCATATCTAAATCATTTCTATCTTTATAATCAAAGAAAACTCTCTCTAGGTACTTGAAACTACCCTTGGCCAAGACATACATTCTAAGGAGCACCTATGGATTTTTATTCATTTTTCTAGGAAATTTGGCACATATATGAGCTCCTTAACCTTTTATTAACTCAATCATAGTCTTACACAATCTAGAATATCATTTTAAAGCTTCAAATTTTCGTAGATGCAATCAAAATCCTAATTTCCATAACTTGTTATCTATAGCCTCTTTTTGATTTTTATTACTTCCATATGATTTTTGATACTTCAAAACCCCCAATTTCTATTAAGTTTGGATCAAAATCAAACTCCCTACATGGTGCTCTAGGTCTAGCCAAAATGGTAGTGGAAGAGAAGAACCGAGAAGATCAAGATTTTCATGGAGAAATTACCTTATTAGCTTCCTTAGCAAATGAACTTTCTTAAGCTTCCAAGATTTTCTCTAAACTCTTCATTTCCTCCACTAAACCAACCATGAAACATCATCATTTAGAGTTTCAAAACCATGGAGAAAGAGAGAACAAAGAGGAGAAGAACATTAGCACGAAGAAGAACATGAAAAAGTAGCCATTCTTTAGCCATTTTGCTTGATTTTCTCCTTCCCTTTTCCTCCCTCTTGGTGTGCCACTTGAAGATAGTGTTGGTTTTATTTTTGGCTAGGTGAAAGTCGGTTAGGTTGAATGAAGAAGGTGGATGTGATTTTAAGAAGAGGCAAGCTTAATTTATAACAATTATAAAATTCTATTTTGTCCCTTAATTTTGTTTTCTCCATTTGAGATCATTTCAACTCTTTTTTTAGAACCATCTTCTCCATCAGGAAATTTAGGTTCTCTAATTCATAAAATGCCTTGGTTTCATTATAATTGGATTCAAAACAACCCCAAATGATTTAATCAAAGTTTCAGTCCATCGACAACTTAAAAACATACACCGGAGGACTTTTAGCCATTATAAGAGTTCTATAGTTTTTAGGGCCTTTGAAAACTTCAGAAAACTTAATTTTCATATTTAAAACCCCTTCCTTTGAGTTTTCAAAAATTGTCTGAATATTATGATTTTGCCACTACATTATTCCTTAATTCGTTCAATTGTTTTGGCTCCATTTTTGGGTTGTCCTTAGGCTCTTATCTACATTTGTAGATGTTCTAATTAACCTTTTAATCTCAATTAGCCTCAATTTGCTCTGCTTTAGGGTACTCTCATATCCATTTATCGGTTTCAATTTAGTTTTTTAAAAACTTGGTTATTACAAAAATAACTTAGAAATTAAATAAAAACATGAAATAATATAATTTTTGAAAATGCATATGCAAAATATGATATTTATAAAAAGGTTTCACCCAAACCACATAAAAAGCCATTTTTCATATTTGCACGAAGCTCCTAACACTCTTTTAGTCTAAAAAAAAAATCTCCTAGCCATTGATGCTATATGAGAATGGAGAACTTTTATATCTAGTTCAAGTTTTATGCAATATATATGAGTTCAAGTTGTAAAGCCAAAAATCTTGGAATTGAATTTTGTATTATACAAATTTTATGCTGAATAGAGAATGGAGAATGTTGAGTGTCTGTATTGGTTATTCATATGGTAGAAAGTATTAATTTTTACATCAAATTTTATGCTATGTGTTTATTTAAATTTAGGTTTTGTATGTTAAAATTTTTAGTTTTTTTAGACATTAAAAATCTATTTATAAAATTTTAAAAAAATTAATATGAAAATTTTTATAAGTTATATTGTTAAATACTAAATAATTAAAGATTTTTCTTAGTTATAGAAATGGAGAGGTCTTAGATCATTAAACCCCAAAAAACTCATGAATATTTAGATGGACTGAATAGATTCATAATGTAATACCATAATTCATTAACCTCTTTAGACTAGTGCTCATACTTAATCTCATACAAGTTCAAAAAAAGGAATAAAATAATGGCATTTTTCTTGCATTGCGTAGTACTTTAAAAATTTAAATTTCACTCTGTGGACCCCGTGGACTCCCCAATATAATCTCCTACTCATATTTTATCTAAAAAAGTCATAACCATTGCAAAACATTCTATACATTTCGGTTTAGGAGCCATATATTAGAAAAAGGGAGTTTTGCCTCAGGTTCAAATTCCATATTTCTATCCCCAATTTTGAAAAATCATAATTAATTCTAAAAAAATTGAAATTAAGAAAAATGATAGCTTTTTGGAAAACTCTAATGTCCTCTATAGGTGAAAAATCATTCTATGTCATGAAAACATTAATTGGACTACAATTGATAATAAAATAGCACTAAAGATTTGGTTACTAAGTTTGCTATCATAGGTTACTGATATAAATTTAAACAATTCATAACTAATTCTAGAAAAATCAAACCTAACAAGCCATACCATTTTGGAATATATGGATGTTAACTAAAGGCTAAAAATAACTTAAAACCAAAATAGAAGCCTTTAGCCCCCTGAAAACTGATAAAATAGTATAGAGGTTTGGCTGCGTCCCTGATACTAATATGAAATTTCAAAAATTCATTTCTCTCTCAATATAAATCTAAATGAGGTGTTCTTAAGTGTTACAGAAATTGTATCATATATAATTTATGCTTGTAAAATTTCAGAGCCATTGGATTTCATTTGGGTCATAAGGACCCATAGAACCAAAGCTGACTATATGAACAGTGCATTTGCCAATTTTGCACATTTTTTCTAACTTTAATAAATCAATAATAAATTTTTTAAAGTTTCAAATTAGGTGCTCTTAAGCTCTATGGAAAGCTCTAGATGAGACCTATTTATATATCCAAATTTCTTACAAAAACTAGTTCATTAGGTTAGGACTTTCACATAGCTCAAAGTTATGGCAATTTTGATGCCATAATGGGGTTAATTTGGTTCCAAATGGCTTCCTAAACTATCTACCCACAACTTGAGCATGTTTTAAAGCATAAACACATCATGTATAAGCTCCCCAAGTGGTCCAAAACTTTATATATCTCAAAACTCACTACCTCACATAGCTAAGTACACAATCAAGAATGGTCCACCAAGTGGTCAAATCATGCATTTTCCAATTGATTTGGTTCCAAGTTTGATATGCACCATACATTCATATATATTTACATTTTTTGAAGGGCTTACATCTTAAAAATAATATATACATACAAGTTTTGATATCTCATTACATCAAAACTACACTAATGTCAAAACTGGCCAATTATGCTCCTTCCACTTTGGTCTCCTTGAGGGACTAGACATGGTGAGATGGGAAAAGGAAGGGGGTGAGATTTAAAAAATCTCAATATAGCTCAAATACCCATTTAAGTAAGCAACCAAGGCAATATAAACATGTCAAAGAGCACAAGTATGCATCCAACATAAACAGAAATCATTCAATTTAAAATTTTCATGCCATAGCAACATGTCAAAGCTAAGAACACACTCTAGGGACTTTTAGTCTAACCTCACCCCCTATTTTGAGACTTTTGGATTAGCCTTACCCTTGGTCTAAGGACTTTTGACTTAGCCTCACTCATTCTTTATACTTTTGGCTTTGCTCTCACCCATTCTTAGGGACTTTTAACATAACTTCACTCATAAGAGCAAATTTCCACAACCAAAACGTAATTCAAGAGGTATATTGGTACCAATGCAACAAAACATATCAAATGACATGTCTCATGATACAAATACATACACAAGTATTCAATGACATTCATATAACCAAGATTGCATACAAAAAGGAGTGGAGAGCTACCTTTGGAATAAAACATAATTCTTTCCCTTGGCTATTCTCCTTCCTTTTGGTCACACACCCCACAATTAGATGGAGCTTGATTTCTTTGGCCCAAACACAACAAATATCATCCAATTACATTCTTGAAATAAGCCTTAGCATTAAACACACTAAAGAAGAACACTTGGTTCAATGGTTACATATTAGTTTCATAAAATTGACTAATGAAGCAATTACCACAATTCAAGATCTTGGCTCTATTTTATTTTTATATATAGGCCTCTTGACTTTATTTAGACTCCTTAGAGCCATCATACACTCATTCCCAAGAGCCTAGATATAAGTTGCTTCTTTAGGTCACAATATGGAATCTATACCCCAAACTCTCAATCTATGGCTTCTAAATTTTTTTTCATGGATTCCTCTCATCTTCTTCCATTATATATAGCCCCCAACTAACCTTAGAAAAAAATTAAAATACTCCCTAGCCCCTTGCTCTTGTCTTGGCCGAACCATAAGGAGCAATTTGAGCCTATGGAGTTTTCAATTTTTTCTTGATAAAAGAGGCACCTAGGAGGCTTCCTAAGGGTCTTAGAAACTTAAATAAACTCTCAAATAAGCTTGGGAATTCTTGGATAAAGTTATATTTTGCTATATATTTTTAGATCCCTAGCTTCCTATTCTTGAATTTTACTAGCTTTCCATCAAATATCTTTGCAGTTTCTAGGTTCCTTTAACCTAAAACTTAGGTTCCTTCTCACTTGCTTTTGATAAAAAATTCCTTCCTTTTGGTTGTTTTGTATGAGGCCGAACTAAGCACACATAAGGAGCAAAGAGGAAGAAGCAAGACAAGAAGATTACCTTGAATCCAAGCTCCTCCAAGAGCTTTTCCCCTTGCTATAGCTTCCTTCTTGAAATTCTAATCTTCCTCCTTTCAACCAAGCTCAAAATAGACCCAAATAACTAAACCAATACCATAGAAAGAAAGCTTAAGAGAAGGAGAGCAACATTAAAGAAGAAAGAGCCATGAAAATCTTCCATTTTCTTTACCTTTCTTGGAGTTTTTTCTTCTTCTTTCCTCCTCCCTCTTGTGCATTACTCTCTCTTGGCCTCTCTCTCTATTTGGATAGAACATTACTTGGTTAGGAGAAGGAAAAAGTAGGACGCCTCTTATGTGGATCAAAAAGGAAGAAATTTGTTCATAAAAATGTTGTTTACCGTCCATACTTTTTAGCTAATTCATTTGAGGCTCATTTTAGCTCCTTTTCGAGAATCATCTTTTTTATCATAAAATTTAGGTCCTCAAACTTATAAAATAACTTTAGAATTACTCAATTTAGATTTAAAATCTTCCTGAACAAAAAAGTCAAAGTTTAGATCAACCGACATTCAAAAACATATATTGGAGGGGTTTTAATTATCCCGTGGCTTCCCATGGTTTTCAGAATCTCTAAGAACTTTAAAAAGCTCAAAATTTTCATTTATAAAGCTCTCCTGTGAATTTTTCAAAAATTGCCCAAATTTATAGGAATGCCATTACATTATTGCTCAATTTCATTCTATTTTAGGGGACTTACTTTTATATTTGACTCATTTCGTCGTTTTTACGAAAATTGAATGTTACACCTAGACTTTACATTTGCTTATGGGAGTGTTGAGGGTAGAACAAAATTTTCCATGTCCTAAATATCAATTTAAGAAGTGCATATTAAAGAAAAGGTGTATGACCACATAATTTTTAAACCATTCCTAAAATGGTATACTTTTTGGGTTAGACAAGGGGAAAAACTTATACATGAGCCTCTTGTAGAACTTTAGTGAATGCCATGAGTGAGAGATGAATGGATTTGTAAGGATGATCCTATCTAGGACATGATCTGTAATGTGTCATAACCATTAATTTCTATAAGTCCCTAGATATTAAAAGAAAGATGAGAAAGATGATAAAGAGGGATTAGAAGCCTAATTACAATGAAAGAAAAGTGAGAAAGGGTAAAACAAGAGAAAAAGGAGTCAGTTTAATTATAGTACAAAAAAATCAAGGATATATATAACTTAAAATATGGAAAGAGAAACTAATTTTTCTCATTATAATATGAAAATAGAGGACGAGTACTTCAACCAGAGAGGTGATTAAGGTATAAAATACTAATGGCACAAAAAAGAGAAAAATGAGATAGATGTAATTTTAAACTGCACTAAGCTATCCTAAACCCTAAAAATTATGAAAATTTACTTTTTATGTAAAATAGCATTTGAGATTTTATATGAAATAATTAGATTCAGAAAACACTAAAAAATGAGCAAGAACAAAGGAAAAATATGCTATAGGGGTAAAATGGTCATTATAATAAAATTTTATAATTTAAGGCTAAACTTGGTCATCTTCTCTCACTTTCTTCCATCAAATTTTAGTTTCAAATTGTAGCTCCTATGCATGTTCATCGAGGCTTAGAGATAGAGAAAACAAAGTCCATTTAGGTAAGTTTTTCTGCACTTTTTCATTGCTCTTTAGTTATAAAATTTCTTCTACTCCATGAAAGCTTTCTTTCAATCCAAATGTCATCTTGAAAGGTTGAAGTTGGTGGCTATCTAAGAGGAAAAGTTGCTTTTTTAGAAGATTGAATTTCACCAAAAGAACCACCATCAAGAGCTCTTTCAAATAAGGTATGATCTAAGCCATGGAAATGTATAGATTTGAAACCTTATGACATGTTGTTTTCATCTAGAGAGAGAGAGAGAGAGAGAGATGATATGATGTTTTTCTTAGTGAAACTTAGTATTCATGATAATGAGAATGTTGAATATGAAACGTATTTAACTTGAAATCTTGAGAAAATTAAGTTTGAAACATGTATAGTCATTTTTAGACAAATGAAGAATCATGTAACTATGATGTTGGTTTTGTCATTTTGATGGTAAAAGAGGTTTAGTTATAAATTATAGAGATAATTTGAATAATGTTTGGTGTAACATCACGAAATTAATTAAGGAAAATTATGAAAAATTAGGGAATTAATTTGGAAAATAAAGGATTATTTAGAGAATTTAGAAAAATTATGGAAAATAGAAACTATCTAGAAAAAAAATGATTATTTTAGACATTTTGAGGCAAATGATCATTTTTTGGCTAATTTTTAGTAAAAATAAAAGATTATTATAGATTTGAGTTAATTGGTTTTAAATTTAATTAAAGTTTCATATTAATTTACTAATAACAAGAAAAATTTCTAAGAGCCTAACTTAATTTTAACTAGAACCCAACTTAGCTTGGACCCACTTGATTATGGCCAAATATGCACATATCAGCCTAAGTGGACCAAAGGCCCTTTAAGTTAGCCCATTTTTACAAAACCTAAGAAAACTAGCTTGCCTATTCACATTTGGTGCTGAAAACACTTGGGTTATAGAACATATAAGAGAAAATGCAGGGAGAATGAGGCTAGTGTTTTTTTCACTATTTTGCCTCTGCACACGTAGAGGGAGATTTAACTAAGGTAAGATATATAAAAGTTGATCATCTCATCTTCATCTTCATTTTAATACAATTGGTTTTTTTGTTTAGTGGATCTTCATCTCACCCCTAAATATGAAAATGGGTGTTTTTGGTGTTTTCCCTTGCATGATTTTTAGAGGTTGAGGTTAGAGAAACTATTGGGTAAGTATTTTTTTTCCCCATTTTGATGTGTTAGTATGTTGAAAATTGGCCCCAATGATTGATTTCCATGTTAGGTTCTGCCATTGTACAAAAATGCAAGAAATTAAAGTAAACCACTATAGTTTTTTGGGTTAGAAGGCTCAAATTCGAATTTTGGAACTTATTGGAGGCTTGGGCAAGTGTTCTTTAAGTAGTTCTAAATGATTGGAATGAATGGATACCTAATTCTTGTAGTAAATAATGACTAAGAACTAAATTTTAGTTAATATAGGACATTTAGGGTGTTTGGTATTGGTTTAGAGCTCTTGAGGATTTTGGTAAAACAAAGTGAAGTAATTAGGGCTTTTAATTCCATATTTATGTTTATACTTTATATTAATCTCATATTTGTTGCAATGATATGTTTTCTATGTTAAATAATTGGTTTGGCTACTTATTGATGTTGGACCGTAATCATGTCCTTGGTGAGCTATGATCATGTTTCGACCCCATGCATTGTGTTATGATCATATAATGAGTCATGATTGTACTCATTGAAATACATTGATTCGTGAGCATGCTCAATAGGGGATTTAGTGCCGTGATCAGCCCTTTTCCCTTTATTTTTAGTTATTAACATATTGTATGCAATTGTTAGTTTGGGATAGTAGTTACTAGAAGTCAAATTTATTCACTTGCTAAATTATATGATATGTTAGGGTATTTATTTGAATGAAATGCATTTATGTTAATTATATGGTACATATTAATGAAACTGCTCTTGGTTACTAGGATTTTCATCTTACCCCCAATGAATGGGCTAATAATTTCATATGAAGGTTTTTCGGCTAAAGAAAAGAAAAAGCTAGTGGATAACGATCCCTAGTCTAAGACCTTGTGTGGGACTTTTGCACTTGAACATTTTGATTTTTGTGTAGATGATAATTTCTGCATAACTTTTATAACATCATGATGCATTCATCTTTCCAAGTGTAGGTGTTTTGATGTTCCATAATTTGGAATGTACCTAATAGGGGCTAGGCTTTTAATTTATGATGAATTTGATGTAACTGCATTTTTTGGACAATTATGAACTAATATGATGTATGGAGAATTGCTTCATCAACTATGGAGAATTGCTTTAATCAATCCAAGGTTATGATTATGACATTAATTATAATGCTAGCCTTGGTTTTGTTATATAGTTTCTACTATCATGTATGTCTTATATGGGTTGTGGGGCTGAGCCATAGACATATTGAGTATTTGAATCGTTCTAGAGTTTAAGGATAAGAATATGTTTTAATTGGTTTCATGAAACTTACTCAAAGTGGTTTAAGGCCAATTGGTAGTGAAATGCACATTTTTGGGTTGCCACTTAAAGTGCTTTTAGTGCCATTTGCTGTCAATATGAATTTGTACTTATATAATTAAAAAACAAAAAAGAAATGTTGTGGGTAGTCCTTAGGCTCTTGGAGTGGATAATTCTATGAAATGATGATTATAAAAGGATATAAGCTTTAAAAGCTTTGCTTTTGGCTATAGACAAGTCTTATGATGGAATTTCGAGAGCTACAAATGGGTTGGTTTAAAGTATCCTAAGGTTTGGGTGATAGTAGGGGATTAAGTTATGGCCTAAAACCAATTAAGTCACATCCAAAATTCATTAAGGGAGATACAAAACTGAAACATGTTATGGCATAATAAGTTTGGCCATAGCACAAAATGAAAAAACTAACGGAGATGTTTTATAGAGAGTAATCTTACCACCGCACAAGTGGGTCTCACTGCAGTGAGACATGAGACTAGGTGCATGAGTGGTTACCTAGGATAACCTTACCACGGCGAGGATCATGTGTGTGAGTAAGGTTATTGCTCCAGGCATCTAGCCGTGGCAAAAGCATACTGAGCCGTAGTGAGAATCATGCTTTGTGTGTTTTGTGTTCCAAATTCAAACTTAACTGTGGCAAGAAACATTTATGTTGTGGTGTGGGTGTGTATTGAAGGCTTTTAGAGGTTACAAAAGCCAACTTGGCCATGGCTAAACCCTTCCAAGTCACAGACTAAGTCTTAAGACTCCCATTTTAGCTATTAAATTCTACTTCTTATCATGTTAATGATGAGTATTGACTTATAAACTAACATATTTGAGTTTTATTCTTCTTGAAACCATTTGTGAATGAGATGAAAGTCCTTAAATGAAAATTTTAGTTCCTTATAAATATAAATTTTTCTTATAGATCTAGATGGTGATTATTGATTATCAAAAGGTTCAAATTTTCCTATATTTTCATCCATTATTAAACTATTAACTGGGTTATATCATAAGTGCAACTAATTAAGAACACAATTATCCTTAATTAGCTTATTTAAGAGTTAAGGTTATTACATTTGGTGTCAAAAACTCATAATTTTGATATGTTGAAAAAATTGAGCTTTGGAATGGCCTAAATTACCATATTAATGGAAATTATATTTTGACATGATTATGGCTATCCAAGTGAGTCTCTTATGGTCTAGATGAGTCATAAATGTCATGAAAATGAAGTAAGATGTTGAGAAAAGAATGACACTTATTGAGCTCAAAGTGATGTCATGATATCTAAGTACGTCAATTGAGGAAAATGACCAAATAAGTAGTAAAAGTGTTGTTTATAGTCAAATTTAAGAACTTAGGAAGTTTGATTTAGTTAAGAAAATATGGCTAGGAAAAATCCTAATTTAGGCCCTAGATGAAGGGCAATGGAGAAAGGAATGAAAGCCATGCTTTTATTAAAAACTAGACCACTAAGAATAAGCAAAATGATTACTTTGAATGATGAAATTTCTTATTATGGCATAAATTGACATATAGAGATTTAGATATGCAAGGGGGATATGTCTTGGATATGTGAGTAGAATAGTTATTTTGAGAAATGCAACTAATTTATGTAATGAACTAGGTTAGCAAATTAATTGATTAAGATGAAATTTGATCCTAATGAAAAATTCCATAGCAATGCTAGTTTGGAGCTAAAATTTGGCATGCACCTTAAAGGATATATAGAGGTTTGATCTTAGACTAAGATGGTAATTTTTGAAGCCTTGTAGAATATTTTATAATTTTTTGAATTTGGCCTAGAAAAGCTGTTGATGACATTTTCTTTAATAGAATTTCAATTCTGTTCTAGGGTAGCCTTCAAGGATCAAATGAAATTTGTCTTCCATGAAATTTTTACAGTAGAGAGTACATATTTAGAGCTTTAAAACAAGATAAAATTTGCTTAATTTGGAGATCTCTAAGTTAAGTTATGATTATTTTTATAATTTACTGTCTATATAAAGGATAAATAGAATTATGAGATGAAAAAAAGTTAAAGTATGCCTAGAAATTATGTTTAGCCTATGTTAAGTTTTATAGTAAAATGAGCTATTATATAGTAGTTAATATTTTTATATCTAATTTATCATGTTTAGGCCAAGCTAGTATATGTGACAACCTTACCTTCTAAACATGGTAATTATAGTTAAATATGCAATTAATGATCAAGGTTTGGAGTCGTTACAATTTATTACATTATGAAAATATAGGGAAATTTGGACCTTGATGTTAGGGTCATCACTAAATAACCACAAATAAAAAAAAATGCATAAGAGAAATTATACTACCATGAGGGGTTTACGATTCATCCATTCATTAGTTTCAATACACAAAAACCTCCCACAAGTATTCCTATATCATTTCCTAGCATTACCATTGAAGAAACTAGGGTTTCTAGGTTAAAGGAAGGAGTTTGGGGTTTTGCGTTGTGGCCCATACCATTCCCATCACGGCTAAGTTGCTCTCTGGAATTATTGGGCAAATTTTTATCACTGCGGCGAGTTGGACCGTCGCCGCAGCCAGCCTACGCGGCACCGCGACAGAAATGCCTCCTGGAGCTACTGTTCTAAGTCCCCCGACTCTCGTCTTGACGCAATACACTCACGCCGCGGCGAGATTTGCTACTAGACACCTCTCAGTTTGTTCCCTCGACTAGCATCACGGCGAGATTTCATTCTGTTACCCTTCTGGGCGATTTTTTTTCACTCTGCACCACGGCGAAATTCCTCAAGCCACGGTGTTCATCGCCACTGTTACTTTTCAAGAAAATTTTATTCACTTGCGCTGCAGCGGGATTACTCATACCTAGGCACCCCTCGCTTCTGTCACTCATCTGGCCACGGTGAAACCTTCTTAGCCGCGGCGTGACTCCCTCCTGTAATTACATCTCCCAAATTTCATTCCCTACACTCTAATTCTCATCTTAGGACTACCCTAGAACCACTCCCATTCATTTTATATGACTCTAATGATATTTACTGCCCTATACACCCAACTATCCTACCATTACCAATTCAAAATTCAAATGTAAGTTTCCACTCCTCCAACTATCCTACACTGGCAAGTCCATAGAGTAATAGCAACAAGAACTCATGCACTATTGGAAATTAAAATTCGATATACATTCTATCAGATGTTTCATACATCAATGGTTCATATTACATCTAATACATCACATAATTATATTTCTAACAGTATACCATACCATAGATTCAGCAAAATACATACATCAAGTGTTATGGGTTCATACATCTGATATCAAGCTAAAATGAGGTCTAACTCCTCAATGAATACATCCAAGATAATTAAAATATAAGAGCCTACACTTGGCAATATGAATACATGATGATGCTATACAATAAGGAATACAAAATTTAGTATCTATACTAAATAAGTCAACCTATGTGCAACCTTCTCCCCACATGATGAAGCTCATGGATTTTCATCCACTTGCTTCCCCTTATCTTTACCCAAAGAACCTTCACCTGAAATATTAATCCCATAAAATGGGGTGAGATGCAAATCTCAGTAACCAAGGCAATTTCATCATATAATTCAGTTTAATTAGCATACATGCATAATTTCACATAAGCATCAGAAGAACACCAGTCATATCAGTAAATAAAACAATTAGGCTATCATGATCTCTACCCTATACTAGCAATCATATTTTCATATGTTAAAGGTCATTAACACAGGGAGAGGCCCGTCCATGGCACCTACTCCCCTTTGAGCACAACCAGGGCTTAGTGCATATAGGGTTTGATCTTAACCCGGTGCCCGATCGAAGCACATACACAGGTGGCAGCTGCGCCACAGCTCCACTATAAACTCATAAGGTCCAATCACAATATAATGATAGCCAACCAATTCATTCAACATTTCAAATCATTCATGTATAGCAAAATATGAAATTAAAATAGATATATGCATGGAATTAATATAAACCCGGTTACCTCACTTGTAGACAATTATAACAGCTACCAATGGTACAAAAATCTCCCTAAAACCATAGCATCAGAAAATTACTACTTTAATTCATCATTAATAGTTACAACAAGTGTCCAAAGATTTTAAAATGCTAATGACTATCTAGGGGACACTTACCTAGCCACCACAAATCCCAAATTCGGATTGAAGTGTCCTCTACTAGAAACCTCAATATTTTACCTAAAATCCTAAACAAATTCGTACAAAATTAATACCCATATTATAAATCAGCTATGGGGGTCTCAAACTAACAAAGAAAGCATCAAAATGAATGATTTATACTCACCTAATGTCAGTTCTAGCCTCAACCTACGAATTTCACCAAGAAAATCTCAAACAACCACATTTCAGATTTTGGGTATGGTGAAAATACTCTAAATGAAAAACTAATCAGACCAAAATGAAGAGAAAGATGAGAGGATTAAGTTATATAACTATTACCTTGGCTAAATCTTGCTCTAGAAGTGAAAAAATGTGGAAATATGCCAAGAACCCTAGAGTCTCCTTTGGACCTCCGAATTTTGAAATGGGTGTTTATGTTTCAACAAATGGGGAAGAGGCTGAAGCATTAGGGTTTTAGTTGAATCAAATATGGGTCATGGGTTACTCTAAGGTCTAACTCCGTTTGGGTTTCAAATTTTAGCTTTATTGGGCCAACTCTTATGCATTGGGCTGTTAAAATTCCATTGGGGCAGAACAAGTTTTAAGAGCTTAAAGGTTTTGGGTCTGCACAAGGGTTATTGGGCCCATTATAAAAGCATATACAAGGTGGATCTTGGGCCTGTATCACATTGAATCATATTGGGCCTACACCTACTTATTGGGCTCCCATTAGTCTCTTAGCATGATCTCCTACATTAATTTGGGCCTAGATGAAATTTCTCCCCCAATTAAATCTCAAACCCATATTAATAATTTGTCTTTCCAAAATTTCTATTTACTTAACTTACTCGATTATTCCATATTAATTATTCTTAATTAATCTAAAACTATGATTAACACCTTAATTAATTTTGAGGTATTACAGTATAGCTATACCCTTGTGTGTATGCAGAATCGAGAAGAGTAAAGAGAAAGAACAAGTGGAATAGTTCTTTGTTCAGGATTCTTGGTTGCATTAGATCACTTACTCTTCCTTCCTTGCACGCATTTAGATATATTTGAGTTGAAATGCATTGTGTGTATTAGTTGTTTTATGATTTCTTTAGTTTATGCTTGAGTTAACTAGACTAGTATGAGTTTTTATGGATGTTTGAGATATGTTTTTGGCTTTTAGTAAAAGTGGTAGGGAATTAAATACAATAGTTATTTCCTAACCTAGAGATAAGCCTAGCTAGTATATTTTATATTATGGCTATGCAAGTTTAAATATTTTACACTAATTCAATGTTTTATGTTATTTTATGTTCAAATGGCAATGCATACTTGCATTTCATTCTTGAGTTATTTATTGTATGCAGTGGAATGATTGAATACTGTTACTAAGATTCTATCTAAAATCTCACCTATTGTCTTATACTAACCATGCCAAGTGAAACTAGCAAGGAAAAAGGAAAAGAGATAATTTCTTGAAACTAAGACATAAATAGAATTTATATACTTGTTTACTCATTTTGATGTATATTTTGATAGTTGAGTAAGATATAATGTAATTTGAGCATAAGTACTTTAGTAGTTATGAATCTAAATGTATATATGATCACGAATATTTCTAATGTATAGAATAGTTATTTCAATATGTATATATATATATATATATATTTTTGGCCTATGCTATGAGTAAGGCCAAGATGTCATCCTGAGTTATATGAGTAGTTCAGTTGTTACTTTACTATGTGTATAGGGGATGCGTCATAATGCATTCGGGTTCATGAAAACAAAAGTATGGATGAGGCTAAGGGTCTAGTTCCACCATTAAACCAATTGATGAATGAAGGTGCAAAAGAGTTTTATGATTCAATTAAGGATGGATGACAGGATTTGTATGAAGGTTGCAAGAAATACCCAAAATTATCTTTCTTGGTTAAGTTGTATTGCATGAAGTTTTTATGTGAAATAAGTGATGAGGTCATGCCAATGATATTGGAGTTGTTGGCTAATACTTTTAGACATGTAATTATTCCACCTAAAAAAACTATCAATAAACTAGAGTTTAACTACACAAAAAGTCATGCATATGCAAAATGATTGTATGCTATATTAGGATAGAGGATGAAAATAAGGATGCATGTGAAAAATACAATACATCTTGATAGAAACTAAAGAATAAAGGTGAAAAGCAAATGAAATAGCTTATAATGATACTTAGGCACTTTCCACTAAAGTTATAGTTGCAAAGGCTATTTATGTCCTTTAAGACTATTGAGCCTATGAGATGGCATTTTGTTAATAAGAATAATGATGGCATGATGAAACATCCCAAAGACTCTGAGGCTTGGAAAAGATTTAACATAAGGAATTCTTAGTTCATTACAGATCCTCAAAATGTACGTCTTAAGTTAACCACTAATAGTTCTAATCTATTTGGGAACTTGAATACAAGTTACTGCCTATAGCCTATGGTTCTTATGCCATACAACATTCTTTCATAGATGTGCATAAAATACATCTCATTCCTTCTTTTAATGATAATTCTAGGAAGGCAACCATTGGGGAATGATATAGATGTCTTTCTACAACTACTATTAAAAGAGTTAATAGATTTGTGGAATATGGAAGTCAAAACTTTTGATTCTTACACTAACGAAGTCTTTAATATGTGTGCAATACTTATGTTAACTATTAGTGATTTTTCAAGGCTTGGAATATTATCTGGGTGGAAGATGCATACTATGCTAGCCTATCTATCTTACAACTTTGATTTAACTCCTTTATGACTTCCTCATAGTAGAAGTGGTGTTTTATGGGACACCATTATTTTTTGAACCTAGAATATAAATTTAGATTGGCATAATGTTAGTTTGATGGAAGGAAAGATAAGAGAAATTCTGTAGCAACAATAACTAGCTCAGAAATCTTAAGATAGTTTGAGAATGTTGACATTGTATTTAAAACAGAGGTAGAAATTAAATGCTAAGGAATAAGACCTCAAGGGCTGATGGTGTAAATGGTGACCCTTTTGTAGTAGTGTAAAAAAAGTATATTTTTTAAACTTTCCTATTGAAAAAATTGTTTGATACACCATAGTCTTAATGTAATGCATATTAAGAAAGATGTATATTATAATACCTAACAATGAATTGTACTATTCTAAAGAGATAAATAAGGAATAATAGAGATGAACATGCAATGAAATTAAATATTGACCCAAAGCTTGTAGAGATGCAAGAAAAATACTGAACCTATTTAAACCTTCATATCTTCTAATATGAGTTGGGGTCTTTAAACATTCCTTAAACCTTTAGAAAACTTGAAATTCTACTTAGAAAAGAGTGGTTGATCTTGCAATGGTTGGTTGACTCCTTTCTAACCAATAGTGAATTATCCACTTATAGAATTGATAGGTTATTCTGCGAGCCTAGATAGTCGATTGGTTTATGGCATCCAGTTGATTGGTTGCCTCAGAAGTTTGATTGGTTGCATCAAAACTAGTAGCAAAACATAGAAAAGAGGGCAAATTCCCAAACCTTTTTAGCAAAACAAGGAACTTACAAGCAATACATGGTCATCTGAAAAAGAGCTGATAGCAAACCTAAAACTCATTTTAACACTTAATCATTTTATCTTACTTGTACACACACCTTAAAATTGCTTGGTTTGGTTTTAAATGCCAAAAATGGCATTTTGACTATCCTTAAACCTAACTAACTTTCCTCAAGCAAATTTTAACATATCAAATCATCCCCAAAATGGTACAACCAAGACCTAAACACTTATCGATCAAAATTTGACCTAATAATTTCCTATTCCTAGTTTCCATATAACCACTACTATTGCCTTCACACTTCAAAAAAAAAAAAAAGTGCTAATCATAGTACATATGCCAACAACCAACATGATAAAGCTCAATATCCATAAAAGACCATCTAAGCTAAAAGAGATAAGAATACATAAAATTGACCATCATTTTAGAAAAGCAACTCAAAATGATCTTAATTACAAGTGAGATCCCTTTACAAAAGAATCAAGCATTATCCAAGATCTAATTACCATCTTCACATATACAAAACACAATAGAAGCCTAACTTGGCACTTCATATCATAATTCACTAAGATAATTATAATTTTCAAAATACAAATCAAAATATAGTCTATACAATGAGATGCCTAGCCTAGTAAGTTAAATCTCTATTTGCTTATTCTTGTCAGAATTTGAACCTTCACATAAAAAATATTTTCCCATAATTAAGGTAAGATATAAAATTCGAGTAACCAATATACCGTTTCCATTTACATTTATATGGAATAATTAGTATTAATGCTTTACATGAGGAAAAATATCAAATATGCTATGTTTAAATAATCAAAATAAGTTTGACAATATCACTACTATCCCATACTAGCAGTGTATACAACATAGTTATTGGTCAATAACACGGGTGCACTATTTAAAGGCCTTAAAAGTAGTCAAAATACTATTCAAGGTCCATGATGAAATATAGTACAAATAATCAAACTTAACCATGGCATAATAAATATAAATATGCATGTATAAGCTATAAGCTATAACATATGATTTTTCAACAAAATGTCAATGGAATTAAACCCTAATTATCTTTAATAATTTTTGTTGTTATTCGATATGCTATAAACACCCTTTAAATAAAATCTCAAGTTTAGAGCAATCATAGACAATAAACATATACTCATTAATTCAAGGGAATCCTACTTCTTAATAATCAAAATTCTATTAAATCAAATAATTTTACCTTATCTAAGCTTTCTAGAGTACCAAATCCTTGCTTTTAGCACCAACTTCCAACCATGGGCTACTAAATTTTCGTAGATAAGAGTAAAGGCTTCATAAACTCAAGCTTCAAGATAGATTTTGAAAGAAATACAACTAAAAATGGAGGGGATACCCTTACCAACGCCTTGGGTTCACCTCTTCCACTTCTTCTTCTTCTTCTTCTTCTTCTTCTTCTTCTTCTTCAAATACACTCTAAAAACTCCAAATCTACCAACCTATGGTTTTGTAAGCAACAATGAAATCAAACATCAATAGGAATAAAATGAAGAGGAGAAGGAGTATATCAAGTTTCTTTTCACTCACTTAAGCTAAAAGTTTTGTTTTCCCCTTTAAATCTAGCCCCGAACATAACTCCAAGCCTTCTTTCCTCTTTTTGCATTTTTCTCTTATCCCTTGTGTGTTTTTAGCATGTTGACCAAATTATGGAGAGATAGTTAGGTTAGCCTAATAAGTTAAGTGAGTTGGGTCTTGGGTCATGGGTCTAAATGGGATATGGCTCTTAGGCTTTAGCTTATTTCCTTAGACCTGGGTTTATAAGTTGGATTTTCAATCTATAATTTAGAAAAAAAGGGAGATGTCACGTCAAAATTATTTTTCAACTTAATTTAATTTATTTTCCAAGGGTAAATGGGCTTTAACTAATTTTTGTTAAGGTAACTCATTAAATTTTAGTAAATTAATGAAAACCCATAAATAAATTTATTTTCCTTAATAATTCCTTATTTAATTATTTTTCCTCTATAACCCATATTAGATATTTGCATGATGTTACATATGTAACAATGTGCTTTTCACTTTGCTGAGTGAGTTTAGATGATTAAAAGACTATTTAAATGCATAAAGAAACTTATAAACATGGGTATTAGGCTTGAGCTTTGGTCTAATGACAATGATAGATATTCTCCAATTTTGTTCACTTTGATAAGTGCCAACAAGGATATGTTTCTCTAGACTTTAAAGGATATCACCATGCCAAAGAGTTATTCAAGTAACATTTCTAGATGAATAAATTTGAAATAATGTAAGATTGAAGGACTAAAAAGTGAAGATTCACATGTTCTTATGGAGCAACTTCTACCCTTAGTTATGAGAAAGACATTTCCCAAGCAAATGTCAATAGTTCTAATTGCCATATACTCATTCTTCGAAGATTTATGTAATAAAGTGTTAAGTATGAATAAACTTGACTAGTTTCATAAGAGAGTTTTTCTCACACTGTGTCATCTGGAGATATTATTCTTTCTTTCATTTCATACTATTATGGTTCATTTAATTGCACACTTAACTTGGAGGCCTCGTCCATTATTAATAATTGTACCATATAGAGAGATAGTAAATACTTCTTGCATGCTTCAAAATGGTTTTAAATCTTTTTAATTTCATTCATGGAATCTAATGCAATATGTTTAACAAGTATTTAGGGAAGTTGAAATCTTATGTATGAAACAGGACATAGCTAGAGGGCTAAATAGTTAAGGGTTACTTGGCTCCAGAGGTTTTAACTTTTCACTTGCAATATTTGGATGGAATAAAGACTATATTCAATTAGCTTGGACATGTAAATGACTAACATGAATGTCGGCCATCCAACATTGATAGTTAAATAATCAATGAGTAATTTTAAATATATTACTCTTTTTTCTATAGAGAAATTACAAGCACATCATCATGTGTTAATTAACTATAGAGAAATGAACCATTTTCTTTAGTGAATAAATTATATTTATTAGAATTTGTGTTCACTAGATAAAAGCAATAATCTAATTATCTTGTGTATGTCATATAAGGAATTTAGAGGAGAGGTTGAGAGATAATTAAAAAGACATGCATGGTCTTCATCAGAGATAGATAAAATGTTTCATAGATCGTTTGTCTATTGGTTTTCTTGCCATATAAGTATATGTATATCTTTTGTTGTTGGTCCCTTGATAAGTGGTTTAGTTTATATGAAGTTTCTTGTTTTAATTTCTTCTAGATAAAAAATGATGTCTATAACATCCTCCTCCTACTTAGAATTTATTAATAATATTTAAATAAAATAAGACCAATTAACTAACATTAGAAAACATCCAAAATATTTAGTAATGGCCAATGCTTAAATTTAGTAAGATATAAATCTATAGAGCATAAAAAATATTTTTTTTGGAATTTCATGGAATTTAATAAATTTTTTTTGAAAATTTTAAGAATTAATAAGGATTTATGGTAATTATGAATTAAGGTAAAAAATTCAGAAGGATTTAATTTTTAAAAAATTCTAAGGCCAAAAAGCTCTTAAAATATAAGAAAAATATTTAAAAAATAAAAATATTTTAGGTAAAATTTTGGGATAAAAATAATTATTAAATATTTAGGGGCATAATTTTTACAAGACTAAAATTTAATTTTGATAGGATCAAAATGCAATTTCAGCCCAAACCAAAAAGCAATTTTTCCTTAAGAATGAATGTTGTAAAAATAACAAGCATGAAGAGTTGAAAATTTTAATATATACATTTCCATAATTAGAAATAATTTTCATATCTAGTACTTGTCACACTCAAAATGTGACTGTGTGACACTAGGAAAAGAAAATTTTAAAAGTTTTTTATTCTCGAAAACAAAAATTAAAATAAGTAGTAGAGTTGCCACCAAAATTTTTATTTTTTAAAAGGTAAAATTTTGAGGAAAAAACTTTTTGTAAGAAAAAGTAGTTTGCAAAACTAAATTAGATTTGAGAGTCGATTGTGAGTGAAGAAGATGTTAGGCACCCTACAATATCTATTTCTAAAAACGATTACCTTAAGTTAATTAGGCAAAACTAATATGACCTTAATTCTATTTTAATTTTCTTAACAATCACATGTAGAAAATTGAGAAAAGAAAACCAATTAAAAAAAAGAAATAAAAAAAATATATATTTATTTACAAAGACAAACTTGATTTAAGATGAGAGTTTAGAGTTTACATACCCTAAAATTAACGTAGTTCAACACAAGTAGAAAACAGTGTAAGTTGTTTTTTTTTTTTTTGTGAAAAGAGGAAGAAAGTAGAAATCATTTAGACTTTTACAAACAAGATAACTTTAAAATTTGTTTGTATGTTTTAATTTGTAAAAAATTAAATTAATTCCACTTTTTACTCTATTCCTTTTGTCTTTTTTCATTTTTTAATATTTTTGTATTTTTTATTTTCTTGATATTTATTTTTTTTATTTTTTTTCCTAAATTTTTAACATTTTTTAATAACAATAAATAAAAAATATTTTGTTTTTTAGTTTTTTATGAATCATATTTTTAATTTTTAATTTTTATCAAAAGAAAATTTGAGAATAAAGAAATTAGTTTGGTAACATGTTTTGGGAATAGTTTTTAATTTTTAAAAACTAAAAAAAAATCATGTTTGATAACTTGTTTTGAATGGATTGTTTTAAAAAATAAAAAAATTGATGGCTATTTTTAGAACAGAAAAAAGAGAATAGTCATGTCGTGTTTTTCAATCTTTGATTTTTAAAAACCAGTAAAGGGATGGGGAACAAGAAGCTCATTAATGGCAAAATCGTAAATAATATGAAAACCATCAGCTTTGACTTCCCGCTCCTGGCCTTTCTTTTTCCTCTTTCTTTCTTTTTATTTCTTCTTCGCGTTTCTTTTCGCTTCAGTCTCTGCGCCAGATCTGCTACTTTTCTTCCTCATTTCTCCTTTGCTCTCTCCACCTCACGCAGCTCATCGGTGTTTCTTTTTTGCTTCAAACAGATTTTTTGTTTTTTTATTATAAAAAATATTTCTAAAAAACTATCTTAAAGAATTATTCTAAGAACACTAAAACAGAAAACACAATCAAACATTCCTTTAATTTCTTTCTTTCCTCCTTTTTTTTTATTTGTGTTTTCGCTTTTTTGCTTTTTTTGTCTACTTCTATGATTAATTTGGATTATTATTATTGTTATTATTTTATTCTTCTTCTTATATTTTTTTTTGAAATAGCACTTTTTGGAAAATACCCCTTTTATTTTTTGTAATAGCTTTTTTTTTATTCTTGATTTTTTCGAATCTTTCCTTTTTGATTTTTTTGGGGGTTAGTTTTGTTGGTTGGTTGATTGATCTTCTTTCTCTCTCTCTCTCTCTCTCTCTTTCTTTTTTCCTTTTTTTTTTTTTTTATTTTTATAATTTTAATTTTAATTTTGATTTTATTTTTTATTGGCTTTAATTTTGATTTTTTCATTTTCATTTTATTTTTTTCTTGGAAATTAAGCTCTTAAAATTTAAAACACAAACATTTGAATTTGAAAGTTTTATTTTTTATTTTAAAAGATTGACATTGAATATTCATGTCATTTTCTTTTTTTTTATTTGAAAACTTTTCTCTTGTTTATTTGAAAAGGGATATCTTTTTATTTTCTAAAAATTATTTATTATTTTGTTTTTTAGAATTCTTTTTTCTTAGGAAGTTGTTTTTTTTCTTTTTGTAAATCAAACCCAATTTGATATGATTTATTAGAACTCAAAGTTTATTAAAACTGAATTAAAAAAACCCAATAAGGATCAAGGAGATTTATTGCTGCACAAGACACCTTTCAATTGATTTTATATGTTTGAAGGAATAAAAAATCCTATATGACAATTCTAAAAGACAAATAATAATAATAATAGAAAAAAAATATAAAGAAAAAATAACAATATTTGCGTGTGTCCTTTGTGTGCATCAAAAAATCATAATATTCCAATAACATATTACATCTTACTCAAGGTGCCCAAATTAAAACAAAAAAAAAAATCAATGTAATATCTTGTCTTATCATTATGTAAGCCCTTTGTACAACTTCCTTCTCTTTACTTTACCAATTTGTAGGCCACATACATAACAGATAAAGAAAGGCATATTAGTTGTTGATGATAAATTTTCCATAAATGATCAAACAACAAATGCCTCAATATGTGCCAAAATCCATATAAATAAACTTCATCTACACAGTAAGTAATCTAGAGAAACATGCATAATCAAAAGGCATCATACTTAATTTCGAAGTGTATGCATGGTTATTAACATACAAACTGAGGGCTAAATCTTTGTTAAACTCAAAGGAGCTGCAACAAACTTTTAGGCATAAAAATGGAACTATAAGGCCAAGATTAAGAGCATATTAAGGACTATAAGACAACAAGCCCCATATTCAACCAAATTTCATTGCACTTCTTTCATTGAATACTGAGACTCAAAAAGGGATAGCAACATGAAGCATTTTCGCACCAAACTAAAACTTGTGGGATAGCATCAAGTTTGAAACAACCTTAAGATTCAAATGAAGCTAAAATTGAGGCTAGGTCATATCAGAAAATTCCAATGGGACAATGGCAAATGCGAGATAGATTTAAGACTTATACCAAGCTAATAATCAAGGCTAAACAACAATGGGGCAACAACTCAGATTTTGCACAAAGTCACATTACATGCCAAGGCTAGAAACAAAGGAATAGTGGGCAATGTATTATACTGAAACTTTGCACAAACTCATGCTGAAGATTAAGATCTAAACAATTTGAAAATAGCATGCAGCAACTTTCATATTAATCTAAATTGAATTAAGAAGTAGCACTCCTTATTCCAATAATGAAACCCAACCAGAATAGACTCTAAAACTCTAAGAACCTAATTAACTTTGCAATGCATCCAGTAACTTATAGTCTTCCACAAGTCATCAAAGTAACACAGGAAATAAGGTAACAACTTGTCTAGAATCTCTTATATAAAAACCAAGACCAACTGAACTAAGCCCATTCATTTTCCATTTCTGTAGAATCGAGCTATATAATAGGAACATATCCATAAGCTGCAGAGAAGAACCAAAGCTTCAGAGAGAAGTTGAGAGGGGATCACCTTTAGGAAGTCATAGTTATTGGTCTTGCTCTCCTTCTAGCCTCTTACTTTGTGGGTCTAACTTTTTGAATCTCTTTTAGCCAAGGATGCTTTTAATGCCTCTTCCTTTTAGTTCCTTCCTTGCTCTTTTGAATCCTAGGAACTTCTCCCTTAGCTTCTTTGAGCCACTTGGCTTTCAGACCTCCTCTAACCAAAAATCCATTCAGAAGGGATCCCCTTTCTCAATTTCTCTTTAAAGATGAAATTTGAATCTCTCAGCCGAAAGGAAATTCTTGCTCCCTCTTTTTTCCTTTCAACTTAATCCCTCTCTCTCACTTTCCTTATTCTTTGGTCTAATTTTTTATCCCCTCCTTTTTTGCACTCTTTCTTTCTCTATTCTCTTTGTTTGTCAATCCCTCTCGACTTCTTTTCTTTCTATCCTTCAATCCAAAAAGTCCCCCCAGTTTCTGATTCTCTCTTCCTTTTATAATGGGTTTGAGAGTGAATTTTCACTCTCCCTCTGCATTGTCCACTACCTTCCTTTCTCTTCCTCAATCCTTGTCTTTGTCCCTCCTTCCATTTTCATGTTATCATTCCTTTGTCTCTAATGTTGAAAGGGACATGAGGGGGTGGTCAACTCCACAAGCTTGTTGTTGACGCTCTGTTCCTCCCTTTCTTGGATTCTCTAAAATGTTGCTTTATTGCCTTCCATTCTTACCTTTTGCTCTATGCTTCCTTTTTGCTCTCCATTAGTAGTAGTGCCCAAATGGATGAAAGGGGTAGAAATGGGTCTCAAGTCAAAACGCAGGGTTTTTGTGTTTTAGCCCTTTATTTATTTATTGAGTTTAGTTTAGTTTAGTTCTTTTGTTTTTGGGTTGTGTTAAACATTTAGGTTAATAGGGCGAGAAGAGCTGATACTGGTGGACTTTGTTTAGCTTTTTCCCCTTTTTCTTTTGGATTATCTAGGCTTGAGATGATTAGGCTAAAAGGATCCATTTGGTTACGTGGACTTGAGTTAGCGGCTTTAGGCTTCCTCTTTTCTTTTTTCTTTTTTTTTAATTATGTGAACTTAAAATTTTTATTTTATCTTCTTTTATTTTTTTTTATTTTACCTTTAAAATTTTGTAATAATTTTTTTTAATTTTAATTAATAATTTTTATTATATTTATTATTATTACTTTCTTTAATATTTAAACTTTTTTTAGAGGAGTGTCTAGACAAAATGCAATGTTCACAGTACTAAAAGTGCAAAGAAAGGAAGAAAACAAAGAGCTTAGGAGAACCTAAGAAGAAGAAGAAGAAGAAAAATATCTAATTACCTTCCAAAAGCCACTAACAAGTAAGACTTTTTATCTTACTAAGATTCTATAGCTATTCATACTTTTCTTCCTTATCATGTGACAACTCTAATTTCTAATTATTGTAATTAAGGTTAAATACGTAATTAAGAGCCATAAATCAGGGTTACAAGACATTACGACTAATTACATTCAAAAAATGTAAGAAAATTTGAACCTTAATGTTATTAGAGTTATCATCTAAATAATTACAAGCATTCATGTACACAAGAGAAACAAACACTCATTTATAAGCCTTTGATTCTATTACCATTAATTCCAACTTACAAGAATCTTCTACCAGTGTTTCTAAACCATCCCTTGAGGTTGCCATAGGAAAAACCAAGGTCTCTAGGTTAGAATGAGAGTTTGGAACCGTTAGTCACAGCTAAATATCCTTGCGCCGTGGCCAATTGCTCTTGGGTTCATCCTTATATCTTTACAGTTGGAGCTTCATCACGACTAGCCTACATGGCGCCACAGTGAGGAGACCTTCTGGAGTCTACCTCACTCTCTTCTCGCTATTGGCTGCGGCCAAATTTCACTTTTGCCACAGCTAATTCCTCTTTGGAATACCTAGAACATTTTCATAAAGTTCACCGCGGCCAATTCCCCTCTTTGTCGCGGTGAATTACCCATTGGACGACTTCCAATTTGGCCTTTCATATTTCGCTGCGGCTAATTATAATTTTCGCCATGGCAAATTGCTTTCTGGTACTCTCCCTAGGCAATTTCCCTTCTATTGGCCATGGCGAAATGTCTTCTGATCCTATAACTTCTAAAATCTTGTCTCATACTCTCTACTCTCCCTCCAATGACACTCTAGGGCCACTCTACTTTAATTTATAGAGCTCCAATAGCTTTCATTAGCCTAATTTACCCAGCTTATCTATCATTACTAGTTCAAGACTTAAGTGTTAATTTTTACTCCTCCAACTACCCTATATTATCAAGTTCGTAGAGTAATAACAGCAGAAATTCATGAACTATCAACAATTATCATTCGATACACATTCTGTTAGAAATTCCATACATCATTGGTTCATATCAACATCTAATGTATCATATGATTACATTTCCAATAGTAGGCCGTATCATAAATTCAATAAAGTTCATACATTAAATGTTATAAGTTCATACATCCAATACCAAGCTAAGATGAGGCCTAACTCTTCAATAGGTACATCCTAAGTAATCAAAATATAAACGTCTACACTTGGCAACATGATTACATGATGATATTCTACTCAGATCAGCCCAAGTGTAACCTCTTCCACACATGGCTGGAGCTCATGGATTTTCATCCACTTACTTCTCCTTATCTTTACCTGAAGGGCCTTCACCTGAAAATATGATCCCATGAAACAGGGTGAGACGCAAATCCCAGTAACCAAGGCAAATTTCATTTATATATTCCAGTTTAATTCACATGTATGCATGATTTCATATAAGCATAAGAAAATGTACCAACCATATCAGTAAATGAAATAATTAAGCTATCTATGATTACTATTCTATATTAGCAATTACAATTGCACATGTTAAAGGCTAATAACATCAGAAGAGGCCTGTCCACAGCACCCACTCCCCAATGAGCACAACCAAGGCTCAGTGCATTTAGAGTCTGATTATAATCCACTGTCCAATCAAAGCATATGCACGGGTTGCAACTGTACCACATCTCCACCATGGACTCATAAGGTCCATTCACATATAACAGATAGCTAACCAATTCATTTAGCATCAAAATTATAATCATGCAGCAAATACAAAATTAAAATAGATATATGCATAGAATTAGCATGAACCTCGGTAACCTCACTTGTAGCTAATCCTCTAAGAGCCAATTGAATGCTACTTCAGCTTATGCACACAAAACCAAGCCATTACTCTCCCTAATCACAATTTATATCAGCAAACCCATTACTCAAAGAGTTAAGCTATATAGGACTACTAAAAAATACTTATCCAATTACCACAAGAACCAAATTTGGATTTGGTTGAGCCTACCTCAGAAATCTTAAGACAATACTTCAAATTCTAAGTAAATTCACATAAAAATAATACCCATATCATAAATCAGCTATAGGGGTCCTAAACTAGCAAAGAAAGCATCAAAATGGAGAGTTTATACTTACCTAACAACACCCCTAGCCTCAACTTACGAAATTTCACTAAGAAAATCCCAAACAACCACATTTCAGATTTTGAGTATGGTGAAAATGCTCCAAATGAAAAACTAATTAGGCCAAAATAAAGAGAAAGAGAAGGGGATTAAGTTATATAACAAGTACCTTAACTGATTTTGAGTCTAGAAATGAGAAATAGGGCCAAGAAGGTGGGAGAAGACCTAGCCTCCAAGGGACCTCCGAAAATATGTTTGTGTTTCTTGTGGTTCTGCAGAATGAGGGGTGGCTAGAATGCTTTTTAGGGTTTAAGTTGGGTCCTAAATGGGTTATGGGTTGACCCAAAGGCCTAAGTCTGTATGGGTTCTGATTTTAAGTTCATTTGGGCTGAGTTTCATAAGTTGGGCTATAGAATCTTATTTGGGTTAAACTAAGTTTTAAGTGCTCAATTGATTTGGGTCTGCACAAGAGTTATTGGGCCGATTATAAGAGCTTATGTAAGTTGGGTCTTGGGTCCCTATCTCATTAAACCAAATTGAGCCATTACTAGGTAGTCTTTCTTGGGCCAAGACTCGTAATAGGAAGTTAGGTTTGCACCTAAAATTCTTAGGCTTCCATTAGTTTTTAACCATTACCAACTTAATTTAATTTAGGCCTAGATGAGGTTTTTAACCCAATTAAATCTCAAACCTATATTAATAATTTGTCTCTCTATAAATCCCATTCATATAACTTGCCCAATTATCCTATATTAATTATTTTTAATTAATCTAAATCTATTATTAATACCTTATTAATTTTAGGGCATTACATATCATCTCTTCTATCTCTCTCTAGAGTTGTTGCTCATCTATGGTGAAAACTAGTGTGTTGCTTATTGATAAATGCTATGTGATTAGATGATACTTTTATTAAGTTTAAAAGCTTGTTACATGCTCACATAAACTAAAGGAATTAATCATCTTCATCCCTTCCATTTTCTCTTTAATGGGTCTTTGGAGGTTAAAAATGATAAAATCTTTGTTTTACTCTTTTAATGTTATTTAATATTTGGGATTATGTTCTTGTTGAGGATATATGTTTTTAACGTGCTTATGGGATCTTAAAACCTTCATCTCTTCAAATTTTTTTCCATTTTCTCTTTCTAAAAGGATGCTTATGACAAATTCAACAAGACTTATTTTGGATCCTTAAATCTTAATTTAAATAGTGTTTTGCTCTCATATGAAGCTTGGGGAATTTTTTAGATTGATCATAGAAGTTATTAGGTTTAAAATATGGAAATTTGAATGTTGAATAGTGAAAATCGTAGCATTAAGGCCTTTGGACATGACCAGGCGGTGTAAAATGACATGGCCATGTAAAGTGACATTTTAGGCACCAATAGTACCTTGTATTGGACATTGGTTACTATGGAGTTTTAAGTTTTTTGCACATTCTTCCATTCCTTTGCAAAAATAGGATATTTGATTGTCTTAATAGCTTCTATTGGAACCCCAAAGGCATAAAAGAGATATTTTATATGAATTACTCACCTTATATACATAAGAGTATACATAAAAGATAACTAGATTAAAAGTATTCCTGGACATAAATCTAAATGACTATGACATGAATGACTGGATTTAAACATATATGACTTGTCTTTTGACATATGGGAGTTGAATTTGATAATGATGACTTCATGCCATTCATATGCATATCAATGACCTTGATGTGACAAGCCTAGATAACCTAAAATTGTAACCATTAAAGGACCTAATATGGACTAAAGACCTTAAAATCCAAAAGACACATAAACCACTAAAAGCTATGATAATATGATAAGATGGGTTCTATTAAAACCTATTAGACTACTCTTCTTGATATTGTTTGCAAGCTTCCTATGCATGTATATTAAAATGCCTAAGGGATAAATCTAATTGAGATGTGTAATCTTTGTGAACCATATGAGTATGAATTTCAATGGGTTTCTATTTTATGTTGGGCTGTGGAATTAGAATTGCTTTAATGCTTGATATAAGCAATGTTTTTTGCTAGGATAAAAGTCCTTATAAGAGATGGTTTCTTATTAATATAGACGTTTTTCTTTGTTGGGATAAAAGCTCCTATAAGGGATGGGATGATCTCCATTTAATGTAGACAAGGTTCTTTGCTAAGATATAAGTCCTTATAGGAGATGGTTTAGATAGGGTTCTTTGTTGGGATGAAGAGTCTTTATAGGGGACATTTTTAATTGTTTTACATTATGAATCCACTTTAAGGGACGCCCTAGCATAAAATCATTATTTTTATGGCTTATGTGTAGATTTGATGTAACTTTCGGTAGTTCGTAAAAATATCGAAATAAGTCAGTTTGAAAAGTAAGTCCCTTGAAATGAATTATTTTAGGCTAAATAAAAATAAGATAAAATTTTAAATAATAAAAAATAAGAATTTGATACTTGAGATGTCTAGAAACTCAAGCCAAATGAGCAAGAAAAATTTGTGAAAGGAAGTGGGGCATTTTTATAATTTTTAGCAAATTTGGAAAATCTTAGGAGGGCTTTTAAAATGAGAAATTTAAGTTTTTTGGGTTCTCAGAGGCACTGAAAACCATGAGAACCCCCAGAATAGTTGAAACCCCTCCGGTGAGTAATTTTAGCCGTCGGTTGATTAAAACTTTGACCAAATGGTTCGTAATTGTTTTAAATCCAATTTGGGTGAAATCAATGGTATTTTATTAGTTAGAGAGTCCAAATTTTATGATGGAAAAGATGTATTTCGAAAAGGAGCTAAAATGAGGTCAAATGAAAAAAACTATGGTTTATGGACTAAAATGAAATGTAGAAAAGTGTGTTAACTTTACCTTTTTGCTTCTTAAAAAAATGTCCCACTTTCCTCTAGCCCTCATAACTGATTTTGCTAGTTTGAAACAGAACCTAAATTGGCTCCAAGGAGGCACACAAGAGGGAGAGCAAGGGAGGAGGTAAAACTAACCAAGAAAGTGTAAGAAATCAAATTTTCTCATGCTCCTTCCTTCTTCCACCTTTTTCTCCTCCTTCTCCCTTTTCTTCCCATGGCTTTGTTAACTCAAGTGGGGCTGTTTTGGGTTTGGTACAAAGGGGGAAGATTAGAAATTCAGGGGGGGAGGGCCTAAAGCAAAGGAGAAAGCTCTTGGAGAAGACTTGGAATCAAGGTAGTTTCAACACTTTTCTTACATCCTTCTTATTGCTTTCTTTGATGTGAGTTTTGGCCATGAAGAGAACATGTAGGAGGGAGTAAATTTTGACTAAGAGCAAGTATGAAACCTAGGATTTAGACTATGGGAACCTAGGAAATGTAAAAAACCTAAAAGAAAACCATTAAAATTCAAGATAACAAAGTTAGGGATTCAAAGATATATGGGAAAATTTGATTTTGTCCAAGGGTGTTCTAGGTTATGTGAAAGTTTAAATGAGTTTCTAAGACCTCTAGGAAGCCTCCCAAGTACCTCCTCCTTTAAGGAAAAATTTAAAACTCTATGAATGCAAATAGGAGGTGGAGGCATAGGCTTGGCCAAACTTCTTTCAAGTACCTAGGGAGTGTTTTAAAATATTCTAAGCTTAGTTTGGGACTATATGTGATGGAAGAAGATGAGAGGAAACCTTAAAAAAAAATTAGAAGCTATAGATTGAGAGTTAGAGCTATAGGTTCCATAATGTAACATAAAGAAGTAACATATAGTTAGGCTCTTCAAAATGTTTGTGTGAGAGCTAAAAGAAGTATAAATAGAGCCAAGAGTCATAGATTAAAGGAAATAATGGAGCCAAGATCTTAAATTCTAGTAGTTGCTTCATTAAGTGCGTTATGGAACCATAATTGATACATATAAACAAGTAGGCTTCCTTTGAGTGTGTGTGGAATTGGGTTCTATTTGATGTGTCTAGGCTAAAGGAATCCTACTCCATCCACTTACAAGTGTGTAGCCAAAGGAAGAAAAGAAAAATCAAGGGAAAGTGTGTGTGTGTGTGTGTGTGTGTTTGCATTTAAGGTAGCTCTCTAACCTTTCTCTCATGATGCTTAGTTGTTTTTTTATCTTTGGATGTGTGTATATATGAATTTACCATAAGAAATGTTTCTAGTGATTTTCTACATGCTATGGTACCATTATGTGCATAATATGTGTTTTTATGAATGTTGTTTGGCTTGAATAAGCTTGGTGAAGCCAAAAATTCTTTAACAAAGGTGAGATGAGTTAAAAGTCCCTAGGATTAGGTGAGACAAAGTCAAAAGTCTCAAGAAGAGTGAGGCTTAGTCAAAAATCCCTTAAAAATGGGTAAGGCAACTCTAAAAGTCCTAAGGAAAGGGGGTGAAGCTAAACTAATGTTCTTGGAGGCTAACATATGATGTGTATGAGTTTTCTTGCATACGAAAATGATTCTATATATGGTTATTAGTAGCAAAATGTTCATATATGCATCTTTTAGCTTAAAAGCATGGTTATTATATATGATTGAACAAGTTAAGAACTATTGAGATTTTTAGAATCTCACTTTTTCCTCTCCATTGCCAAAACATGTTTAGGTAGACCAAGTGAATAAAGAGATCAAAACCACCACACTTGAAGACAAGAAACTGATAAAAGAATGTGTTATTTAGCCATTTTATATCATGTTGTTTGCAAATGATGTAATTTCATGTTGTAAATGATGTATAGCCACTTGAACATATGTATATACATGGATATATGATATATGTATGGAAATTGAAAGCATATAAATGCGAATGGATGTTTTTGATATTGAGATGCATGGATGAGTTTGTAAGATCTTGTGTATGTGGATAAGTGGGGTAATGATTTTGTGATGTATGGATATTTGGACTCCTTAGACAAGTTTAATGGACTATTTTTAAGCTTTCCCACATGCTCAAGTGGTATTGGTTCAAGGGGAAGACTATTTGGCACATAAATGAATCATTTTAGGGCAAAAAATGACCTATTTTGTAAGTTAAACTCCAACTTGACCAAATAAGCGATTTTGAGGCTAAGATTTTGCACACATATAGATCTCATATAAAGATGTTTTCTGGTCTAAGAATCGCATTATTTGGATGTTTATAGAATTTATTATGATTTTTCAAAGCTTATAGCAGAAGTTGGTTTTGGTTTGGTCACTATTTACTTGAGTAGATTACATTTTCATGTCATTTGAAGGTTAAATGAGGTCTAATGGTTCTAAAATTTTACATGGAGAAACTAGATATTCACAATGATCTGTAGCAACTAAAAGCACCTCATTTTGAGAATTTTTGCATCAGAATCAATAATGCCAACTAACCTTGTATATTATTTCATTATAATTCAGTTCCTAAATGAGCTTAACCTGGTCCGAAATTACTTTTCCCATAAATTTAACATCCATAGCTTTCCTAAATGGTATAGTTTGCTATGTTTTGATTTTTTTTATAATTAGTTATGAATTTTAGAAGTTCATATCAGTAACCTATGATAGCAAATCTGGGCAACTAGACCTTTGGTACTTTTCCATTGTCAATCATGGTATACTTGATGTTTTTATGGCTTAAAATGATTTTTAACCTATAGTGGACATTCAGAGCTTTCCAAAAAGCTATCATTTAGTTGATTTCAATTTTTTTAGATTTAATTGTGAATTTTCAAAGTTGATGATAGAAAACTAAAAATTGGAACCCGAGACTAAACTTGTGATTTTTTGTGTGGATGTCCTAAGCTGGGGAAAAATGGAACATCTTGGGATGGTTCTAATTTGTATGCATGTATTTGGAGTGGAAAATAATATAAGTGAATTCATATGGCCCACGAGATGCAAAACGCAAATTTTGAACCCTACGTAATGCAAAATAATGCATTATTTTTATTGATTTTCTTGAGGAAGCTTGTTTATTTAAGGAAATATAGCTAGGTAAGGATAAAGGGAAGGCTAGAATATTATGGCGTTACATTTGACATGTGATAGGTTGAGTATGTATGATAAGTTGTATTTTTTGTAGTTTAGCTATTGACACTAAATATTTGACATTTATACTTAGGCCATATAATTGTGTAGCTCGTGTGATATAATGGCTCTACTAATGGCTTATGTACTTGGCCCATGATTTGTGATATTTTATACTGCTATCATCAGATAATTTGATTAGCTTCTCTTTATGTGATACCACTTAACATGTTAAATGTCATATTGAATATATTGAATGTCATGATGAATATGTGGCCATGAGAATCTCCTTGATAGCTTACAGGTACGATTGATGAATTATGAATTGCTATTAGGAAGTATGATCCATTGCATATATATGATTCTATGGATATGTTTATATGATGCGATGATTCTTAGATAGATAAGGAAAAATGATAATGTTTTTTTGCACATATGGTAGTTAAAACATTATTATTGTCTTATTGAGAATTTTGTGATATTCTCACATGTATGGTAATGTGTTTAGATAGCCAGGATACTATTGACACGATACATAGTAGAGGTTGAGTAGATGACTATAGCAATACCAGACATGGGACCTTTCCAAATTATAACTAAGCCATTACCTGCCCTTAAGGGTCCAACCACCTAAATTAGCTATATAAATGTCCTGGAGTTTAGTCTTGTTGTACAAATATGATAGCTCCATGGGATAATAATGTTTTGTATGATGTATGACTAAACTCTTAAAAGTAGTGGGTTAATAAGTCTCACTTCTTGGTAATTCTTTGACATAGACTAGGAAAACTTATGTGACTTCCCTTAATGTCACCCAATTAGTTAGAATTTAGCTTTCGCTCATGTTACAATATTAATCAAATTTACATTAATAAGTGGGTAAATTAAATAAGCTATTTAAAAGGGGTTATAATGTCAAAGGATCCCATTAAGTTGATTTGAAGTTTATTGTCTTAGGTTTACTAGATAAAGTAATGTGATATAGTGCTTAAAATATCAATGGATTCAAATTCCAGACTTTAGAATAAGACCTTCAGTTGAAGACTCAAAATAGTGAAGTTTTCATAACTTTTGAAACCAATAACAACATGCATTTTGGTGGTGTGTCGTATTATGAAAAATTGTTAGGTATCATTGAATTCAATTATTATAGTTAATTTATGGTTACCTTGTTCAAATATATGTGGGCTAACACAACTACTCTTAGAGGAATTAAAACTAATGAATTAAGACTCACATCTATCTACTTTTCATAGTTGATACATTCAACCCTTAGAATCCTATGTAGTTGGTTGAAATTATTAGTAAATAACTTAATGAGTAAATTGGTGCTAATTTGTTTATTTCTCATTTATGTACTAACTTTAATCACACAAATGATGAAGGTGTGGGGAGGTCCATGCATTTGATAGGGCATGATTTTTGGTCCCTTTCTAATGGGCAAAGGGTCAAAGTATACTTCAATGACTCCAACCAATTCATTGGAGATAAGGATGGTTTACTTGGAGTTTCTTTGGGATAGCTTGGGATTGGCTTTAATGTTTTCCTATTAGTCACAAGGCTTGGAAGAGTCTTATACAATAATACAAGGATAATATGTACAAAGACTATTATACAAGTAATCTTCGAGTTGATTATTCATTTCTCTTAGCACCTCCACTTTATATCTTTATTAACAATTGTATTTTGTCTTGTAGCTGACATTTGCTATTGATGATGTGCATAAGGGGTATCTTTTATAGTCAATTGGACATAGGTGGAGACATGCATGATATAAATTGTATAAAAATAATAGGACTCGCACCAGAGAGTAGATAATTCAAGATGTCTTAAAAGGCATAAAAAGTGATCATTGGGCAAGTTTTATAAACTATTATCTTAACAAGAAGACTAATGCAATTAGTTGTACTTTCTGAAATGGACCAATTCTTGATGACCTTATTAATGTTTTTGACAATAACCAAAAGATTGTAAAGAAAAATAAACAAAATAGAAGCAAGTTAACTATGCCACATACTAGTGGATTTAAAAGCTTTGCATGAAAGAAGATGGAGATGGTAAGTTCATGTTGATAAACAACTCATGTGAATTTTAAATATATATGGAGATGGTAACTTCATCATTACATATGTCTTCAAATTTGCAAGAGATTAAATATGGGGGCCCAATAACATAAGGAGATGTGTGGACTGCAGTTCATAAATATGATGATGCATCTTTTGTCAATAACGAAGTTAAAGATGTTTGCATAACTGTTTGAATTATATGGGTGCTAACTTCTAATTTTGTTGAAAGGCTTTATTCTTCAAATGATTTATTGCTTTCCATTTGACTTTGTAGGACCGGATTGCTATATTTCAGGCCAAGGACTTTTTATCATAAGAAATTTTGAGTGACGATTCATTGGCTAGGACTTTGAGAGCACAAGGGCATTATGATCAAGTTTAAGGAAGGAGATTAGGTGCTTGCCCATCCTAAGTGTTCAAACTTTAAGCTCGTGGAAGTTCATTAACTAGGCCTTCTTATACAGAATTGCAAAATGAGATCACTCAACTTAAAGTACAAATGATTGAAAGAGATAAGTGACAATGACAAATGAAAGTAGCTATGACTTTTTTTTTTTCAAAATTTTCATGGTTCATTGCCACTAAAGCTTGCATCCTTATAAGCTCAGTGGGTAAGTTTCTAAACTTTCTATTTCATTTGAATCATATGAATGAATGCTTTTATTTGTAATTTTTAATTTATTACTAATAACATGTTTTCAATTTTAGGTACCAAGTGATCAGGATAATGAACATCCACTGAGTAATGATAGGCATTTCCTATAAAAATGGACATATTATTTAGATAGATTTTATAATTATATTTGTAGTAACTTATTTGAAATTTCATGGCATATGAATCTATTTCCAATTTTAATAGTATATGGTTCTTATTACTTAAAATTGGTCGTTGTTATTGGATATATTGGCTACAAATTAATTTATAACTAGGAATTGGCTACTAGAAGTTGTTGTTATAGGTTTTATGGGAAAAAAAGGACAGCATAATATATTAGAAGGTAAAAAATATATTTTTATCAACATTCAAATAACCATTTAAAAAATACAAATTTTTAACCATGGTTATAAGTAATCATAGTTGTATGGTTCTTTAAATTATGGTTAAATCATAATCTAACTAAAATTATTTAAAACCATAGCTAGACCATGATTATGGTCTGGTTAACCCTAAAACCATGATTATGGTCTAGCCATGATTTTACTTCCAATTCATAAAAAATGTGGTTGAACACTTGCCGATGGACAATTTAGCTATGGATTTTTTTAATTGTCACAAATAGTTTAATAATGGTTATAACCGTTGCTAAAGCCTATAAAAAAACCATTATAAAACTATACTGTTTTTGTAGTATGAGGACATGGATCTTCAGCAATGAGGATCTCAAACATTGCCTTTACAATATTTGTCAAATTGTGTTATTATTTTTTTTATTCTTTTTCTAAAATTATATCCCTTCTCACAAATCCTTACTTTAGAGACAATGTTTAGAGTCCTCACTACGGAGAATCTCAATTTAAAATGTGATATGTAAACCAAAGCTTTTAGGAGGCCTCGGCTAAGTATATCTCGATTAGAACATGCTTGGGAGTGGTATTTAGAACTTGGTGTTGAGGATTAGAAGAGAGGGTATTCTCATTTGCGCAAGACCAGGTGTAGTTTAAATAATTTTATACAAGCTCATGCTACTGGATAGTATCTCTCAACGTTTTTTTTAACGCTGGTGGCAGTGATGATGGCTCCTTCTTAATTTAGCAGTGCCTACAATACAAGTTTCGTATTTAGGAATGCTCTAATGAGCTCGTTGCTTTGCGTTCTTTGGTTTCTAATTCAGGAATTGGCTTGGTGCAGACCCGAATTGCAGATGGTGTACTGGGCATGAGTGCAGATTGGTTTCCCAACTATACGTGTTCGCAAGATGAAGACTGGCATCAATGGCATAATGTAGTTTGCTTATAGTGATGGTTGGGAGATTCTCCTCGATGTCAAAGGCAGAGACTACCATGTATGTTGATTATTATTCATTTCTAAGGGCCTCATTTCGCCAATGGTGTTGGAGAGCTATAGTTCGATGCAGTACTTTATAGGTTTAATTTTCTTGAGGCAGCCTGTAGTGCCGTTCAATTTGTGTTGAACAGGAAGTTATTTATCACCCTCATTCATGCAAATTATGGGTTGTCCTTTTACATGAATCTCATTATCAAATGTCGCATGATGACGAGGGTCCTGATCATTCTCTCTTTATATTATGCAGGGATTTCTGGTCTCTATTTCAAGGTTTAACTTTGTAGAGATATGCTTCTTAAAAGCCGCAGAAGGATGAGGAGGTCCAACGTTGCAAACGAAAATTTTGGATTGTACACAACAAGTTTTAAATGGAAATAGAAATAATAAGAAAAAAGATAATTTTATGGATAAAAAATGATTATTATATTTTTATTTTAAAAAATTTATAAAAAGATATATACTGTTAAATAATAATTTTAGGTATGTAATAAATATTGTATAAAATTTTCCCTTTCTCATATCGACCAAAAATACAGCAGATGCATTTTTAAAAATTGTTGGAGTCAAATTACGGTAATTATTGTTAAGAAATAAAATAATAATAACACATTAATTTTTTAAGAATCGGTTTACTCTTCAAAATATAAAAAGGGGCAGCATATATTCTTAAAGTAGAAAATATTATATTCAAAAGAAGTTCTAGAATTTTATTTCTTTTGGTATTAAATGCCTCTGTGAATATTTAAGGACTAAGGAGATTGATTTTCTAGCATTATTTTGACTTTTTCTTTTGTTTATATTTCGTTTGAAAATATAGATTTACCATTCAATGAACTAAAAGAGCATGTCAAAATGATTTGTTCAGATTGATCATAGCTAGAGAACACTTTTAAATTACAGGGACATATGATCGGAAAGTGATCAAACTCCAAATTCCAGAGTATTATTTGCTAGTCATCTAGGCAATGCTGATTTTTTTTTTTTTTTCTGGGTAAATAGAAATTTCAAATTTAAGATTCCTCATAAATTACTCAAACCCTTTACTATAACTTAAGCACTGTTGAATTTAGTTGTAGAGTCAGAACGCATCTTCTCCACCATTCTCTCTTTAACAAGCCTCCTCATAATTTTGCCAGAAGGTGATTTTGGTATGACTTCCGCAAAGTGCACCACTCTCACTTTTTTGTAATGTGCAACATTATTGGCAACATAGTTTATGATGTCTTCTTCACTTTCTTTAGCACCTGGGCTGATCACAACACTTGCACCTGGGATCTCCCCAGCCTCTTCATCTGGTATTCTGAAACCACGATAATCACAAATAACATAATTAATATTGTATATTTGCCCTTCATAAGATGGTGTAAGTCCGTGGGGGTGTCATTTTGGATATAATTGATAAAGTAAATTATATAGATTTTTCTTAAATTCTATTAAAATTATACAAATCTTTTATCTGTTTCCAAAATTTACACATTTTCTTAAAATAAAAATTTACTCTATACTTTAATTCAATTTAAAATTTTTTGACTGAAATATTTTTTATTTAATTTTTTTAAATTAAAAAAATATGTATTTAGATTAATAGAGAGTATTTTAATCAAAATATTTAAATTAGACTAAATTGTAGAGTAATATTTTGTTTTAGAGAAAATTTGTGTATATTTTTAAAATAAATAGAAAATCTTTGTAATTTCAATAAAGTTTAAAAAGATTTTATATAATTTACTTTAAATTATATGCATATAAAGATTTTGATAAAAATTAAGTATAGTATCATTCAAAAAAAGTTTGTATAGGACTCATCATATAATTAACATATGGTCCCTCTAAAATTTTTTTCTGCCTCCGCCAGCGAGGTGAGCAATATTTGTAAACATCGGATGTCATCCAGTAAAATTAGGAGTATGTGCGACATAGCAAAACTACTTTGATCTGACGATAATAATCAAGAACCGGCAAACCTAAAGCTAGGTTTCAAAATCTGACTCGGTCATGATTATATGAAAATTTTTACTGTAGCAATATTTTTATTTATTTGTAACAAATCTCAACAAAACTCAATGATATATATATATATATATATATATAATATTAAAAAATTATATAGCAATAGAAACATAAATTCAAAAGTAATTAAAATCATATATTTTTATTGTTATTTAGTTTTTTTAAGATATTTCATAATGTATGTTGTTAGTTTTATATTATTATTATCATTGATAATTAATTATTGGAGTTACTTATTTATAATTGTATATGTGTATATTTATTCGTTTTCATATAACTATAACGTAATCTTATTTAATTATGAATCAAACTGATCAAATAGTCTTTTCAGTTCATTATATGCATTGAGGTAAGATGAACCGAAAATGAGAATAAATGTGGTGGGAATTGCTTACGGCACAACAGCTGCATCTTCAACAGAGGAATGAGATAGAAGAATGGCCTCTAGCTCAGCAGGAGCAACCTGTACTCATCCAATAGGCTTGATTAATTTGGGCACTCCATAGATATCACCACTTTAACCATACAACAAAAATTCAAACTCCTCTCATTTAAACAAAATTTCCTTGTTCACAGGGAGGCATTGGAGATTTTATCTTCTACTTTCCCAGATAATTAGGTCAGGCCTGTGCAGACGCACGTGAATTAAGGAAAACTGAAAAACAAAACATGAAGAAAAAAGAACACTTTCCAGCATATGAATCAAGTATGGCTTCAGAACAATATTGAGTGGGCAAATTTCCATATATATATATATATATATTTATGTATGTATATAATATATTCTATGATAATCATAACTATCATAATATATCAATACCGTAATAGTTGGCAGGGTAGTTGACCATTAGATGAGGAGATGCCGTCGATTATGCAAAATATCATTACATATTGGATGATGCAGAAGCCCAAATGGTGTGAGCCTAAACCTATAACCCATGAATAACTTACTTGGAAGCCTTTGTATTTAATTAACTCCTTGATACGATCGACAATAAATACATTGTCTTCATCATCTATGAACCCTATGTCACCAGTGTGCAGCCAACCATTCTTATCAATAGTCTGTGCAGTCTCTTCCACCCGCTTGTAGTAACCTGAAAACACAACGCTCATCATTTCATTGCAGCCTTTTGGTCAAGTCAAAGATGTAAACTTCAATTATATTTTCATAGTCATGTGATTTCAGAGCAGATTGTTACTCCAATTTTACCTTGCATTACGCATTGGCTTCTCACACAAAGCTCACCAGGTGCGTTCCTTGGAAGGGATTTGCTGGTGTCAGGATCAATAAACTTGACTTCCAAATTTGGGAGGATGAACCCCACTGAATTTCTTTTTGAATTCCCAAATCCTTTTTGTACGTGGGTGAGTGTGATGCAACTATGTTCAGTTAGTCCATATGCCTGCAAAACAAAACTAGCACTTTAACCATAGATAGTTCTGTTACTCAATTTGCCATGGAAAGATAGAAATGCCACAGGCATAGCAAAGTCTACCATTCTGTTTTAGAACTCAGGTTAAATTAATTAGTTCATCTTCGAGATTTTGTTTAAATTTTAATTTAGTTTCTATAATTTAAAAATTTATAATTTGATTTTTATAGTTATAAAAATTGTGATTTGATCCTTGTCATTAAATTTTCATTGGTAAATGTTAAATTTTACTGATGTAACTGATTATATATATCATTTTAGCATATTAGTTATGCCAACAAAGAATAAAAGTAGATTATGTAATAAAATACATTCCATATGTGTGGCATCTAATGTCACCTAAGTTAAGGGGTTGATGTTAGTTGGTATATATTATATATATTAAAAGTATTACGATAGTATGGAATGGCCATGTTATCAGAACTTAATAATACACTAACAGAAGTTTAATGTTAGTAATTAAATCAAACATTAAAGAATGAATTATAAACTTAAGTATATGGAGACCAAATTAAATTAAAAGTTGAGTAAAACTATGAAAACCAATGGTATAAAGTCATCAAACTGGTGGCATTGGAGAAGGTTGATTTGCTCACTTCTTGGACAAGAACGCCAGGGAACTTATTTTCGAAGGCCGTGAGCACTTCTGGTCCAAGGGGAGCAGCGGCAGTCAGTATGGCTTGGAGTTTGAGCTTGGTGAGATCAAACTCATCCACAATGGGATTTTTGACCAAGTTGAGAATAATTGGGGGCACAATGGGTGCAAATGTGACCTCATGAGCGATCAAGGCATTGAGAAATGTTCTTAACTCAAACCGTCCCATCACAACCACTTTCCCTTTGTTTCTAAGAGTGGCACAACATATTCCAGTGATGCCATAGATATGGAAGAAGGGGATTAGGCCTAGTGTTGTGACCTGACCTACCATTTCCGGCTCCACACCGAAGAGTGTGGAACAAAGATTGGCTACCAGGTTTCTGTGGGTCAGCATCACACCCTTTGACATTCCTGTGGTTCCTGATGAGAAAGGCATGGCACAGAGGTCATTCTGCTCAACAGGTTCCTTTGTCACCCCATGGCCTGCTCGGTCTGCTGCTTCAAGTAGTTTCTTCCAATTCATGGCATCCTCTATTGGCTCATCATCTAGCACTATGACAGGTAGTTCTAGACCTTTCACCTGAGTGGATTACACAATATGAAGTCTCAGAGGAAATAAATCAAACAGATTAACTGCATTAACCCAAATGAAAGCAACAGTAAACCACCATTTTGGTCCCCAAAGATGCATGTTTCGTTTAGATATTAAAAAATAATACCATCAAATCAGTTTAAACCTTTTTTAAAGTACGTCAATTTGATTATGTCATGAGTTCTGTTAACATCAAAATTATCCATAATAATTAACTTTCTTTAATGTAGAACGTTAGTATCTGATGTAAATGGAACAGAAAAAATAAATAGTGGTATTTTGGGTTTTATTTTGAGATAAATACGGTACAACACGTTTGAATACTTGTAAAAATGCTCCCACCCCCGCCCTCCCCCTTTTTCTTTTAACAAGCATTCATCTGGCTAGCTAAGTGTTCATGTTAGAGAGTTGATTCATGTGATCAACTCGGCTGATAGAACTCACAACAAAATTGAATTAACGCATGTATCAAAAAAAAATTGGGATCTTCTGCATTCAGCAGAATAAATTCATTGTAATTTTTTTTTTAGTTTCTTTTTGTTGGGAGGTGGGGGAGAGGAGAGAGACTAAGGGTATGGAGCTAACTGCAGCTTCCAACAAAGCTCCCATTTTTTTTTTATCTAACTGCACCAAGTACCAAGAAGATATATTCTAATCAAAATAATAGATTGCTCAAAGAAATGAACGACCTTTTCATAGTTGAGCCCATTTGTGACAATCAGCTTTGCATCAGCAGACTGTGCTTGCTTCTTGATTTCCGAAGCATGAGCGGTGGGATTGGCACCCGAAAACACCCCACCAGCAGCCATTATACCCAATGCGATAATGCCATACTCAGCAACATTGGGAAGCACAACAATCACAACATTCCCTTTTCTCACACCCAGAGAACGCAAGGCCTTGGAAAACCTCTCTGTGTCTCTCACCACCTGCCCGTGCGTAATTGCTTTTCCACTGCCAACCTCCACAAACGCCACCTTGTCCGTGTATAACTCTGCATTCTGAAGCACAAATTCTGGGAGCGTCACCTTCTCAGGAATCGGAACCCCGGAATATGGGCTTCGAAAGATGATTTCCTCCTGCATCTGCATCTCTGTGAACCTTCCCGTGTTGAATGTGGCGATGAACAATTGAGGGTTGAAATTTGGTTTATAAAGTGTGAGACATCACATGGGTATCTAGTCATGCTTTGTGTGTGGTTTATTTGTGGGTGAAATTGTCATGGGCTTTTGTTGGTGAAAGTTTGTTGAATCATGTTATGTCACTGTCAATCCTCTAACTACAATCTTTCTATAGTATAAGATGATGTGTTCTCATTTCAGAAGTTTTAAACGGTGAACTGTATGTATATTTTGCGGATGGAGGATTCCTATGTCTTCCTCTCCAATATGGAGTGTTATGTTATAGCAAAAGCCATAAACATATTGGCCCCATATCCAAGATTAAAAAAAGAAAAAGTCAAATATGCTTTTCTTACAACTTGTTAGTAGAAAAACTCAAGAAAAAATGTTAAATTGGCTTTTTAAAATAAATCCTAATATTTTAAAATCCTTAGAGTCTCAGGTTTTAACAAACTAATTCACTAATTAGGAACTTTAGTTTAGGCGGCTTAGGTTCCTACTTACTCCTACTTTAAAAGTTAAGTTTATAAGAAAACATATTACAATTACTTTAAGAGCGGTTTTAGAACATTAATTCAGGAAAATTAGGTTCCTACTTATTGCTACTTTAAAAGTTGAGTTTATAAGAAAACATATTACAATTACTTTAAGAACAATTTCAAAACATTAATTTAGGAAAATTATAATATTAGGTTAAGAGAAATTCACAAAAAAAAATTTATAGTAGTTCAAATCAAAATGATTTTACATTCACTCTTTAAACACATCATAAGAGAATTTTATAACCCACGAAAATCATAATTACAACTAGGCAATTCTTATACCATGGCTAAACTCAAGCTTTTACACATAATCAACAAGATGACTTTAAGAGCTCAACACAAGTGCTTTTATCATCTTAACAATGGATAACCCAATCACCTTAGCTTAACTTACAAATTCTACACCTCTACAAGAACTTAAGATTCTAGCAAGCTTCCTTGAGACTTTGATAAGCAAAGTATATTAAGAGATGCACAAGATAAGTTCAAAGATCACTTAGAGCACTTAAAAAGTTTCACCTAAATCTCTCTAAGAGAAGTAATTACAATATAAGCATAGTAAACATAGGTAGGTGAAGATTTTCAATAAATGCTTGTTTTGTTCTCTATATATGGTCATTTGTAAAAAGGTCTCTTAAATACTAAAGATTAAAGTAGGTGACCATTTTCTTTTGCTCATTCACTAACAACTAGAAATCTTAGACAATAAATTCCTAGGCCTTTATAATCTTCTTTGACATTTATATCTCTACTACATTTGATATTGGGAGCCTTTTGGAGATAATAATTTCTCTCTATATTATACCATTGTCAAAGCCAAGAAGCTCAAGAGAAAATGTCTCTAAGTATGTTTTAAATATTTTTTTTTTTATTTTGCTTGATTTTGAAATGTGTTTGTGGCAAAATGTGATATCTTCTTCTTGATCTGCATGCCATTAGATTTGCTTTTCCACATTTTCATTTCTTGTATTTTCCAGCATATCACTGGTGCATTTTTGGTTGGTAGAAAGAATCATCGTACACGTATGAATGGAAAACTAATTAACATGAAAGTTTGTTTGGTTGGAGATTTGCACTTGAGAATGGAAAACCCTTGGTTAAAAATCACAATTTATTAACATAATTATGACTTGTATCTCTAATTGTCAAATGCAAGTTTTGTGGAATGGGATGCCTTCTTATTCTTTCACTCTTACTCGAGACATTAGGTAGGGAGACCCTTTGTCCCACTATATTTTTGTTCTCTATATGGAAAAACTCAAGCATTGTATTAATCGAGTGATGACTAACAAATTCTAAAAGCCTATCTACTTGTTGAAAGGGAATCCACCTATAAGCCATCTTTTCTTTGTAAATGATAATAATTCTTTTCACAAAAGCTAGTGTAGATCAGATTGAGGATATCAAAGACTGCATTAATATTTTTTTGTAACACTTCTAGGCAAAGAATGAACCTAATTAAAACTAAAATGTGCTACTTTAAGAATGTTCATTTTCGCCATGCTTCTAGGCTTAGCCATGTCCTAGGTGTAGCACTCACAGGTGATTTAGGCAAATATCTTGGCATCCCTTTAATTCATAAATATATGTCTAAAGTTACTTTCAAGCTTATTTTAGATAAAAACTATTAAATGCTTGTCTTTGTAGAAAGGAAAGCTTCTTGGGTTTCCTTGTCATATGACTTAGATCAATTTAGTTGTCTCGACTTTTCCAAGTCACTACATGCAAACGATGTATCTTCCTAGTAATATTTATAATGATCTGGAGAAAGCTAGCCAAAATTTTCTTTAGGGGTCTTCTTCTCAAGAAAGGAAGTTACACCTTGTGGCTTGGGGTAAGGTTAGCAAGCCAAAGTTTAATGGGGCCCTTAGTATTAAGAGAATAAGGCTACAGAATAAAGTGTTTCTTCTAAAGTTATGTTGAGATGTGATTCACAATAAGAAAGTGTTGTAGGTTCAAGCCCTACGAGCTAAATATAGATATGGAGGCAAAATAATTCCTTCCATCAACAAAAAATGCAATGCCTCTTTCACTTGGTGAGGCGTTGTCAAGGTTTAGGATGACTTCATGAAAGGTTTAGGGTGAAACCTTGGGAATGGGATGGGAGTGAGCTTCTAGGTTGATTTTTAGACCTTTTGCCATAACCTTTGGTGGATTACGCTATTCAAGCAATGCTAGAAGATTGTCTATCAGTAAGAATGTGCGATATGATCGGCCCCTTGTATAAGTGGCATTGGGTACGATTCAAAGATTGACTTCTTGGAAGTCTCTAGTGATATTGTTAGAATTATCCCTTCCCTTCTTCTCTTCATAGTGATGACATAGCAATATGGAAATGGTTTTTGGATGGGGTTTTTCAATGAGGTATGTGTTGGAATAATTTAATTTCATTTAATTTGTTAAGATATCATTTTAATTAAATATTTATTTAACATTTTTCATATAAATTGTTGGGATATTTTGAACTAAAATCACTTAAATAATATCTCAATTTTAAAGCTAAATTATTCTAATTGGTCATCCTTGATTATTAAAATTTAAATTGCCAAACATTTTGGTTAATATGTTAGTGGATATCTACATGTTGTTTAATTAACCTCTTTTAATGGAAGAATGGCCAATTTTTATATTAGCACTTTTAGAGGGGTTCCTAATAATAGAGTTAACCTAACAAATCATCACTAAGACTCATATGCGTATTAGAAAACTCTCTCTCTTTCTCTCTCTCTTTGTTGCAAATTACTAAAGAGAATTTGATTTGTACATTGGGTTCTTCATCAAATCCTTAAAAGCATCGCTAGAGGTGTTTATATCTTTGTATTTGCTTCCACTATTATATTTAATTTTGTATTACAATTTATTTTGAATGTGAAATTTCATGATTGTTTAACATGTGGTATGAGAACTTGATTCTGATAACCTCTGCATGTTATGAAAGTTAAGAACTCTAATTTATGAAAGTAGAGGGATTTAGAAATTTCCTATTAGGAATTTTAATTCATAAATTAAAATTGAATAGTTTTCAATTGTTAAAGTTATATTTGTTGTGTATATTGAATATTAAGTAGGGTAAAATTATATAAGGAATATAGGCTATTGTGCAAGTATGGATCTACATATTTGGTAATGATTATGCATCGTATTCAATAAATCTTGATTCATATATGGTTTATGATTGTTTAATATCTTGATGAGATGCATGATATATGAAATTACGGGTTCGTTTGGTTCACCGCAAAGTGAATGTATTCCCTTTTACATAGTTTGTGTAATCTCTATTATACCCTTCTCTTTTTTATTCCATCAATCAAATCACCATTTTAATCATCAAATCACATTTTTAAAAGTAAGGGCAAAAAAGTAATTTCTCATCCTACCTACCCATATTTTGCATTCCTTTCCCCTTTACATCACCCAACCAAACACACCATACATGTTTTTGGGTTGCTTGACACTGAAAAGCAAGCATAATGTTCATATGCATTTGGGATTTGTAAATTTTTTCATATTTTATGGATTTTGATCCATGAAAGTGATTGCTTACTCTATTCTAAGCATTTTGGTTGAGAAATCATCCAAAACGAAGCCAAAACAAGCAAGAAAAAGTTGAGTTTTCTTTGTGGGTTTATTGTGGCACAGGTTAGGTAAAGCTAATATGGCTAAAGCTGGAAGACGACTAAAACAACAAATCATTTTGGTTGCTTACCAAAACAACACATCATTTTAGTGTGGTGGGACAACTACTTATCATGTGTTAAACAACACGTCTTTTTGAGATATTAATGAAACGAATCATTTCATTAAAGAAACTTTTAAGTCAGGTTCATCTTTTGTTTTTTAGTCCATTGTGCAAAGATATTTGGGCTAATACTTAAGGGTTTCTTATTTTTGGTTAGTTTTCGTTATTTAAGCCTTTGTTGTCTTTAGAAATTTGAACCATAAAAAAAATTTGGAGGAAGTAGTTGGGCTTGGTCTATGGCTAATAGGTCATGTTTTTTGGTAGAAAAAATGGCTTTTTTTAGGCAAAAGATATTTGAGCCATTTTTTGTCAATTTAGGGTTATTTTTTGTTTAAAAATTAATTTTGGGCTTATTTAAGCTTTGTCCAAAATTTAATTTTGAATCTATAGGTTTTTTTTTAGTTTTTGTTTTAGGCTAAAATTAAATTATAATATTATAAGTGTCAATCAATTTATCTAAAATTAAAGAAAATTATTTTGAAAAAATTTGACACATTTAAATTTTTTTAAAATTATTATTTAGTGTTATTTAATTTGTCTATATTATGCAATAATTATTTTAGGTAATTTTAACACATACAAAATTTTGTAAAATTATTATTTAGTGTTATTTTTTTGTCTAGATTTATAAAAAAATTTATTTAAGCAATTTTGGCACCTTTAATGCCTTACAAAATTATTTTAGTGCCATTTAATTTATCTAAATTATATGGAGTTATTTTAGACAAATTCTTTAACACATTTATGAAATAATTCCAAAGGGATTTTTTTTAATTTTTAATTACATATAATTTAGCTGATTAATTAATTAAAATAAATTCTTATCGAAATAAAATTAATTAGTGTATTTATATGGATATTTTAATGCACATAATAGATCCATATATTATTATGATGAGCATATATAATTTAAGTAGTAGTCACAACATTCTTTATATATGTGTGCATGCTTTATGAAATTAACATCATATGGATTTGAAAAATATCTATTGTAATTAAGTATATAGTTATAACATATCTTAGCCCATAGGTAAATAATTATAAATGAATTACAACTAACTTTACTAATTCTTATTTTATACATTTAAAGTCAACATTACGATGAATCACTAGATGTTACAAACTACATGCTTAATTAGGGTGGAATAAAAGTTGTATTATATTTTTTAAATAGTTCACAGGTAATAGGGAACATAAATGCACTCTAGTTTCATCAATTATGATACAAAAATATTTGGTATGCTAATATTTTTGCCTATAGAGAGATTTTAGTGATACGATTTTATGTAAACATAATTTGCATTGGTAAGCATGCATTTATGATAATTGTAATGATTGATTTGCTTCATAATTTTCTAATAAGTATTATTAACATTTGAAATTATCTTGTAGCATATTTTACATCTCAATTATTGGTTGATAATAGCAACAAGATTATTCTGGATGGAAGCAACTATAAGGCCTAGAAGAAGAATGTTTTCCTCTAATTGAGATGCCTTAACTATAACTTTAATTTTCATGTAAAGGAGCCTTTGAGACCCACAAATGATAAAAACAAAGATGCTAAAGTATTGTATAATCACTAGGAGTGGTTTAAACCACCTTTGTATAATGATAATCAAACAATGCATACAAAGTAGTATTTGTGGGTCTATACAAGAATGTAAGACAATCAAGAAGTATCTTAAGGCCATTGATGCATAGTTTGCTTCATTAGACAAGTCACTTGGAGGTGCACTTATGGCCCAGTTGTGTATAATGAAACTTGCTAGCATAAGAGGGGTAAAACATCATATAATGCAAATAAAGGACCTGGCTTCTTAATTGAAGGCCCTTGGAATATATCCAAATGAACCATTTTTGGTTGAAATGATTATCAACTTACTTTCTCCTCATTATGTTGCATTTAATATCTCTTATTACACATATAAGGAGAAATGGACTATTGCATTGTCCATGTGTGTACAAGAAGAGTATAGATTGGTAATTGATGGAAGAGGTGATCCTAATAAGGCTTATTTAGCTAATACTAGTGGATCTAAGAAAGGGGGATGTAAGAAGAATGGCAAGAAGAAGCACATGCCTCTTATTCATGTGACGAACATGAAAGCTGCAAAATGCTTCTTCTATAAAAAAAGGCATATTCTGAAGGAGTGCACTAGGAGAAAAGCTTATTTTGCCAAGAAAGGTATGCCTTTATCTAATTTATATTTTGAGTCTCATTTGGTTGATATTTGTCATGATAAATGGTGGATTGATACTAAATCAACAATCCACATTTTGAATACTATGCAAGAATTTCTCAACACAAGGAGTTTACATTTCAATAAGCATGAAGTGTTTCTTAAGAATGAAATAAGCTCAAATGTGGATGCTATTGGAACATATTGAATAATTTTATCTTTTGGCTATATAAAAGACCTTGAATAGAAATTCCATACTCCCAATTTTTCTAGGAATTTGATTTCATTTTCTAAATTGATTTCTTTGAGCTTTTCTATGAATATTTCTGGAACAATTTTTAACTTGTTAAAGGACTCAATTCTTATGGGAAAAATTTCTTTATCCAATGATTTGTTTAAGCTTCACACTATTGTTAATACTACAAGTTCTTATGTCATTATGCATGGCATAGTTAAGAGATATATTATAAAATAGAACTCTATTAGCTTATGGCATAGGAGATTGGGACATATCTCCATAGAGAGGATAAAACGATTGCTAAAGGATGGGGTTCTCTAACCTTTACACTTTACTAATCTTGATTGCATTAAGTAGACCAACAAGTCACATGAAGGAGCCAAAAGGAGTTCAGAGTTGTTAAAAATTATACACATTGATATATGTTGTCTTGATTTATGTTTAAATGGTTAGTGTAACATTCGGTTCCTTGAAAACAAGAGAAAACGTGAGAAACGTAACATACGGTTTCTCCGTAAACAAACAAAATTCACTGGATATAAAAGGAAGTACCCAAGATGATGTAGTTAAGGTCCCAAAAAATTTGGAAAGCATTCTACACTCCTAAAAATGAGAATCCCAGGCTCAGATGGAAAGAAAAACGAGCTAAAATGAAGAAACAATTTCTTACGAAAAGCTTACAAAAAGTAATGGCATTTTCATAAATTTGAGTAAATTTTGAAATTCATATAAGAGGGCTTTTTAAATGAAAGTTTTGAGTTCTCTGGGGTTCTCAGAGGCCCTGAAAACCATGGAAAGCCCTGGGACAGTTAAAACCCCTTTGGTGGATATTTTCTAATGTCGGTATACTCAAACTTTGATGAATTTGTTCGGGAAGATTTTGGCTCTGATTTGAGTGATTCTAAAGGTATTTTACTAAATTGGGAATCTAAATTTCATAATATAAAAGACAATTTTTAAAAAGGAGCTAAAACGAAGGAGAAACGAAAATGCCAAGAACGAAGAACAAAGTGAAAATTTTTGAAAAGTGTAACTTCCTCCTACCTATATATATGATGCACCCTTCTTCTCCCTTCATTATGCACGACCATGTTTTGCCTAAAACCAGAGGAAAACCCTAGGGGATGAGGCGCACAAGAGGAGGAAGAAAAGGAAGAGAAATTCAAGGTAGAAAGGTATGAATTTTCATGATTTTTCATGCTCTTTCTCTTCCAAACCTCTTCTCCTTCATTCTCCTTTATTTCCTATGATTATAATGAATTATATGGATCTATTTTAAAGGAGAAATTGAGGAAAAAATTCGGATTTGAAGATAGGAGCTCAAAGAACACAAGATTCAAGTGAGAAAAAGTAAGAAAATAAAGTAATTTCTTTTCCTATGGTTGTCATCTTTGGTTCCCTCTTCCTCCATTTTGCCTAACATGAGAAAACCCTAGGAAGACTTGATTTTTAGGTAGAACCAAAGGTGAATCTAAGCAAAAAGGGTAGACTATGCAAAGGAAATTAACAAAAAATCATTAGATTTCAAGATGCAAGTTCTAGGGTTTTAATTGCACCTTGTAAAATCTAATTTTGTATGATGATTCTTAGGCCAAAATAAGAGTTTAAATAAGCTCCTAAGATCCCTAAGAGGCTCCCCACATACATCTTCCCTTAAGAAAACAAAGAAAGCTCCATGGAACCCAATATGCTTCATAGCCTCAGCCTAGATGGGTTCTCCTAGCTAGGGAGAGTTTTAAACTTTTCTAAGCCCATTCTTGAGTCATATATGATAAATGAAAATGAGGGGAGGCCTTGGAAAAAATTCAGAACTCAGAAAGTGAGTTAGTACTTTAGGTTCCATATTATGACCTAAAGAAGTAACATGTAGTTAGGCTTTTTGTTTTAATTGTGTGATGACTCCAAGAGGCTTAAAAGAAGTTAAGAATCATATTTGAAAGGAAAGAATGGAGCCTAGAATTTATTTGAGGGATGTTGCTTCATTAGGTGCAATTATAGAACCATAATGAGGTTTATATAACAACCTAGTGTCTAAGCAAGTTGTGCAGCCTTAAAATTTGTTTCATGAACCTAATTGGCTTCCATAAATTGTGTCTAGGCTAAGAGAAACTATCTTCACAAGTTTCTCTGTGGGTGGCCGAAAGAGGAAGCCTTGATTCAAGAAGGAAAGTATGTGATTGTGTATAAGGTAGCTCTCTCCACCTTCTCTCATGCATGGATGTATGCTTAACTTGTCTTAGAATGTGTGTATGTGTATTTTTAAGCCATGAAAAGTATGATAGCATGATTTCATATATCATGGTTTTATGATGACATATTATGTTTCATATGATGTTTTGATATATTCTTGGGTTTGTTTGAGTGTGGTGAGGCCAAGAACCCTTAACCATGGTGAGGATGAGCTAAGAACCCTTAAGATTGGTTAAGACAAAGCAAAGAGTCTCCCAAAAGCAAAGTGGGTTCCCAAGAGCATAGTCGAATCCAAGAATGCATTAAAGAATGGGTGAGGCAAGTCCAAAATCTATAAGAAATTAGGTGAGGTTAATCTACTTGCTTGGTAAGCCTTTGTATGCTATGTATGACTTTCTTGAATGATGAAAATGATTCTTGAATGTTTGCACATGTCCACATGTCATGCATGCATTTATGAGACTTGTTTGCAGCCATTATGTATGATTGAATGGGAAATAAGCTATTGGGATTCTTTGAATCTCATTCCCTCCTCTCCAATGATCTCACATGCTAGGTGGACTAAGTAGACAAGATAATGGAAGCCAACCACCTTGAAGGAAAGAGTTTGACAACCAAATACATAGTTTTAGTTCTTCAAGGCCATAATTGTGTCAAATGATGTAACCCAATGATGTATATGGTCTATGACCTCTCAAACATGTGTAATTATGATATTATGCCATGTATGAATGAGAGAATATGTTTTATAGTCATTAGAATATGAAATGGGTATATAGTGGCAATTTAGCTTCATTGGTGGTATGATGGGATTATGCATATATGTGGATGAAATGGTCAAAATGAGATGCATGGAGTTTGGGACCATTTGGTCAGCTTACACAAGTCTTAATCATGCTTTTAGACTCGCCCAAAAGGTGCCAAACCTTAGGAAAAGCTATTTGGTTACTTTGGTACCTCATATGGTGTCAAAATTTACCATAATAGATTCCTATGTCACTTTTTGGCCAAATGAACTTTTCTTGATCTAAGATTTGGCATGCAATTAGATCTTGTTGAGAGCTTTTTAGAAAGTTAAAGATCATAATTTTTAGAGATCTATAGAATATTTAAAAAATTTTCAAAGTTGGTAATTTTTTTGATTTTGATCTGCTGCACTATTCATCTAGTTCGAAAAATGTAATTTGTCACACAAGGTTCAAATGATGTCCAATTGCCATGAAATTTTATACAGAAAAACTAGATATTCATAGTGAATTGTGCCAACTGGAAGCACCTCATTTGGGTCTAAAGTGGGAGATATGAATTTTTAAAGAATCTGTCTAGTATCAGAAGTTTTGTTCGACCTCAGTTACTGTTCCATTGAATTTCAAAGTTTGAGCTACCTAAGCTGGTCTGAAGTTATTTTTTTCCCTCTAGCTAACATTCACAGCTTTTTATATTGATATCATTTGCATGGATTGGATTTTTTTATAATTAATTGGACATTTTCAAAGTTTTCTGTAGAAAGCTGTAATAGCACAAGGGGACAGCTTGACCTCTAGACCTTTTTGAATGTCAAACATCTTCTATGATAGATGTTATAGTTTGGACATATTTTTAGTATGAAGTAGACATCCATAGCTTTCCATAATGGCCAAGAATGCATGATTTCTATTTTTCTAAAATTAGTTATAATTTTTCAAAGTTTGGTCAGAAAAGGGCCAAATTCTGGTAGAAAATATACATGAGTATCTTGAGCTTCCTTTTGAATTCCATGAGTTGTGGGCCACATTTTATGATGCAAATGAGTTGTATTCATGTAATTAAATATAAGAATGTATTGTATGAGCTCACACCGTCCATGTGACACAGAATAGAATTTTCATACACGATGCAACACAAGAAAATGTATTATTTTAATGGACTTTTCTTACTTCCTTCATGGAATGTATCATATAAATATGAAAATGTGTTAGAAATAAGCTATAAATATGAGGTGTTAGAAATATTTTATCTCTTTATTGATGATTTCTCACAATACATGTACATCTACCTACTTTATAATAAAAGCAAAGTGCTTGATACATTTAAAGAATGTAAAACAGAGGTAGGGAAATAGATAGGAAAACATATTAAAATTGTGAAATTCGATAGAAGAGGTGAATATTATGGTAGGTATACTAGGGAAGGACGGGCATTTAGTCCATTTGCTAATTTCTTTCAAGAGCGTGGTACTATGGCATAATACACCATGCTTGGCTCACCTAATATGAACAGTGTTGCAGAAAAAAGGAATAGAATGTTATTAGACATAGTAAGGAGTATGCTTAGTAACTTTAAACTTTTTTTTTTTGTGGAGAGATACATTTAACACAGTAGTGTATATTCTAAATAGGATTTCAACAAAGGCAATGTCTAAGAAATCTTTTGAAATATAGAAAGGTTGGAAACCTAACTTGAATCATACACATGTATGGGCTGTTTTGCTAAAGTAAGAGCATATAATTCACAAGAAAGGAAGTTATACCTAAGGACTATTATTAAATTTTGTAGGTTATGCAGATAAGTCTAAAGATACAAGTTTTACTATCCCTCACATTCAATGAGATTTGTAGAACCTAGAAATGTCAAAATTCTTGAGAATAATATAATTAGTGAGAGTGGTCAACCATATGGCTTAGTCAATGAGGATGATTAGATACAATAGACTATCATTAGTAATAATGAAATATTGATTCTATTTGACACCCATTTTGCTAAGGTGAATGTAAAACATGGTGAGGTTGTAGTAATTCAAATTGATCAGGAAAATAATGAGGAGCATAATCATCCCATTATTTATGATGTGACAACCTATAGTGATGAAGAGGTACCTCAACTAGTGGTAGAAGTTACTCCTATTGAACAACCTCAACAAGTTGAATTAAAGAGATCAACTAGGATAAGAAAAACGATAATACCTAAAAACAACTTTGTAACATCCAGAAAAAGAAAAGATAAGGAATGAGAGAAAAATGAGAAAAGAGGAAGCTGGGAAATTTTCGAAGGCTGAAAATTTTCTAAGTCTTTTCGCCATAGCGAGAAATAGAGTCGCCATAGCGAGAATGCCTCCTCGCAATAGCTAAGATGTTCCTAGCTGTAGCGAGTGCGACATTCCATACAGAAACCAGGGAGTTGCTCGCCGTAGCGACGCTATAGCGAAGGCAGAGGTCTGGAACAGGCCGAGCTCGCCGTAGCGACGCCATAGCGAAGGCAAAAGTCTGGAACTTGCACGAGCTCGCCGTAGCGAGGATGATGACTCGCTATAGCGAGAGCGGTCCAGAAAAAGCGTAAAAAGAGAGATTTGACTTTTAAAAGAGTCTAAACTTTTCCTTTCTCTTAGAACCGACCTGTGCTTCGACCAAAGAGAGAGAAGAGAGCGGTGGAGAGAGAGAGAGAGGCCAAGAAGCAAGGAGATCAAGCAAAGAGGTGAGTAATTTGTAGATTTCCCTAGCTTTTCTCCTTAGCATGTTGTCTCCTCCTTTTGCTTTCTCTTTCTACGGTTTTAGAAGCTGAGTTAGGTTAGGTTCAGAAGAGGGAAGTAGGAAAACTACTCTAGAAGGAGGGTAGAACTCATTTATCCTCAATTCTTCTTCCTTGCTTTCTTCTTGGAGAGCTTGAGAGGGGAAGGAAAGTGAGTAGGGTTCTAGAGAGAGAATCCCTAGAATCTGTGAGGGTAGTGAGGGTTTAATTTGATGAAGACTTATTTAAGTTATAAGAGAATGACTTGATGCTCTTGTTATGCCTAGGCTCAAAGGAAGAAACTCCACCTTGTTGTGAGTGTGAAATCAAGGAGGGAGAGGAGAAATTGAAAGGGAAGGCTGTGTAATCTGAGAAGGTAGCTCTCTACTCTGTTCTTGTTGCATTCTTGGATGTGTAATAGTCATTGTATGTTGTGTATGTGCTTGTATGATGAGATATGCTATTGATTTTGCCTTGATGCATCGGTACCAATATGCTTAGAATGTGATTTGTGGAAATTGCTCGGGTGAGGTGGTGCCAAGAGTCCCTTGAGACAGGTGAGGAGGAGCCAAAAGTCCCTAAACCAAGGGTGAGGCCGATCCAAAAGTCCTAAAGCTCGGGTGAGGCTAGACCAAAAGTCCCTAGAGCCTATTCTTGGCATTTGTTTGATATCTCATGGCATGTGTGGTGTTGTTGTGACTTATATGCATGTTTGACTAGTATATGCCTTGATTGCATCTTGAATGAGTATGAGCTATTGAGATTCTCCTGAATCTCACCCCCTTCCCCTCCCTTCCTATTATCCAGGTGGTGTTCAAGGAGAGTCGAGCACACCTCATGGAGCCTAGAAGAGCATAGTTAGAAGAATGTGTAGTTTCTTTTGGTCATTTTGATGTATAAGGTGCCAAAATGAAGATACACCTCTTATTTTTGAGTTGTAACTATATGATCATATGTAAATGTATGTACAAATGATGTATGGATGATATAAAGGGTTAAAGTAATGAGAATGTATAAATTGGCCTTTTGAGGCTCATATGAAATAGTGTATTTTCTTCCATAGCATAGTGAAATTGGAATGTATGATGATTTGGGTTATTTAGATAATTCATATATGCTATGTTTGTACTTTTAAAGTTGCCCAATAGAGGTTAGAGCATGTGGGAGGTCATTTAGACCCGTTTTGAATCCCATGCGGTGCTAAAATTGCCATTTAGGCGAGCTCCGTCAAAGTATGACCAGATGAGCTCTTCTTATTATGGAATTTGGCATGCCTCTAGAGTCTATTAAGAGCTTCTTGAGAAGCTAAAGTGGGTAATATTCGGAGGTCTAGAGAATATTCGGTGAATTGTTGAAATTGGGAATTTGCAATGTTTTGGTCATGATACTGTTCATTGAGTCCGAAAATGAAACCATGTCACTCATAGACCAAACGATGTCCAAATGTCATGAAACTTTAGGAGAATAAACTAGATATCCACAGTGACCTATACCAACTGGAAGAACCTTAATTGGAGGTCTATAGAGAGAGAAACGATTTACTGAAGTTCTGTATCAGCATCAGGGAAGTTTCTGACCTTCGTTACTGTTTTATCGGGTTTCGAGGTCTTAGAACTCCTAAACTGATCTGGACTTATTTTTTTCCTCTAGTTAACATCAGTAGCTTTCCAAATTGGTATAGTTTGCCCTGATTGGATTTTTTTGGATTTAATTACGAATTTCCGAAGTTCATGACAGTAAACTGCGTCAGTAACAGGGGCAGCCGGATGTCTGTTCCCATTTCGATGTCATTGAGGGTCTAAACATGGATAGTGAAGTTGGGAGTTATTTTTAGGGTGAAGTTAACATCCCAATATTTTCAAAGAGCTATGATTTGCTTGATTCCCATTTTTCTAGAATTAGTTGTGATTTTCCAAAGTTGGAGCCAGAAATATGATTTATGGGCCCGATTGAGAAATTGTATTTTCTGAGTTTTTGGCTTCTTACCCGTGGTTTGTGAGTTGTTAGAGACTATGTACAAGTGGTATAAATGGTGTTTGAGTAGAGAATGTGAATGATGGGTTCACAGGACCCACGGGGCAAAATATGACCGGTTAAACCCCAACTTTAAGTAGTGAAATACCACAGTTTCAGTCATTTTCCGGGAAATCATATGGAATCAAGCCTAGAGGAAGTTGAATTGGAGTTAAGTCAGTAAGGTGTTACAAACTTGGTGTGCAAAACTGAATTTGACGATGACATAAGTGTTAAAGATGACCTTATAATAGTTTCATAAGCGTTGAATAGTGAAAATTCTAAATTGTGGTATGATGCCATGATTGATGAAATGGAATCCATGGTAAACAATGATATCTGAGACTTTGTAGAGTTGCTTAGTGAGCCATAGCAATTGGTTGCAAATGGGTCTATAAGACCAAAAGAGACTCACTGGGCAATATTAAGTGTTATAAAACAAGGTTGGTTGCTAAGGGTTTTACTCAAAAGGAAGGAATTGATTACAGAGAGACTTTTTCTTTTGTATTCAAGAAGGATTCCTTCCATATCATCTTAGCATTAATCACTTATTTGGATTTGGAATTACATTATATGGATATCAAGACCACTTTCCTTAATGGTGAATTTGAAGAAGAGATATATATGATCTTAAGCAGGTCTCACAACAGTGGTATCTCAAATTCCATGATATAATCACATCTTTTATTTTTGTTGAAAACATTATGGATGAATGTATTTATCATAGGTTCAGTGGAAGTAAGATATTCTTCTTGGTTTTATATGGAGATGACATTTTGTTATCTCAAGTGATTTAGGGTTGCTACATGAGGTGAAATAGTTCTTGTTTAATAATTTTAAAATGAAAGATATGGGTGAGATATCTTATGTCATTGGCAAAAGGATCTATAGAGATAGTTCTCAAGGTATCTTGGAACCATTACAAGAGACCTATATAAATAAAACTCTTGAATAATTTAGAATAAAAGATTGTTCATCTAGTGTGGCACCTATAGTAAAAGGGACAAATTTGGTTTATTTCAATGTCTTAATAATGAGCTGAAAAGAAATAGATGGATAATATTCCTTATGCTTCAACAATCGAAAGCTCAATGTATACACATGTTTATACAAGATCTGATATAGCTTTCACTGTAAGCATGTTGGGAAGATACAAGAGTAATTCAGGAATTAACCATTGGAAAGCTACCAAAAAGGTTATGAGATACCTTTAAGATATTAAAGGTTATATACTTATTTATAAAAGAACTGACAATTTGAAAGTTGTTAGTTATTCGGACTTAGATTTGGCAAGATGCGTTGGTTTAAAGAAGTCAACATTTGCATATATTTTCTATTAGCTAATGGAGCTATCTTTTAAAGAAGTGTAAAACAATCCTTGATAGCTACCTCCACGATGGAAGCTAAGTTTACTTCATGTTTTGAGGCAAGTTCACAAGCTATATGGTTGAGAAATTTCATTGCTAGGCTTAAAATTGTATACTCAATCTCCAAGCCTATAAGAGTGCATTGTGATAATACAATTGTCGTTTTCTTAGCTAAGACTAACCAAAGTAGAAGTCAAATTAAACATATTGACATTAAGTATTTGGTTTTGAGAGAACATGTTTAAGCTAATCAAGTTATCATAAAACACATTTAAACAAAAGAAATGATCACTAATCCTTTAACAAAAGGAATCCATCCATAAGAGTTTAAGAATTATATGTCTCATATGGGTCTTAAGCTATATTTGATCTAATCGAGGTATGTAAAGAAATAAAATTTCTAATTTTAGTTTGTTATCTCTATATATATTTGTATACATTTTGATAAAGATTGATAAGCATGCAAATTAGAACCCGAATAAACATCTAAAATTTATTCATAAAAGTTATATATTCCATAAAGTTAAACACATTTTACAAAATAATGCATGATAGGTAATACTTGTTTGATTAAAGGATTTATTGTTATGATTCTTGTAGTATGTATTTATTTACCTATACAACAACAAAAATAACAATAACAATAATAGGTCTTTTCCCACTAGATGAGGTCAGTTACATGGATCAAATAATGCCATAAAGTTCTATTATGAATAATATCTTTAGATAAACCATTTAAGTCTAAATCTTTCTTAATAGTTTCACCTATAGTTTTTATTAGCCTCTTTCTACCTTTAATTATTAGACTACTCTCCATCTGATCTATTCTACTTACTGGGGCTTCTATAGGTCGTCTCCACACATGTTCAAACTATTTAAGATGTGATTCTACAATCTTTTTCATAATAGGTACGGCTCTAACTTTCTCTTTAATGTATTCATTTTTAATTCTATATTGTCTGGTATGTCTACTCATTCAACGTAATATTTTTATCTCTGCAATATTGAATTTATTCTCTTATTAGCTTTTTATTGCCTAACACTTTGTCTCATATAGCATTGCAAATCTTATAGCTGTGCAGTAAAATTTATCCTTAAACTTGAGTAGTGCTTTTCTATATGTAATAACACCCAAAGCACTCATCCATTTCATCCACTCAATTTGAATCCTATGATTGACATCTTTCTTTATTTTTCCATCATATTGTATGATAGATTTAAGATACTTAAACCGTGTGATTTGTAGTATAGTGTATTCTCTGATTTTCACTTTTATGCTTGAATTAGTGCGTCTTTTGCTAAATTTACATTTTATATACTCTATTTTTCTTCTACTTAAACAAAATCCACATGCTTCTAAAGTTAGTTTTTATATATCTAACTTCTCATTTATTTATTTTTTTCAACTTTTCAACTAGGACTATATCATTTGAAAAAAAGCATGTATTATGGCATCAGCACTTAGATATATTCAGTAAACACATCAAGACTAAAGTAAAAAGATAGAAACTCAAAGTTGACCTTTGGTGTAAACCAATAGTTATTGAAAAATTATCGGTGGGCCCACCCTGTGTTCTTACTAGTTGTAACTCCATCATATATATCTTAAATTACTCGAATATAAATAATACAAACTCTTTTTTTCTCCAAAACTTTTCACAAAATATCTCTTAGCACTTTATCATATGTCTTCTCTAAGTCGATGAACACATATGTAAGTCTTTTTTATTCCTTTGATATTTCTCCATCAATCTTTGCAAATCATGATTGGACAAAGTGGGAGAATATTGGAATAATTTAATTTAATTTAATTTATTGAGATATTATTTCAATAAAATATTTATTTAAAATATTCCATATCAGTTGTTGAGATATATTAAATTGAAATTAATTCAATAATATCTTAATTTTAAATTAAATTATTCTAATTAGTGGTTTTGATTTTTGAATTTTAAATTATCAGATGTTTTGGTTAGTAGGTGTAATAATCGATTTTTTAGAAATTAAATTGAAATCAGTATGATGATATAAGAGGATCTTAAGGCAAAGTAAATTAAGGCTAATTAAGAATAGGATGTTAATTAGAATATCTAAAGAAGTGGTTAAGAAATTAAGGATAGCCCGAAATCGTAGCTAAAATGGCTAAATAGAGTGAATTGAAGCTTAGTGGTAAAATTATAATTTTGGGTAACTTTTTTAAAACTTAAAGAAGGGAGTTTTAAAAGATAAAATTCAACTCACTAGGGTTTTCAAAGGCTCAGATACCTATAGGAACTGTTAGAATGTTAAAACGCTTTTGGTATATAATTTAAGTCATTAGTTGACCTAAATTTTGATAGGATAGTTCAATAAGGTTTTGAATCCTATTAATTTGAAACCAAATGCTTTTAATGAATTAGAGGACTTATATTTTATAATGAAAAAGATGATTTTTAAAAATGAATTAAAATGAGCTCAAGGGACATAAATGAAATTTTTGTAAAAGTCATAAACGCCTCCCTTATTCCTTTTAAGCACACCACCCTCACTCCCTTATTCTAACTAACTTAGTTTTGCTCTCAAATGAAACCAAACCAGTACCTCAACATGGAAAAAGAGGAGAAAAAAAGAAGAAACCAAGGCCTTTTAGGTATGTAAACATAGAGAATTTGTTACTCTTGCCTTTGGTTTTACCATTTTAAATGGTGGAATTTTGTGGTTGGTTCAATAAAAGGAAAGAGGAATTTGGAGGAAACTTTGGTAATATAAGAACCACCATTTGGCAAGGAATTGATTAAGGTATGGTTTCTTATGTAAAACTTGTCTTCCTTAGTTCTTTCATGCCTTACTTTTTTTGGCCAGACCAAGAGAAATTTAGAGGAAGCTTGGTTTTGGCTTAAACTTGATAGAAGCATAAGAATTAATATGGAACCAAAAGAATTAAATAAGAAACTATAGGTTGCAAGAATTGAAACCTAGGCTTTACATTGCACCATAAAAAGTATGAGACTTTAAAAATGATATTTTAACCTATGTAAGGGTATAATTAGGCTAAAAGAAGCCAAGGAAGCTTCTTATATGCTATTTCCTTAAAAGAATTAGACAAAAACTCTAAGATTGGCCATCCATGAGCATATCTCGGCCTAGAAGGAAAAATGGTATCTAGGAAGAGTTTTCTTTAGTTCTAAAGTTAGAAATGGTCTAGATAAAGATTATAAACACCAAAGGTACCATTACTTTGAATTTGGAAACCTTATTTTGAAAGGTGAAAGTTTAGGGTTCCATTATGCATAAAGAAGCAATTTGATGTTAGGTGTAATGTCCAGTTTTCGTTAAACAACAAAATGGGCACATTTTCAAAGAAAATCCCTCAAAATGAATTAGTTAAGGTCCTAAAAGATTTGAGTAATATTTTAGCCTCCTAAAAATGAGAATTCTAGCCTCAAATGGAAGGAAAAACGGAGTTAGAATGAAGAAACAAATTTTGACAAAAATCTTACGAAACGTAATGATATTTTCATAATTTTAGGCAATTTTTAGAATTCACATAGGAGGGCTTTTAAAACAAAATTTTTGAGTTCTCTAGGGTTCTTAGAGGCTCTGAAAACCATAGGAAGCCCCGAGACAGTTAAATCCCCTCCGATGGACATTTTTTAATGTCAGTATGCCCGAACTTTGACAGATTTGTTCGAGAAGGTTTTAGCTCTGATTTGAGTGATTCCAAAGGCATTTTTCTTAATTGGAAACCTAAATTTTATAATGGAAAAGAAGATTCTCAAAAAGAAGCTAAAACGAAGGAGAAACGAAAATACAAAGTACGAAGGACAAAATTAGAATTTTTGAAAAAGTCATTTTGTCCTACCTATATATAGGTGGCGCCTTACACTTGCCTTCATTTAACTTCAGAAAATTCAACCCCAAACCAGAAGCAAAGCCTTAAGAGAGTGGTGCACCAAGGGAAGAGAAGAAGGAGGAGAAATTCAAGCTTGTAGGTATGGAAAGTTGCTTGTTTTTCATGCTTTCTCTTAGCCAATCTCTTCTCCTCTTTTTCCCTCTTCTTCTCCATGATTTTTCTGAAGTTTTGGGGGCTGTTTTGAAGGAAGAACAGAGGAGAAATTTTGAAAATCAAGAAAGGAGGCCAAGGAAAGCAAAGAACAAGCAAGAAAATTCAAGGAAAATAAAGTATCATGCAATCCTTCCACTTGATCTTCCTCCTCCCTTCTCTTGTGCATATTTCGACCTATATATGGTTTGCCCTAGGGAGTTAAATTTTCAACCAAAACAAGGGTGAATCTTAGGTATTTGATAGAGAAGAACAAGAATATACAAAGAAAACAACAAACTAGCCATTAGAAATTAAGATGCAAAACTTAGGGTTTCAAGTGCACCTTCCAAATTCTGATTTTGTGTGATGATTCTTAGGTTTAATGAAGAGTTTAAATGAGTTCTTGAGACCCCTAAGATGCTCCCCACAAGCTTCCTCCTTCAAGAAAATAAAGAAATCTCCATATAGGGCAAAGATGCCTTATGTTTCAGCCAAAGGGGGTTCTTGTAGTTGGGGAGAGTTTTAAATTTTTTTAAGACCATTCTTGAGTCATATTTGATGAATGAAAATGAAGAAAGGCCTTGGAAAAATTTCAGAACTCATAGAAAGTGATTTGGTGTCTTAGGTTCTATATTATGACCTAAAGAAGCAACATGATGCTAGGCCTTTTGTTTTAATGGTGTGATGACTCCAAAAGGCTTAAAAAGAGTCAAGAATCATATTTGAAAGGAAAGAATGAGGCTTAAAATTATTTGAGAGGTGTTGCTTCATTAGGTGCACTTATGGACCATAATGGGGGTTATAAAGTAATCTAGTGTTTAACCAAGTTGTGTGGCCTTAGAATATGTTTCATGAACCTAATTGGCTCCCATAAATTGTATCTAGGCCAAGAGAAACCATCTCCAGCAATTTGTGGGTGTGTGGTCGAAAGAGGAGGCTTAAATCCAAAAGAAAAAGTGTGTAATTGTATACAAGGTAGCTCTCTCCACCTTCTCTCATGTATGGATGTGTGTTTAGCTTGTCTTAGAATATATGTATGAGTATTTTCAAGCCATGAAAAGTATGCTAGCATGATCTTATATGCCATGATTTCATGATGTCATGTTATGTTTCAAATGAATGTATGATGTTTGTTTGAGTTTACTTGAGTGTGGAGAGGTAAGAACTCTTCATCATGGTGAGGATAAGCCAAGAACTCTTGCGATTAGTTGAGACATAGCAAAGAGTCTCCCAAAAGCAAGGTGGGCTCCCAAGAGTATGGTTAAGCCCAAAGCCCTTAAAGAATGGGTGATGCAAGTCCAAAATCCATGAGGAGAAGTGTGAGGCTAATCCAAACACTTGGTGAGCTCTTGAATGTCTTGTATGATTTGTTCATATGCCAAGCTTGCTTTTTAAATGTCCCTGACTTCCATTTTCTCCATGCATGCATTTGTAAAGCTTGCTTTGCACATATTATGTATGATTGAATGGAAGATGAGCTATTAAGATTCTTTGAATCTCATTCCCTCCTCTACAATGATCTAATATGCTAGGTGGACCAAGTGGCTATGGTAATGGGAGCCAACAACATTGAAGAAAGAAGATTGACAACTATATGCCTAGCTTTTATCTTTTTGGAACCATAATGATGCTTCATGATGTATATGATGTTGTAAATGGTCTATGACCCTTGAGACATATGTAAATATGATATTATGTGATGTATAAATATATGGATATGATGTATGAACTCTAGAATGGAATTTGAGTAGGTAATGCCAAAGTATGCAATTTGGAAGTTTGATGTAAATGTGCATAAGTGTGGGTTAAATGGCCAAAATGAGATGTATGAGGTTTAGGACCATTTAGGCAGCTTACACAAGTCTTAAATGTGCTTTTAGACTTTCCCAAAAGGTGCCACAACCAAGAGAAAGCCATTTGACAATTTTGGTACCTTATATGAAGCTAAAATTGACCATAATAGAACTCTATGTCACTTTTTTGCCACATGAGTTAGTCTTGATATGATATTTGGCATGTAATTAGGTCTCATTGAGAGATTTTTGGGAAGGTAAAGATTATAATTTTTGGAGAACTACAAAATATTTGATAATTTTTCAAAGTTGACCATTTTTCTAGTTTTGGTCTGCTACACTATTTATTTTGTCTGAAATTGAATTCTGTCACATGAGGCCCAAATGATGTCCAATTTCCATAAAATTTTATACAAAGAAACTAGACATTCACAGTGACTCGTGCCAACTAAAAGCATCTCATTTGGAGGTCTAGAGACGGAGATATGAATTTTTGAACATTTTGTCCAGTACCAGAAATTTTGCCCAACCTGAGTTATTGTTCCATTAAATTTTGAGATCTAGGCTTGATGAACTAGTCTGGAAATATTTTTTCTCTCTAGTTAGCATCCACATATTTTCAGATTGGTATCATATGCATGGATTGGAGTTTTGTGGAATTAATTGAACATTTTCAAAGTTTTCTGCAGAATTCTGTGACAGTTCTAGAATGCAGTCTGACCTCTGAACTATTTTGGATATCAAACATCCTCTGTGATGGGTGTTATAGTTTGAAACTATTTTTAGTGTGAATTGGACATCCATAGTTTTCTAGAATGGCCAAGACTGTATGATTTTGATTTTTCTAGAATTAGATATGATTTTTCAAAATTTGGTAAAAAAAAAGGGACAAATCTGGCCGAAATTACACTTAGTTATTTTGAACTCTATTTTGTTTCCATGAGTTGTGACCATGATTTTATAATGCAAATGAGTTGTATTGATGTAATTAAATATGAAAATGTATAGTATGAGCTCACATAGTCCATGTGACATTGAATGAAATTTTAGATACGACGCAATGCGAAAATAATCATTATTTCCTTGCTTTTTTCATGGGAACCTTACATGATTAATGATATTAAGTCATTTAAAGGCATAAGATGAGTTAGAATTTATGGTGTTACATTAGGCTCCTTGAATTAAATTTGTAATGACTTTAATAAGTTTAAATGGAGTCATATGACTTATATTGAGTGAGAAATTAGAGCCAATGTATTGAATTATATAGGTGGCTTTATTATGCCATTTAATGGAGCCATATAAGAACATAAAGCCTTAATTAGTTTTTTAGACTTACATGAGTCCAAATGTGGTTCCATTGATGATTTCATGCCTCATTTGGTGTGTTTAGGCCAAGCAAGTGAAATTTCCTTCAAGTGTAGGTGTGAGGCCGAGAGGGTGAATTAAGAGGCCAAGGAGAATTTATATGCTTCTTTGAGTGAAGGTAGCTCTTCATCCATTTTTGTATTCTTACCTTGATGCTTGAATGTCATGGATTACTTGTGTGTGTATGGATTGTAAGTTGTGCTTGTTATATTGACTTGATGATTTTATGCAAATGTATGATATTAAAATGCATTTGAAATCGAAATGTCTTTTAATGGGTGAGGTTATGTCAAAAGTCTCTTGAATTGGGTGAGGTGAAGCCAAAAGTCATTAAATATAGGTGAAACAAGACCAAAAGTCTCAAATGTGAGTGAGACAAAGTCAAAGGTTCCTAAAAGTGGGTGAGGTCAAAACAAAAGTCTCTAAAACTTGTTTTTACTTTGATAGATCTATATGATTTTATATATAAGATTATGTTTGATATTTGGATGTTTATTATGCATAATTGCTCTTCTTTAACATGGATGTATGTTATATAAGTGTGCTTAAAGGGTGAATGAGCTATTGGGATTTATAAAATTTTACTCTTCTTCTTATTATTTCTAACCATGCCTAGGGAATTCTCAATAAAGCAAAAATTGAGACCAAAGACCATGAGATGCTATACTATTATCATAGTTTAGGCTTTTGTGTATTTTGTTGCACATAAGAGGATGTATATGATTATTTTGTGATGTAACCATTCCCACAAATATAAAAGTATGGGATTGTGATGTTATTTTTGAATGTAAATGTACAAATTTATGTAAATTGTCCATGTGAGTGCCATGAAATACATGTATGTAATGGCAAGTGAGAGAATGAAATTGGGTTGCATGATGTTTGGAACATGAAAAACCAATCATATATGTTGTGTTTTACATTTGAAACATGCCTAAGTGGTCACATGAACTAAAATGATCCATTTTGAACCATTTGGACCCAAACTTGCACCATATTGAGCCATCTTGTACACTTGAACAAAAAGTAGGTCAAATGAGTAAATTTTTTAATAAAATTTGGTAGGAATTTAGAACTCATTTAGAGCTTTCTTTCCACAGAGTTAAAGAATATAATTTTTAGAGCTTTATAAAATTTATTATAAAATTTCAAATTTGGCTGAAAATTATAGAAAATTCTGTATATTGTTCATATAGTCAGATTTATATTTTCGTGTATTTGAGAGGTCAAATGAACTCTAATACTCATGAAATTTTATAAGCATATAGTTGGCCTGATAAGCTTTCCATAGCCTCTGAGTTTGCTTAAAATGAAGCTGTGTAGCCAAGATATGCATATCCAAAGTTTTGGTTTTGGTTGATGTCCAAATACTATAGCAGTTACTTTTCATTGAATTTTTATAGGCTAAATGAACTTTTTTTTCACTTGAAATTTCATTACCATGTAGTTTATGTCTTGAGCTTTCTATAGATACCTAATTTGTATGAATTGAAGTTTTGTAACTCAAGATATGATTTTTCAAAGTTGAGGTGTAATATGTGAAAATGTGTAGTTATGGCAATTTGAAGCATATGCCTCAAGATCCAAAATTTATGATTTTCTTGTGATGTTCCATGCTGAAGAAACTTAGTTAATATGAACCTTGGAATTTTTCTACTGAAGTTATATAGTTATGACTATTTAGAGAAATTAGGCCTTTAATGTTAATATTATCTGTTGCTAAAAGTATTAAAGATAAGAAGTTAATACTATAAAATGAGATGATATAAATTATGTGCTTATTCTTTGATAGCATGATAGTAGGTTAGTGGATATCTGCACATTATTTAACAGACTTCTTTTAATAGGAGAGTGGCTAGTTTTTGCATTAATACTTTGAGAAGGGTTCTTGATAAGTAGAACAAGCCTAACAGACCATCACTAAGACTCATATGCTTATTAGAAAACTCTCTTTCTTACTCTTCTCTTTACCTCTTCCATATTATATAATTTTCTTGGCTACAAATTGTTAAAGAGAATTTGATTTATACATTAGGTTCTTCATCAAATCCTTAAAAGCATGGCTGCAGGTATTTAGATCTTTATATTTGCTTTTGCTATTATATTTGATTTTGTATTACAATTTATTTTAAAAGTAAAAATGCATGATTGTTTAACAGTTTACTTACTAGTTTTTGTCTAGTAATAGTACATTGCCTTCGGAGAGACTTTGTAGTAAGATTTGGAAATGGCCAACATAAGAGAAAGTTTGTAGTTTCCTCTGACTTCTGGCTATTAACAGCCTTCACACTAATTCTTTGAGAGCTAGACATGGGATTTCTAGTGATGGGCTTTGTCTTTTTGGCTATGTGAAAGAGGAATATTTAATACATATTGCCCAAGATTATGAGCATGCTTGTCAACTTTGGCAAAAATTTGTGAAACTTTGTATTTGGGATACTCTTTTCTCCCTTTTGCTTCAACAATGGCTTAGTTGGAATTATTCTAATGATAATAGAATAGCTATTTCGATGTCCCTACTTTGGAGAGAGATTTTTAGTTAAGTCTATTAGTTCTTGTGGACTTCCAAGTGCATTAAGATTCTTAGTGGAGATGAGATCATTGTCCAAGAGCTTTACCATAAGTGCATGAATAGAGTTCGTGAAGATATTAGGCTTTTGGAGAGGAAAGAGGGTATCATTGTCCAAAAACATGAGAGAATGATCAAATGGATCTTTATTCAAAGATGGGATGTATCAAAGTCAATGTAGATGGTTGTATCTTGCATAATGGGCTAGCCTCTTATTGTGACATCCTCCTTAAAATGAAAATTTTATTATCTTAATTAGATAAATTAAATTAAATTAAGTGAATTAAGAATCCTTAAACTAAGAAAATAAGGTCCTACTATCTGAATTTGCAAACTTAAGAAATTTTGGAAAGGAAATCAAAATTTTCATAAGTCATTAGATATTTAATTGGAATTTTTATAAATTTTTAGGATTTATTTAGAATCTAAAAATAATTTAATAAATATCAATTAATTAAGGAATAAATACTTAGGAGATGAAGTTTTAAGGTATTCCAAAGCCATTGAAATCCTAAAAATGTAAGAAAAATATTTAGATAATAAAAAGATTTAGGTAAAATTCGGAGGTCAAATTACAAATAGTGAAAACTTAAGGTTCAAAACCTTAATTTTGACTGAGACCAAAGTATGATTTAAACTAGGCTAAAATACCTTTTATTTAGATCAAAAATTGTAATTGTAGCTAAATGTAATTTGACAAGCTATGGACAATTAGATTGGTTCAAAATAATTATTACAATTATATGGACAATTTTCATAATTGCCATATTCCTTGAAATTAAACCTACATGCGGATATCACACATTAAAATGTGTGCAAACCTTTGAAAAGAAAATCTTTGAACAACTTGAACAGTGTAGTAGGTGACACGTCCAGGAGTTGAAAATGACCTAAGTACTTCATTGCCTTCTTCCTCTAATATAGTTGGCTTCCTTTCTTAAGAAAACACAATCAAAACTTCATCACTTCTAAAACTGTGACATTTTACCTCCCTATTCTGAGATTCTATTGCTTTGTTAAACCATTGTAAGAGAGAGCTAAAGTGGAAGAAAACAAGGGACGTAGGAAGAACAAAACAACAGGAAGAGAAGAAAAAGAAGGTCTCAACCTAGTGGTAAGACAACATCTTTATCTTCTTAAGAATTCATACATCTATTTCCTCCTTCGCCATCTTTATCATCTTTCTCATCTTCTTTTTCTCTCTTTTATCTCATGTTTTGTTTGTTTAGCATTTTGAAGGGATGAAGCTTATATAACTCCTTAATTGAATTTGACTATGGAACTATTTAATGTTAATGTTAAACCTTGGATAAGCTTAGGAGCTACTAATACCATTACCTTCACTTTTGCCTAAGAAAACCATAATATGGGAAATCTTGAATGAGATAAGTTATAGTATTTAAGAAGAAAAAAAAATTAATGGGTTTGCTACTAAATTAATTACTTTAGTTGTCCAAATGTTGTTGGAATTGTTTGGATGAGTTTGGTTAATGAAAACCATGGTTTGGAGGGTGAAAAAAGCCATTTTTGTGTAACAAGGGTTTTGGACGGGGGGCAAGGGGTCATGACACCTAACATGACCCATGTCCAAAGAGAAAATTTTGCCATCCTCTAGTGTTAATATGGCCTGGGCGTGTTAGAAGCTAAAATGACTACAATTCAAGGTTTTCAACCCTGATTCCTTGAGAAACTTGTCCAAGACATATTCTTAGATCTAGCCTACTTATTCCCTTTTGAAGTTAAGCATTCTAAAGGCCTTGAAAATGTATAACTTGGCTGTAAAGATTGATACAAAGTTTGTTAAAATTGAATGAAGATAAATAGTAACATTTTTCCTCAGTCATGATAAGCGTATGTTAAGTTTAGTATGCATCATGTTTGATTGATATTTAATGATTGAGTTATGCTCAAGTGGTTAGTAAGTTCTTTTGAGATCTTGGAAATACTAATTTAGGTTATATATATATATATATATCATTAATTCACTAAACATGGATATTCTTAATGGATCCTATACATGGATAACCATGTTATGAGCAATTTATTAGCTAAATCTTGACTTGTACTATGATTTGCATAGTTTATCTATGACTAATTGCTATGGCCTGTAGCTCTGAGAATTTAATATGCAAATGGCTTTTACTTCATGGTAAGAATGTTAGGCAATGGTAAAGATGAAAGGATGTAGGTAAAGATGAAATGATATTATGAAATGACATAAGTTAGTAGATAATCAAGGGTTAAAGTCCCTTATTGTCAATATTATGTTTCACAGGATGGTCCTACAAGAGAGAAGGTCCTTTATGCATTTTAGTCATTTGTAGTAAGTGAATCCACCACTAGGTGACACCCTAGTCTACAATCATATTATTTGGTTGATTGTATTAACATATATTCATGATTTGCAGGGATAAGAAGTGATTATTTAGTCTTAAAAGTATTGAAAACCAAGGTTTCATATTAACTAGGTCATATGAGATGTTTGATATGACACATTTGTAATTAAAAACTTAACTTTGTATCAAGTAGTATGGGATATTTGATATAGTGCCTAGGTGTGATTAACTACAATTCCTTAAAAAGGATTTGTCTAATGACGTTGTCATTATATATAAGCTGTAGATTTTTGTGTTATGTTGAACTTTATAATTTATGCAAATCACTGTGTTGTAATAAGTTATATAACTTGTGCAAGATATTATTCTATGATTACGCTATAAAACATGTTATCCTATGTATATATATAAATGCATACTAGTGAATTGATGCTTACTTTGTTTGAATATTTTGCTCGAGATGATATTCTTAGATAGGTAAATGATGAACCTGAAAAATATTTTTTTGCACATGAGAGAAGTGCATTGTTACTTGTTTTCAAAATTTTATCATGTCTTTCTAAGAGTTTTTGAACTCTCACTTTTTTGGGTAATATATTCAGATAGTAAAGATGCTAGTGACCAGATATGTGATTGAAATTAAATTGATTTACGTTGATATACCTAGTATGAGTTGAGTTCAGATTATGGTAAATATGAAGCTAGGGATGATGACTGTTTCTCATGATGTTCAACGTACACCTCCTCCTTCAACCCCTCTAGCTTGAGATAGTTGTGTGGGAATAGATATAATAACTTAGTAGCAAAACTGTCTTCATAGAACCCTTCTTGATTTATGTTTTTATATAGATATTAGCTTTATATCTAAATAATGTTTTGACTTTAGGGTTGATATGTATGAACTATGTAACATGTGACCTACATGGAGACCTAACATAACACTAAAACTAAATATAATAGTAAATAATGTCAGATATAGCTTTATGTATGTGTAATTTCTTTATTATTGTGCAACAAGTTATAAAGAAATTATAGTTTTTGTTACATATAATGTAATTAAGATATAACATAAGTAAGGATATTTTTCGAGATGACACAAGAAGATGGATAAATGGATTTGGATGTAAACTTGGATATTACTCAATCACTATTGCAAAGTTGTGGGGTAGCCTTTGGGTCTTCAACTTGCCTAGAAGAGGGGTCTTAGGAAGATATTGATGCATGCAAATTTTACCATTGTAATCAATGTACTTTAGAAAGAATGCCTTGCTTAGCACTCTACATATAATCTCATTTTGAAAATAAGAAACTATCTTGATCATCAATGCGAAGTTGTGATATCCCATACCTACAAAGAAGCCAATAAAGGGCATAACCAAGTTGCTAACTTCTCTCACTCCTTCCCTTTCGGCTTTCATGCTTTTCCTGGTCCTCTTACTAGTTGTAGTAGCGTGTTAGCTATTGACATCCAAGGAGTTTTTATTATTCGCATGTGCTAATTTGTTGTTTGTTTGGCTTTGCTCCTCTCTTTATTAAACAAAAAAATAATACCGTGCACTTGAGAATGGATTGTTTCAATTTTTTGATGGAATGTTGATTGCTTTGTGAAAATAATATAGCAAAGTATTGTACTATTATTGGTTTCTACATATATTTAGTTTTGGAAATTTTTAACAATTTTAATTTTTTTTTTCATGTTAGGAAAGTTTTTTTTAACAATTTCAAAAAAATTAAATATTTTAATATTCTTTTCTATTTTATGGTAACTTAGATTTTTATATATCTATGTTATGTTATAAGAATTAATGAAGAGAGTTGATGTCCAAAGTACAAAGATAAAAGTAAATATAAATAGTTTTGTACTTTTTTCTATTATTAGTAATTTTAACGTTAAATAAAAAAAATTTGACCGTAAATTTTTTAGTATTGTCAAGGGTTCAATCCCTATAATATAATATAATTTTTTTTAAAAGTAAATAACAAAGAAGTATTATGATTATTTACTTAACTTTTCTTTCTATTTTTATATTATTTTCATTTAATCACATATAAAGTTAGAATGATATTTTTATTCCTTTTTATGTCATACTAGATATATGATTATGGTAATCAAAACACATTTTATAAAAACTCATTTTTATTTTCATTTTTTTATTACCATAAAAATTATTCCGATAGCTATACGAGCCTAACATGGAAGAAAAAATGTTCAGAATTTCTCTATTATCTTTTATCGTAAAGGGGACTTTATTTGTGCACAAAAGACAAAATAGAGGGTAGTCAACTTTTAACACCTTAATGCTGCGTTTGGATAAAGAGAACAACGGAGAGAAGAGAAAGGGGGAGGAGAAAAACTCTGCTTGAGAAGAAAATAGAGAAGAAGAGAAAAGTTAGAAAGAAAAGTAAGGTGGGCCCCACCTAAATTTTTTTTCCCAAATATAAAAAAATTATGAGAAGAAAATAGCTAGCTAATGTAATTTATCTTTTATTTTTTCAAATTACCCCTCATACAAATCCTTTTTTCATACCTTCATCACTGATAATATGTATATATGCATTTCCCGTGGCAAAGCTTATATATATATATATATATATATATATATATATATATTATATTTTTAATATATAATATTTATATATTAATATATATACCATTATAATATATAATAATATGTTATATATAATATATAAATATAATTAAAAAAATTTATTATATTTAGATATATTATATTTAAATCAATTAATATATATTAAAATAATATTTATAAAATTTTAAAATAAGTAATCATATTTGTTGTATTAAAGTAATAATTTATAAATAATTTTTTAAAAAATAAAATTTAATTAATTTATAAAATATATATTTTAAATTTTTTTAATTTTAAAATTAATAAATCACATATCAAAAGAAAAAAAAAAGATCATCAACTGCATTGCATTCAACTACTCATCCTATCAAATTTTGGTCAAATGATATGTATATACATTGCCAGTGGCAATGCATATATATATATATATATATATATATAATATGTAATATTTATATATTAATATATACATTATTATAATATATAATAATATATTATATATAATATATAAATATAATTAAAAAATATTTATTATATTTATATATATTATATTTAAATTAATTAATATATATTAAAAATAATATTTTTAAAATTTTAAAATAAATAATCATATTTATTGTATTAAAATAATAATTTATAAATAATTTTTTAAAATTTAAAATTTAATTAATTTAAAAAATTTATTTTTTAGTTTTAAAATTAATATATCATCCGACCGAATTTTGATCGGATGCATATATATATATTGCTACATATAATATATAAATATGATTAAAAAGATTTATTATATTTATATATATTATATTTAAATCAATTAATATTTGCTAAAATAATATTTATAAAATTTAAAAATGAATCATCATTTTAATTGTATTAAAATGAAATAATTTATAAATAATTTTGTAAGAAATAAAATTTAATTAATTTAAAAAATATATTTTTTTTAATTTAATAAAATTCATTATTCTGATTTTTTCTTCACTTTTTTTTTATTTTTTTTTTCTCCATCAACATAGCGTAAGGGATTATGTGCTCAGATACGTTATTATGAGAGAATAAGCTTTGGGCTTGAGATGACCAGTATTAAAATATGCCTTCACCTTGTATAGCGTTAATGGGCCCAATTTAAGTTTTCTGGCAGACAGCATATATTTTCTTCGGCCGAAATGTCAATGTTTTACAAATTACTTTGGAGTGAACCATTTTAGCCCAGGCAATCATTTTTTGGCATAATGTAAAATAATTTTTCCGCCCAACAAAAACAATTCTAATTTTCTAAAATAACTTATTGAAATACTAGAAATACTTTTTAGGTTAACTCCTTCAAAATGCTTTTAATTAAATGATTGAACAAAAGATAATTTGATTACAAGTTGATGACTAACACTTCCGAGAAGAACAATAAAAAGCTTTTTACAAAGAAGATGTATTGTATGCATGTTTAAATTTGATGTTTGGTGACCTATTATTAGCCCCAGCCTTCAAGGGTGGGCTTGGGGCTTTATGTTTTACACTGAAAAAATTATGTGTATATGAAAGTATTTAAATAGATATTTATGCTATGAATATCAACAAAATTAGGTAATTTTTTTTATCAGTCTTATTTTTTTCCTTAAAAAACAAAGTAATTGTGATATTATAAAATTGAAATATTTATACGAAATTTATGTTAAATTGAATTCTACTTAATATCTTTATTAAATTCTGAGGTTGTGTTGTTTTGTGGTGTGATTGAAGACCACGATATTAACAAGAAGCTTGAGCGTGCCTAAGACCATCCAATATGACCCAACCTCAATATCAGCTGCCGATCCTGGACGGTACTCTTGGCGTTTTCATGACTTCATATTTAGCGTACTTTTTGAAGAATCTTGAAGAAATGCATCAAATGATTAAAGACTATAAAGTTATAGATAAATTAATTGGAGAAAATAAAATGAAAAATAAAATTATATATAATAATAAATATTTTAATAATTTTATATTGTTAAAATTTTGAAATTTAAGTAATAGAAGGTTTATTTTTACCAAAACATTATTTTAAAAAATTTACAATTCTTACTTTGCAATAATTATTTATGATATAATTAAGTGCTTACCACTAATATGACTATTAGTCAGGGGGTAACTTTATGTTTTTTCTAATGGTAGCATAAAGTCTCACATCTATACGTGCTGTGGGCGGGTTTGAGGGCCTGCATAATGCACCTTTAGCCCATTGATGAGTTGGGCTATCAACCATTGATGCACGCCCATATGTGCACCAAATCCATAAGGTGATCGCTAGTCCTCCATAAGGCCAACAAACACCCAGGGGGCCCAAACCCATGACATCACTTGGATATCGTTTGTTAGTTTAAAAGGAATTCAAGAAAGGGGTTGAAATGGATCTCAAAAATATTTTCACCTTTTGAAAATAGTACATCCTTCTATAAGCTTCAAATTCGAAATGAAATTCATGAAAACAAGTTTTCTCAAAATTCCTAATACTTCAGAAAATACCTTAAACAAAAAGTAAAGAAAATAAGGATAAGAGAAAGCACACAATTGAATTTATAGTGGTTCAAACCAATGTTATTCTACATCTATTCCTTAAGCACACAGTAACATTTTTTTATTAATATAAGAAAATTACCACAAAATTACAAGATGGACCTAAAGAAGGTTAGCTTCTTAGCTTTTGCTTCGTATTAGATAGGTAACCTTAAAGGGATAAGTATTTTACAATCTATCATAACCTCTAGGTATTTTACAAGTTTCCTAAAACCCTAAACATAAGGCAACCTTCATAAGGATGAGCTATCTAGCTTTTACTATCATACACACCAAGGTAACCTCATAGGCTCAACACTAAGGTTTTTGCCACCCTTTAATCCTTAGGTTTTGTACAAGGTACTTAGAAACTTAATTTATAAGTATAGAAGAGATTTAATGCACAAGGCTCATTAAGAACACTCTAGATTTCAACTAACTTACATAGAGGAATGCACTCAATTAGGCACAATAAGATGAATGACAGCACTGAGGAATATGCATTTAGAGCTTGTGTCTTCTTTCTTCGACATGTCTTCCTTAAATATTAGAGCTTGTGGGTGTAGGACCATTGCTTCTCAATTTTATTCATAAATGGCATATCATTTTTTATTGTTTACAAATCAATATTCAATGTGTAACATTCAGTTTCTCCATAAATGTGAGAAATGTAATGTTTCATTTCTTTGTAAACGTAAGAAAACACACCAGATATAAAAGAAAGTCTCCTAAATAGAATGATTCAAGGTCTAATAAAATTAGAGTAATAATCTAGACCTTAAATAATGAGGATCTACGGGCAGAGGTACCTTGAAAATGGAGCTAGAATAATCAGACGAAATTCAACGAAGATGTAGTGGCATTTTTGTAATTTTGGGTACTTTTTAGAAAACACAAAGGAGAGAACTTTAAATGGGAAAAATAAGTTTTTCGGGTTTCTCAGAGGTCCTAAAAACCATCGGAACCCCTATAATGGTTTCAATCCCTCGAGTTTACATTTTAGAGTGTCAATTGACTCAAACTTTGACCAATTTGTTTAGGAAGGTTTTAAATTCAATTTGGATGAAACCAAAGGCATTTTATGAATTAGAGGATCTAAATTTTATAATGGAAAAGATAGTTCTAAAAAAGGAGTTAAAATGAGTATAAACAGAGCAAACAGGTGCATAAGGGCAAAATGGTCATCTTGAAAATTATAAAAGAGGCTTCTTAAGTAAGATTACTCCTCACCATCTTCTCCAAGCTTCCATTTTTAGATTTTTGGAGAGTTATGGCATGACACTAAGAGGGGAGAAAGAGAAGAAGTTTAAGTTTCCATTTAAGTAAACAGCTCTGTTTCATCTCACACCAGTTAAGAAAGTTGTTATTCTATTTAAAAGTTCTCTAATTGTGGTTTTCTTTTCTTGAAAACTTGAAGATTTAGGTCTGACCCAAGCTAAAAAGGAACTCTTTTTAAGAAACTAATTAGTGAAAAATAATCTACGCAAAGAGAGCTCCATTTTAAGGTAAGACTTTACTTAAAACACTTGCAAAATCTTGTATTTTTAAGTCATTTAAGTTTCGATTTATAGAGAGAAAGTAAAGAGGAGAGTTTTTCTTCATCTGTTCTTGATGAAACTAAGGGTTATAGAGTGTGAGGATTAAGAATATACAACTAGAATTGAAAAGGAAGCTTTAGAATGCAAGTTATAGAATTTAGGGATTTGGTTGCACTTAGGCTAAGATGAAGCTTCCTAGTAGTAATTTAAGTTGTCTAAGAGTATATATGAGTTCTCATGACATCTAGGACACTTCACAAGTGCCAATTCCCTAAAAGAAAGCAAGCAAACTCCATGGGTGCTGCTTTTCATGTCTCGCCCTAACCTACTCTATGCACCTAGAGAGTGCTTTAATTTGTTCTAAGCTTAAAATAGGACCAAATATGATAAAAGAACATTAGTGAAAGCCTTGTAAAAAATTTAGAAATCATGGAATGTGAAATGAAGGTGTAGGCTCCATAATATAGCCTAATGAAGCAATATATAGTTGGGCTCTTCAAAATAATTATGTGATGGCTCCAAGAGATTTAAATAGAGCCAAGAAACCTAGATTGAAGGAGAAAATGGAGCCAAGATCAAGAGGTATTATAGTTGCTTCATTAGGTCCTTTATGAAGCCATAATAGTGTCTTAGAACAAAAGGTGCTTCCATAGCAATTGTACAAAGCTAAAGCTTGTTCCTATGAATAATATATGTCTCTTGTGATGTGTTTAGGCTAAGAGAACTTAGTGCCTCCAAATTTCAAGGCTTGGCCGAAAAGCAGGAGGAAGATCTCAAAGGAAAAGTAAGGAATATTGGTTCAAAAGTAGCTCTCTCCTTTCTTTCTTACATTTTTAGATGTTTTCTTGTCTTTGAATGTGTGAGAGTATGTTTAAGCCATAAAAGATGTTTCTAGCTTGTATTTATATGCCATGGTACCATGATTCTTTACTTATGCACTTAAATGATACTTGGCTTGCTTGAGTGTGGTGAAGCCAAAAGACCCTTAGCTAGGGGGAGGATGAGCCAAAAGTCCCTAAGCATAGGTGAGACAAAGCCAAAAGCCTCTAAAAGAGTGAGGCTTAGTAAAAAATCCCTTAAGAAAATAGGTGAGGCAAGTCCAAAAATCCCAAAGAGAATGGATGAGGTTAAACTATTGTCTTGTCAAGCCTATGTATGATTTAAGTGGCTTCTTGAATGCAAGAATTGTTTCATGTATGTTGATGTATTTTGAAATTGTCATGCATGCATTTTTAGACTTGAATTTGAGATTTCTCGAATCTCACTCTTTCCTCCCCATTACCTAACATGTCTAGGTGGATCAAGAAAGCAAAGAAATAGGAGCCACCACACTTGAAGACATGAAGATTGGCAATGGAGTTATAAAATGCTTGTATTATAGCCATGTGATAGTTAAATAATGTAACGCCATGATGTATATGATGTATAAGCTCTTGAACATGTGTAACTATATGAATATATGATGTATATATGAGAATTGGAAGCAAATGTATGATATTGCATGGTTTTGACCTTGAATGGCAAGAATACATACGTATGTCTTGTGTGTAGCATTAAATGGGAGAGCGAGTTTATGAAATCTGGGTTGTTGAACCCTTGAGACATGTTTAGTAGACCATTCTCATGCTTTCCCACATGCTTAAGGGGCCCTAAAGAAGTTAGAAGCAAAAATGGACTATTTGTGACCATTTAAGAAGCACAAAATAACCAAATTGCAACCTTATAGCACAAACTAATCAAATAAATGAATTTTCTTATGAAATTTGGCATGAATATAGATCTCATTCAAATTTTTTTGTGAAATTAAATACCAGATTATTTGGAATTCTGTAAAATTAATTATGAATTTTCAAAGTTGTTAAATTTCTGCTGTTCTGATATGATTATTGTTTATATAGTTAGTTTCTTTTGCTATGTTATTTGAGGGCCAAAGGGTGTCCAATACTCATGAAAATTTATAAATCTAAACAAGATATGATAAGCTTTCTATAGCCACCAAGATGTATGTCTGAGCAGAGAGATATGAATTTTTGAAATTTGGAGTCAATATCAATAATGCAGTGGTACCTTTGGTATTGTTCTATCAATTTTTAGTGGCTTAAGACTATTGAATTGGTCTTGACTTATTTTTAACATTAAGTAACATCAGTAGCTTTCTAGAATAGTATGATTTAATGGATTTTGATTTTTTTAGAATTAGTTATAAATTTTTAAAGTTTCTATCAGTAATTTGTGATAGCAAACCTAGATAGTTGGACTTTTGGTGCTTTTCTATTGTCAATCATGGTTTTGATGATGTTTTCATGACTTAGAATGAATTGTAACCTAGAGTTGATGTTAAGAGCTTTCCATAAAGCTATCATTTACTTCATTTTGATTTTTCTAAATTTAGTTATAATTTTTCAAAGTTGATACTAGAAACTAGGCACATCAGCTCGAGAATGAACCTTGTAATTTTGTGTATATATGCTACCAACTTGGGATCTTATGACATTTTGAGATGGTTTTGAGTTGTATTAATGTATTTTAATTGGAGGATGATATGAGTAAGTTCATATGGCCTGCAAAAAGCAAAATAGAAAATTTAAGTATAGCGTAATGCAAAATAATGCAATATTTTAATTGAATTTTTCTACCAATCTTGCTATGCCAAGGAAAAATGACTAAGAATGAGATGAAAAAAGGCTAGATAAATATGGTGTTACACAATGCACCACATCTTCATTCATAATTTGCTTCAACATTTGTATAGCTTATTTAAATCATTCTTTTTAGTAGACTTTAATGTCCAAATGAGGTATTAATATAAACTCCATTTAGTGCACCATCTTTGCTTCATGCAACACATATTTCAGCTTTTGGAATTTCGTTGTTCATTCCCTGACATTTGCAAAATAAATGTGGCACAACATCAATTCAAATATCATGTCAATTAAGAATCTATATGCTAAAATTAAAATAAGGTATTTAATACAAATTTCAAATATATACTTAAAAAATTTCCATAATTATGAAATTCTTTTTTAACCTTTTATGAAAACTTTCCATAATTTAAAACTTTGTATAAATACCCTTTTATGGCTCACAAAAGTTACTTCCATGATATTAGCATGTAGATGGCATAACATCAATTCAAATATCACATTAATAGAATCTATGTGCTAAAATTCAAATAAGGTATTTAATGCAAATTTCAAATACATGCTTAAAAAATTTCTATAATTATGAAATCCTTTTATAACCTTTTATGAAAACTTTCCATAATTTAAAACTTTGTATAAACTAACCTTTTATGGCTCACAAAAATTACTTCCATGATATTAGTATGTGGGTGCTTATAATAAGTATGAGTTCACTAAACTGATTCACCAAGAATAGCTATTGAAGTTTTTTGTTGATATGTCAATAACTACTTTTAGTTAGTGTAGTACAATTCTTTGACCAAGTGATTATTGATATTTTGTGTGTTGTATATTATATTTTGATATAACTAGGTTTTCATTTTATTAATGAGCCAAACTAAAAGTAGTTATTAGATATAAGGTCACATGTATAAAGATATGTGATTGTACTAGTCATGGATCTATTACTTTCAATGAAAGAGAGAGATACTTCATTTAAGAATGATGAGACTAGATAAAATCTATGGTCATAACATGAAGAAGAAAAATAAGAAATTGTGATTCTCTAATTTTCTCATGTTAGTCATTGTCTAAAGTCATACATGTTATAAATTTAAGGTTTGACATGTTATCCATACTTAAACAACTTCATGGAATGGAATGAAAATGATAAAAAGATATTCTTGCTTAATGTTAAAGCTAAATTGATTCTTACTAGTGCTTTAAGTCAAGATAAGTATTTTAAAGTCTCTAATTGTGCATCTGCCAAGGAAAGATGGGAAGCCTTAGAAATTGCACATGAAGGGACTAGTAGTGTTAAAGAAAATAAAATCAACACTCTCACACATTAATATGAAATGTCCAAATTGAAACAAGATGAGTCTATTAAAGAAATGCAAATGAGTCATTTTGATAGCTTTAGGAAAAACCTATCCTTAAAAGTCTTAAGTGTACAAGATTCTAAGAGTTCTTTCTCTTGAGTAGCAATACAAGGCTAAGCAATTGTAGAAACCAAAGGCACCTTTATTCAATTTGTTATTGCACCTTTTAGGAATTTCCAAGAATATGAAGCCAAGTTGGTCTTACTTCTTGAAGATCAAGAGAAGAAAAGCCTTTCCCTCAAGGCCACCTCCTTACATCAAGTTGGAGAAGAAGATTGTGATGATAACACTTCTATTGATAACATAGAGATCAATGAAGAAAACTTTAGCCTCTTTGTCAAGAAATTTAGAAAATTCTTTATCAATAAAAGACAAGGAGGAATAAGACCATCTAAAAGGAAACAAGAGAGTAATAAGAAGCCACCAACTTGTTATGAGTATAGAAAAAATGGGCATTTAAAGTGGAAATATTCTTAATATCTCAAGAAGCAAGAAAATGTTGAAAATAGAAAAGTGAAAGAGAAAAAGAAGGCATGCATTTATCTAGCTTGGGGAGAAAGTGACTTAGAGTTTAATGAAGAGGAAGAAAATAATGAAGCTAACCCTTTTCTCATGACTAGAGATGAAGATGAGGTAAATAATTTAAACTCTACTCCTTCTTATGAAGAATTGTAGATGCCTTTAAGGAATTCCATGATGAGTCTTTAAAAATTGCAAAGTTGCTTGCTCTTTCAAAGAAAAAAAGTTTTACTTTTAGAAAATGAGTTGAAAAATTTGAAAGAAGAAAAAGTTCTTTTGAAAGAAGGAAATTTACTTGTACAAAAGAAAATTGAAGCCTTAAAGTATGAAAATAAACATTTGAGAGAAAATACTACTCCTTTTACAAGCTCATCTTCTTATTATGATTGTGAAAAGTTAATCTCAGAAAAAGATGATTTGACAAACATCGTTGTGAAGTTCATAAAGGTAGAGATAATCTAAACATATTGCTTGGTAAACAAGATATGTCTTTAACAAAGCTAGACTAGGTTATAATTCTAATGTTAGGCAAAGATATGATAAATAACTTCTTTGTTTTAGCAACTATGTCTAGTAGTCCATCTATTACTTGATTTTATTGTGGTCAAAAGGGTTATAACTCTAAAACATGTGCTTATAAAAAGAATAAATCATTTGGAAGCAAGAAGATGTAGGTTTCAAAAGGAACCACTGACATTCAATGTAACAACCAAAAATTGCTGAAATTTCTAAAATCCTAAAATTTTTCTAAGTCTGTTGGCTATAGCTAGAAATGGCCTAGGTATAGCGAATGTACCAGTTTGCTATAGCAAGAATGCTTTTAGCTATAGTGAGTTCGAGCATCCCATACAAAAATTAGGGAGTTTCTCGTAATAATGCGCATCGTAGCGAGAACAGGGGTCTGAAACTGATACGTGCTCGCCGCAGCGAGGGTTATTCTTCGCTATAGTGAGGGTTAGTCCAAAAAAGGGTAAAAAAAGAGAATTTTGCTTCTTAAAGAGTCTAGATCCTCTCCTTTTCTTTTAACTGACCTAAGCTTCGTCCAAAACAAAGAAAAGGGCTTGAGAGAGAGGGAGAGACCAAGAAAAGGAAGGAAGAACAAGGAAAATGTAAGCAAACTTGATATTTCCATAGCTCTCCTCCTTACCATTTTGTACTTCTCTCTTTGCCCTCTCTTTCTATGGTTTTAGTTGTTGAATTAGTTTTGTTTTGAGCTTAGTTTAGAAGAGGAAGAGTGGAGAATAAAAAGAAAGGTGAAGGTAAAAGAGAATCACTCTTGAAACTTCTTCTTCTTTGCTTTCCTTGAGTATGTTAGTTCTACCAACTTGAGATCTTAAGAGAGGAAGGAAGTCTAACCTAGAGCAAGCAAGAAATCCTTGAATTAGAGTGTGGGAAGTTAAGAAATACAAAAGACCTAAAAGAAGAGTTAGTAAAAGTCTAGAGGGAGAACTCTTAGTTTCTTACATACTTTGTAGGGTTTGCCATGATGAAGAGCCCCTTAGCTTTGTGAGAAATTGTTGAGTTCTAAGAGAGTAATTGCATGCTATTTGTTGTGTCTAGGCTCAAGAGGAGTAGCTCCATCTAGTTGTGATTGTGAGATCGAGAAGGGAGAAGAGAAATTGAAAGGGAAGGCTTGTGTTAGCTTATAAGGTAGCTCTCCATTCTTTCTTGTTGCATTTTTGGATGTGTAACAGTCATTGTATGCTTGTGTATATGCTTGTATTGTGAGACATGCCATTTAATGTTGTCTTGATGCATTGGTACTAATATGCTTATGTTTTGGGTTGTAAAAATTGTTCGGGTGAGGTAGTGCCAAAAATCCTTTGAGATGGGTGAGGTGGAGTCAAAAGTCCCTAGAAATGGGTGAGACAAGGCCAAAAGTCTCATAACTGAGTGAGGCCAAGTCAAAAGTCCCTAAATCAAGGGTGAGGCTAATCCAAAAGTCCCAAAAATCAGGTGAGGCTAGACCAAAAGTCCCTAGAGCTTATTCTTGGCATTGATATGATATTCATGGCATGTAAATCATGTGTTGTATAATTGTAAATGGTTAGATGCCTACTTGCATGCTTTGACTTGTTTATATGCCTTGATTGCTTTCTTGAATGAGTGTATGAGCTATTAAGATTTCATGAATCTCACCCCCTTCCCTTTCCCATCTCATATGATTCAGGTGGAGCTTAAGAGCCTAAGAGTGGAGGCCATGAGGCATAGAAGGCCTTTGTTTTGACACTTTTGCATAATTTGATGTATAAGAAAGCCAAAGTGCTTATGTATACATATTTTTTGAGATGTAAGCAAGTGTAAAAGTATGTATAAATAATGTATGATCCATGTATAGAGCTAAAGTAATGAAAAGATGAGATTTGACCCTTTGGTTGCTTATATGTAGTAGTGTACTTTTGCTCGTAGCATGGTGATTTTGAGATGTGTGTTAGTTTGGATCACTTGGGCAATTTATATATATTGTGTTTATACTTTAAAACTTGCCCAAGAGATACTAGAGCATGTAGGAGACTATTTATCCCTATTTTGAACCATTTATGGTGTCAAAACTGCCAAATTTGTGAGCTTTGTTAAAGTATGACCAAATGAGCTCTTCTTGATATGAAATTTGGTATACCTCTAGAGCTTATTGAGATATTCTTGGGAAGCTAAAGTGGGTAATACTTAGAGGTCTAAGGAATATTTGGCAAATTGTTGAAATTGGAGAATTTTCTAGTTTTGGCTAGTTCCTGTGTTAATAGGTCCGAAATTAAATCTATGTCATTCATGGACCAAACGGTATCCAATTGTCATGAAATTTTATGGACATAAACTAGACATCTACAGTGACCTATACCAATTAGGAGCACCTAAATTGGAGGTCTGTGGGGGAGAAATAACTTTATGAAGTCTATGTTAGCATCATGGAAGCCATCTGACCTTCATTACTATTCCATCCATTTTCGAGGTCCAAAGGCTACTAAAATAATCTGGACTTATTTTTCTCCTCTATTTAACATTTGTAGCTTTCCAAATTGATATAGTTTGCTCAGATTGGATTTTTTTTTGAAATTAGTTATGAATTTTTGAAGTTCATGATAGTAAGCTGCTTCAATACCAAGGACAGCCAGACCTCTGTCTCTTTTTTTATATCAAACATGGTCCAAACGCTGAGATTGTGGTTGGGAATTATTTTTATTGTAAAGTTAACAGCTAGAGATTTCTAGAAAGTTATGGTTTTCTTGATTCTCATTTTTCTAGATGATTTTCCAAAATTAGAGCCAAAAATTTGACTTTTGGGCCCGTTTTGAGAAATTACATTTTGGGGTTCTTGGGTGTCATATTTGTGGTTCATGGGTTATTTTATGCTATGTAAGAGTTGTATAAATGGATTTTGAGTAGAGTATGTGATTGATGGGTTCACGGGACCCACAGGACAAATTATAAGCATTTAAACCCTGATACAAAGCAAGAAAATGTCACGGTTTGCTCTTTTACTTTGAAAATCATATGGAATCAAGCCTAAGTGGAGACTAGTTGAGGCTAATACATTATGGTGTTACATTTAAAGACCTAAGAAAGTTTGGATACCTAAGAAAAAGAATTAAATGTCTTTTATATATGTGTCTAAAGCAACAAATGACAAGTGGTACTTAGACAGTGGTTGTTCTAAACATATGACCAGAGACAAATCTAAATTTCTCACCCTTCAACCTAAGAATGGTGGAAAGGTGACCTTTAGAAGAGATGTCAGCGAGAGAATCATTGGAATAGGTAAAGTTGGTAAGAATTCTTCTACTTCCATTAATAATGTAATGTTAGTTAAAGGAGTTAATCATAACATGCCAAGTATTAATCAATTATGTAACAAACATAATATAGCAATATTCGATTAAAAAAATTGCATAGTTGAAAATATAGATGATAAAAAATTTAAAATTATAAGCCATAGAATTCATAATATTTATGTCATTAATCTTAATGAAGAACCTCCTATTGATTCTAAATGCTTAATGAGTATTAATGATACTAGTTGGCTTTAGCATAAGAGGCTTGCTTATGCCAGTATGAGTCTCTTGGATAAGCTTGTTAAAAGGGATTTTATTATTGGTTTACCCAGGATTAAATTTGAAAAAGGATAAAATTTGTGATACTTGCTAAAAGGATAAATAAGTCAAAGTCTCTTTCAAATGTAAAGATATTGTTTCTACCACTAAACCTATGCAACTACTTCATATGGACCTAGTAGGACCATTTAGAACACTGAATCTTAGTGTTAACCTTTATGTACATGTTGTTGTAGATGATTACTTTAGGTGCACATGAATACTTTTTCTTCCTCACAAAGATCAAGAACTTTTTAAAATTAGCTAAATTTTTTCAAAATGAACAAGGAATTATCATTGTGAAAATAAAAAGTGAACATTGTAGGGAATTTGATAACATTAACCTCATAGAGTATTGTTAAATTAATGGCATTGAGCATAATTTTTCCACTTTAAGAAAAAAGCAAGAACTATACTTAATGAAAGGAACCCTTCTAAGTATTTTTAGGTGGATGTGGTGAAAACTACTTGTTATGTTATATAGAGCCTTAATTAGGCCCTTGTTGAACAAAGCCTTGTATGAACTATATAAAGAAAGGAATATTTCTCACTTCTTTGCATTTGGTTGCAAATGTTTTGTGCTTAATAATGGTAAAGACAATTTGGATAAATTTGATGAAAAATCTAATAAAGTAATCTTTCTAGGATATTCAAGCATAAGCAAAACCTATAGAATTTATAATAAAAAAACTTTAGTTGTAGAAGAATCTATCCATATTACATTTGATAAAGCTAATCCTTTTGAGCCTAGAAAGATATCTTGTGACAAGAGGATTAAGAAAAAGATGAGTATAAGAAAGAAGATGCTATGAAAGGTACAAAGAAGGGTGATGAAATTCACGAAGAGCAACCATAAAAAGAAGTAATAAATGATGCATAAGATCATCCAAAAGAATGGAAATTTCTAAGAGATCATCTCATTGACCAAGTGATAGGTGATGTAACTCAGAAGATAACTATTCCATATGAAATATTTGTAATCATCATGCTTTTATCTCTTAAGTAGAAGCTAAAGACATTGGTGAAGCAAAAATTGATGAATATTGTAATACCTGGTCTTTTTAAATTGAACTGGAATCAATAAGATATAAAAGGAAGTCCTCAGAATAAAATGAATTAAGGTTAAGTAAAGCTAGAACAATATTCTAAGCATCCAAAAATAAGGATGCAAAGTTAAAGATGTAACATTTGGTTCTCTGAAAATGAGAGAAAACATGATAAACGTAATGTATGGTTTCTTTGTCAACGAACAAAATTCATTGGATATAAAAGAAATTTCCTCGAAATGAATTAGTTAAGGTCTCAAGAAATTTGAGAAGAATTTTAGACTCCTAAAAATGAGAATCCCAGATTTAGACAGAAAGAAAAAAAGAGCTAGAATAAAGAAAAGAATTATGACGAAAGGGTAACGAAACGTAAGGGCATTTTCGTTATTTTGAGAAAATTTTGGAATTCACATAGGAAGACTTTTTAAATGAAAATTTTGAGTTTCCCAGGGTTCTCAGAGGCCCTGAAAACCATGGGAAACCCTAAGACAATTAAAACCCCTCCGATGGATGTTTTCTAATGTCGGTGTACCTAAATTTTGACATATTTGTTCGGATAGGTTTTAGCCTTGATTTGAGTGATTCCAAAGGCATTTTATTTAATTAGGAACATAAATTTTATAATGAAAAAGATGGTTCTAAAAAAGGAGTTAAAATGAGCCTAAACAAAGTAAACAAGTGCTTAGGGGCAAAATGGTAAAAAATTATAAAAGAGGCTTCATAAGTAAGATTATACCTCATCACCTTCTCCAAGCTTTCATTTGTAGAAAAATGGGCAGCAATGGTGTGACATCAAGAGGGAAGAGAGAGAAGAAGTTTAAGCTTCCGTTTAGGTAAGTAAACGACCCCATTTCATCCTGTACCAATTAGAAAAGTTGTTCTTCTCTTTAAGAGCTCTTTAATGGTGGTTTTCTTTTCTTGAAAACTTGAAGATTTAGGTCTAACCTAAGCCAAAAAGGAACTCTTTTCAAGAAATCAATCGGTGGAAAATAATTTACGCGAAGAGAGCTCTATTTTAAGGTAAGACTTTACTTGAAACACTGGCAAAATCTTGTGTTTCCAAGCCATTTAAGCTTAGGTCTAGAGATAGAAAGTGAGGAGGAGATTTTTTCTTTATATGTTCTTGATGGAATCAAAGGTTATAGAGTGTGAGGATTAAGAATATACAACTAGAATTGAAAAGGGAGCTTTAGAATGCAAGTTATGAAATTTAAGGATTTGGTTGCACCTAGGCTAAGATGAAACTTCCTAGTAGTAATTTAAGTTATCTAAGAGTATATATGAGTTCTTAAGACACTAAGAGAGCCTCCCACATGCTTCTCCCATCAAAGAAATTAAAACAACTCCATTAGTGGAAGAGTTCATGCACCTAGGGAGTGTTTTAATTCCTTCTAAGCTTAGTTTTGCATCATATGTGATGGGAGAATATGAGAGGAAGCCTTGAAAAAATTTTAGAAACCATGGATAGTGAGATGGCCTTATATGTTCCATAATATGGCTTAAAGAAGCAACACCTAACTAGGCTCATATAATTGATTATGTGATGACTCCAAAAGGTTTAAATGGAGTCAAGAATCATAAATAGATGGAGAGAATGGAGCCAAGATGATGTTTCCCAAAGGTTGCTTCATTAAGTGCATTACGGAATCATAAAAGAGCCTTATGAGTTATCTAGCTTTTCTAGTAATTGTATGGCCTTAGAATTTGATTCAAGAGTATAATTAACTTCCATATAATGTGTCTAGGCCCAGAGAAGTGATCTCCACCTTTTTGGGTGTGTGAGGTCAAGGGAAAGGATTCAAGGCTTAAGGAAAAAGTGTACAAATGCTAGCAAGGTAACTCTTTCCACCTTCTCTCATGCATGGTTGCTTGCTTTACTTGTCTTTGAATGTGTGTAAGTGTATTTTAAGCTATGAAAAATGTTCTAGCATGAACTCTTACTCCATGGTACCATGATGATGTATTATGTTTCTAAATGATGTTCATGATGTTTGTCTTGGTTTGCTTAAGTATGGTGAGGCCAAGAACCCTTAGCCATGGTGAGGATAAGCTAAGAACCCTTAAGATTGGTTAAGACAAAGCAAAGAGTCTCCCAAAAGTGAGGTTGACTCCCAAAAGCAAGGTTGAGTCCAAAAACCTCTTAAAGAATAGGTGAGGCAAGTCCAAAATCTACAAGTAAATGGGTGAGGGCAATCCATTTGCTCGACAAGCCTTTGTATGTTATGTATGACTTGTTCAAATGTTGAAAATGCCTATTGAATGCTTACACATGTTAATATGCCCATATATACATTTGTAAGACTTGTTTTGCATGCTTTATGTATGATTGAATGGGAGATGAGTTATTAAAATTCTTTGAATCTCATCCCTTCCTCTCCAATGTTCTAACATGCTAGGTGGATCAAGATAGTAAGGAGATGGGAGCCAATCACTTGAGAGATGAAAGCATGACATTGAAATGCATAGAATTGGCTTCTTTAAGGCCATTAAAGTAGCAAATGCTGTAATCTGTGGTTGTATATGACAAATGACTTTATGAGGTTTGGGACTATTTGGGTAGCTCATACAAGGCTTATTTATGCTTTTAGACTTGCCCAAGAGGTGCCAAACACTAAGAAAAGCCATTTGGACATTTTGGTATCTCATATGGAGCTAAAATTGACTATAATGGAACCCTACGTCACCCTTTATCCAAATGAACTCTTATTGAACTAAGATTTGACATGCAATTAGAGCTTATTGAGGGATTTTTGTGAAGCTAAAGAATAAAATTTTTAGAGGTCTAGAGAATATTTGATGAATTTTCAAAGTTGGCAAAAATTCTAGTTTTGGTCATATCACTATTCACTAAGGTCCAAAATTGAAATTCATCATGCAGGGCTCAAATGATGTCCAATTGCCACAAAATTTTATATGGAGAAACTAGACATTCCCAGTGACTTGTAACAACTAGAAGCACCTCATTTGGAGATTTAGAGAGGAGGATATGAATTTTCAAAGATTCTATCTAATACTAGGAGCTCTAACTGACCTCAGGTACTTTTTGATTCCGTTTCAAGGTTTGGATGTACCTGAACTGGTCTCGAGTTATTTTTTTCCTCTAGCTAATATCTACAGCTTTCTAGATTGGTATCATTTGTATAGATTGGATTTTTATGAAATTAATTGGATATTTTTAAATTTGTTTTAGAATCTTATGACAGCACTAGTAAACAACCTGACCTCTAGATCTTTTCGAATATCAAAAGTCTTCTGTGTTGGATATTATGATTTGGACATATTTTTAGCATGAAGTAGGCATGTTTGATTTTCTACAATGGCCAAGAATGGATGATTTCTATTTTTCTTGAATTAGTTATGATTTTCCAAAATTTGTGACAGAAATGAGCAAAATTCTGGCCAAAAATGTATATATGTATTTTATGCTTCCTGTTGGTTTCCACGAGTTGTAGGAACTTTTAGTGATGGAAATAAATTGTACCCATGTAATTAAATATGAGAATGTGATACATGAGTCCATATGGCCCACGGGACTCCGAAGGAAAATTTTATACGCGACGTAATGCTAAGAAATGCATTATTTTGATGCCATATTTCTTACACTCTTATGGATTGCATGATATGAGACATGGAAGTAGTATGAAGTTAGCAATATATGGTGTTACAAAAGATGACTCAAAAATGAAGTCAGGATGGCTAAAAATTTAATCGTATATGCAATGGCAATTTCATAATTTTGGGTAACTTTTTAGAAAGTCAAAAGATGAAGCTTTGAATGGTAAAATTAAGTTTTTAGGGTTTTCAGAGACCCTAAAAACTATAGAAACCCTTAAAATGACCAAAACTCTTTCAATATATATTTTAAGCTATTAGTTAGCCTAAACTTTGACCAGATAATTCAAGATGGCTCCAAATCTCATTAAATTGTAAATATTTTTAATAAAGTAGAGGACCTAAATTTTCATATAAAAAAGATAGTTATAAAAAAGGACCTAAATTGAGTGAAAATGGGAAAATAGAAGTTAAAGGATAAAATGGGAATTATGAAAATTGATATAACTCACTCCCTTTTCTTCTTAAATCAGCCATGCCACCTCCACATCATCAAAATTGACTTATTTGCCCTCTGAACTAGAACCAAAAGTCACCTAAGAGAGGAGGAGAAGAAGGAGCAAAATAAGGCGAAAAAGGTAAGGAAATCTTACTCTTTTCATGTTACTTTATTTGTTAAGTTGTTTCTCCTCTTCAAGCTCTTCTTCTTAGTAGTTTTAGATTCCTAAAAGGAGAGTTTTCATGGCTGAACTTTTAGAAGAAGGAGAGGATTTGGGAAAACCAAGTTTTGCGCCAAATTCTCCTCTTGAAAAGCTTTAAAATGAGGCTTAAATCATGGCATGAAAATGGCTCTTCCTTGCTTCCTCCTTTCTTCTCCTATTTGGCTAGACTTAGAACCATACGGGGGAGGATGAATTTCGGCCATAGCAAGGTTGACCCAAGGTTTTGAAGCATGAGAAACAAGAATATGCAATTGGAATCAATTAAAAAGCTTTATAACTCAAGATATGGAAATTAGTGTTTTAATTGCACCTTAGGAGTTTTAACATCATTGAAGGGTATTTTGAGCCATATGAATTCATGATTAAGTTGTAGAGAAACCAAGGAATGAATGGATGCATTAAATTCTTATAGAAAAGAAACAAAACTCCAAGTTGCCCATTATGGAGTGATGGTTTGGCCAAGGAGTAGATGAAGCACCTAGGAAGTGTTTCTTTGAGTTCTAATAAATCGAGAGACTTAGATATGATGACTAAATAATTATGAAAGCATTGGATTGAATTTAAGAGCTTTAGATTGAAAGTTAAAATTTTAAAGCCTACATGAGGTTAATGAAGCAAGTTGATTCTAAACCCCTCTAATCAAACATGTAATGATTCAAATGAGTTTTTTGGGAGTTATAAGACTTGTAGCAAATAAGCGTTTGAGGTTTAGAAAACAAAAAATTGAGAGTAGCTTCATTATGGACCTAAACTAGCTTTATGCATCACATTAGGCTTTAATGAGATTCAAGAAAGATAATGAAGCCTAGAATGAGTTCCATTGAGTTAATTTGTCTTGAAATTGCTATGTGTAAGCCCATCTCGCTCAAACACTCTTAAGTGTAAGTGCCAAGAGAAAGAATGCCAAGAAAAAAGGTAAGACCAAGTGGGTTAATGGCATCTGAGTTCTTACAAGCTTCAAGGTAGCTTTATCTCCCTTTCTTACATCCATTTGAATACTTGAATAAGTTTAAATACTTATATGTGTTGTTGCTTGATGCTTTCATGAGAAATGTTTCATTATGTTATCATATGAGCTATATGATCATTATATATGCATGAAAAGTTTATGTGATGGCTTATAGCTCCCTAAGGCATGTAATTAAGAGCAGTAGCTCTTCCTTCGCCTTAGGTTGAAATTAGTTGGGCCTATCAAGTTTATAATGATGCCATGGCTAAGAAATGAATGATTTTTCATGTTATATGATGCATTTGACTTATATGAGGCATATGCATATCATTCTTGCACCAAATGCATTGCATCTACTCATGGCATTCATGTATGTATTGAATTGGTTGAGATTAGCTATTGAGATTCTCCCCAAATCTCACCCCCATGCTTCCACTAATCATTTCAAGTTCACCAAGTCAAAGCCAAGATTATGAGAGGAATTAAAAGTTAGGAAATAATGTATTAGCAATCTTTTTTGTATTAGATTTTGGTATATGTACATAAATGACTCTTTACTTGTATCTTTATAGACTTATGATGTATTTGATGATAATACTTCATGTCTTGTGATGGAACCATATGTAAAAGTTTGAGAATATCAATGTTTGACAATTTATGGTGATGTATAGGCATTATGGAAGCAAATAACATATTATGGGATATGATGTATGTGTGTCTACTTAGGTGTCAAGGGATCAATTTTTGATCCAACCCTTTTGCCATTTTATGGAATATTTAGAAATGTTATTTAGGATGAAAGAAATGTGCTTAAAGTAAAAAAAAAAAACTAATCAAACACCAATTGGTTCAAATGGAACCAAAGAATGGTCTTAAATTTGCCATAAATAACTCCCATATTAAAAATGGCCTCAATGACCTAGTTTGAGTCTAAGATTTGGCATGCATTTAGACCCATATTAGAGATTTCTAACAAGTTAAGAATAAGAATTTTTGGAGCTGTACAAAATATTTCATGAATTTATAAAATTCTACAGAATTTTCAAATTGGCCCTATTACTATTGACCCAATATAGATCTGAGCTCAAATCAGGCATATAGCTGATATTATAAGCTTTCTATGGCCACTAAGATCACCTAAATCAAAGTTGTGTAGCCAAAGATATGCAATTCCAAAGTTTGAGCCTGTTATATGCCTTCTTTTCTGCACCAGATTACCGTTCTATTGCATTTCATGGGCAAATGAATTCAATTTCATTTAAAATTTTTACAACATATAGTTCACATCCTAAGCTTTCCATAAATACCTAATTTGCATGAATTGGAGTTATAAGTTATGAATTTTCAAAGTTAGTGTAGAATTTTGGCCATTATATCATTTTGTGTTGTAGACCTTTCTAGGGTGTCCCATGAGCTAAACATGATAAAATAGGTATGAACAAAGTTGTTTATGATGAAAATGAATAAAGAAAAATAAAGAAACAAATTTGGACCATATAGCTACATATGCCCATAAATGAGTCGATGTCAATGTTGAAATACTTATAAATGGATGTAAACTTTGTCTTAAACTTCATACTTTGTATGAATACAAATATTGGGTCTTAGCCATGCAAGAAGAATTAAATCAATTTGAAAGAAATCAAGTTTAGGAATTCGTGCCTAGATCTAATGGTCATCCAATTATTGGTACCAACTGGAATTTTAAGAACTAGTTTGATGAATCAGGTATAGTTACTAGAAATAAAGTTAGACTTGTAGCAAAAGGGTATAATTAGGAAAATAGTATAGATTATGATGAAACTTTTACATCAATAGCTAGATTAAAAACTATTCATATGTTATTAGTTTTTTCAAGCTTTAAAAATTTCAAACTATATCAAATGGATGTAAAAAGTGTTTTTCTCAATGGCTATATTAATGAAAAATTTTATATAGAATAATTACCTTGTTTTAAAACTCCTTGTAACACCATAATGTATTAGCCTCATTTAACCTTACTTAGACTTGATTCCATATAATTCCAAAGAAAAGGAGTAAAATCATGGTATTTTATTATGTTACGTTGGGGTTTAAACGTTCATACTTCACCTTGTGGACCCCTGTGGATCCATCTATATCATTTTCTACTCATACTCCATTCATACAACTCATACATATCCTGAAACAATCCATGAATCATGGATTTGAAGCCAAAAACAAGAAAAATGCTATTTCCCTCGTGAGTCCAAAACTCAGATTTTTGGTGTCAATTTTGAAAAATCATAATTAATTCTACAAAAATGGAAATCAAGAAAATGATAAATTTCTGGAAATCTTTAGATGTCTACTATAGGTTAAAAATAATTCTAGGCCATAAAAACCCCATCTGGACCATGATTAACACTAGAAAAGCTCTAAAGGTCTGGTTGCCCAGGTTTGCTATCACAAGTTATTGATATGAGCTTTAAAAATTCATAATTAGATTTAAAAAAATAAAAACCTAGCAAACCATACCATTATGGAAATCTATGAATGTTAATTGAGAGGAAAAATAAGTCTAGATCAAAACAGAAGCCATTAGGGCATGAAAACCTGTGGAACAATAATGGATGTTAGGTTGTACCCCTGAAATTGATTTGGAAGTTCAAAAATTCATTTCTTCCTCTTTATAAATCCAAATGAGGTGCTCTCAAGTGACATAGAAAGCTTACTAGTATAGTTTATGCTTGTAAAATTTCATAGCCATTGGACATCATTGGCCCCATAAATGATAGAGGCAAAAGATCTGACCATTTGCATAGTAACAATGTTAATTCTATCAAAATTTGCCAACTTTGAAAATTCACCAAAAATTCTCTAGAGGTCCAAATAATATTCCCTTTAGCTTTCCAAAAATATTTAGACAATATCTATATCCATGCCAAATTTTAGGTCAAAAGGAGCTCATTTGGTTAGATCTTGATATAGCTCACGAATATGGCAAATTTGGCACCTTATAAGGGTCAAAGTTGGTCCAAATGGCTTCCTAACTTCTCTACCATCTCTTGGGAGAGTTTTAAAGTATAAACACAATATATACAAGCTTCCCAAATAGTCTAAATTACCATGCATCATCATCTCACTATGCCACATGCGAGAATACACAACTAAGAATGAGCTACCAAGTGCCCAAAACATAATTTCTTATTCATTTCATCACCACTTTGGTTCATACACTATATTTATATATATTTACCTTTGCCTACATGTTTACATCTCAAAAATAACATATACATATAAACTTTGACATCTCTTTACATTAAAAATTATATTAATGGCAAAGTATGGTCTATCAAGTGCCTTGACTTCCATTTTTCTCTTCTTGTGTTCTACCTAGACATGTTGAGATGGGAGAGGGAAGGGGGTGAGGTTCAAAGAATTCCAATAATCATACACTTATTCAAGTAAGCAATCAAGGCATATAAACTTGTCAAAGCATATAAGTAGGCATTCAACACCATTAAGAATCATTCAACACATAATTCCCATGTCATGAAAACATATCAAAGCCAAGAATAAGTTCCAGAGACTTTTGGTTTAACCTCACCTCATTTTTGAGATTTTTATATTATCCTCACCTTTGATCTAGAGACTTTTGACTTGACCTTACTCATCCATGAGACTTTTAGCCTTGTCTCATCTATTTTTAGGGACTTTTGGCTCCACCTCACCCATCTCAAGGGACTTTTGGAACTACCTTACCCTTAAGAGCAATTTTCACAACTAAAACACAACTCATGAAATAGATTGGTACCAATGGAACAAGGCAACATCAAATGGAATGTCTTAACATACCAATGCACATACAAGCATACAATGACCATTACATGACCATTACATATCCAACAATGAAAATAAGAAGGGGTGAAGAGCTACCTTGGCAATTAAACACAAGTTTTCCTCTTGATTGTTCTCTTCTCTCTTCAGTCTCACACCCACAACTAGATGGAGCTTGAATTCTCTGGCCTAGATATAACAAAAAGGATTCAATTATACTCTTAGAGCAAGCCATGGTATCAAATACACATTAAAGAAGCATACTTCACTCTATAGTTTCATTTTTGTTCCATAAGAGGCCTAATGAAGCATCCACCATAATTCAAGCTCTTAGCTTCATTTTTTTCTCATGTCTAGACCTCTTGGTTTCATTTAGACTCCTTGAAGTTATCACAACTTGATTTCCAAGAGTCTAGACACAAGTTGCTTCTTAAGGTTACATTCTGGAACTTATCGCTTCAACTCTCAATCTATGGCTTCTAAGTTTTTCCCAAGGGTTTCCCTCATCTTCTTCCATTACACATGACCCAGAAATAATTATAATACTCCTTACCCTTCTCAAATGGTCTAGGTTGAGCCATGAAGAGCATTTGGAGTCCATAGAGTTTCCAATTTTTCCTTGATGGAAAGGGCACTTAGGAAGCTTCCTAGGCATCTTAGGAATTCAAACAAACACTCACATATGCTAGGAAATCCTTGGATCAAAATAGATTTTATAAGATGTTCAAGATTCCCTAGTTGCTTTCTCTTGAAATTCACTAGCTTTTCTTTCAATTTCTTTGTCTTTCCTAGGTTCCCACACTTTAAATCAATAGTTTCTTACTTGTTCTAGATTAGAAATTCCTTCCCCTACAAAGTCTTCTTTTGGCTGAACCATACACATAAAGGAAGCAAAAAGAGAAAAGCAAGAAAGGAGTGGAACTACCTTGAATCCAAGCTTTCTCCAAGAGCTTCTTCCTTGCCTTAGCCTTCCTTCTTGAAACTCTAAATTTTCTTCTCTAAACTAAGGCCAAAATAGACCTAATTCATCCATCAAACCATGGAAAGGAAGGGCAATGAGAGAAAAATAAGATATGTGAAGGCAATTTCATAAAAATCCTTAGTTTTTCTCACCTTTTTCCTGCTTCTTTCTCTTCTTTGAATTCCCCTTATCTTTTTCTCTCTTAGGCAAAGCTTCTTCTATTTTTAGCCAGCTCAAAGTTGGTCAGAAAAAAGGAGAGGATTCTAGACTCTTTAAGAAGCAAAATTTCACTTTTTTACAATTTTTTCAGAATGAGTCTTGTTATAGCGGAAGCACCTCTCATTATGGCAAAAATGTATCAGTTCTAGGTCCCAACTATTTTCACCACAGTTGGCGCTATTGTGAGAAATTCCTTGGATTTTCTATGGGCCACAAACTCACTATAGCAAGCTGGCATATTCCCTGTAGTGCACTGACATCTTCGCTATAGCGAACAAGAATCCTGGCCATAGCGGGAAGACTTAGAAAATTCTGAAATCTTGGATGTCACACTCCTCAACACCTAACCATGTTTTTAACTTAAGAAAAGCTTTATATGGTTCAAAACAAGCTCTTAGAGTATGGTATGAAAGATTAAGTTTATTTCAAATTGAAAATGGTTTTTCTAGGAGAAAAGTGGAAAGAAAAAAATTATGACATTCTTATTGTACAAATTTATGTTGATGACATTATATTTGGTGCTACTAATAAGTCTTTGCATAAAGAGTTTGCCAAGATTATACAAGGTGAATTTGAAATGTCTATAATAGGTGAATTTAACTTCTTCCTTGGCCTTTAAATCAAATAACAAGAGGATGACATCTTTGTTAGTTAAACTAAGTATACCAAGGAGCTGCTCAAGAAATTTGGAATAAAAAAAATAAAAGTAGTTGAACTTCTATGACCTCATCAACAAAAATGGATAAGGATGAAGATGGAAAACACTTTGACATTACTAAATATCGAGGGATGATTGGCTCACTCTTATATTTGATAGCAAATAGATTGGATATAATGTTTAGTGTATGCATGTGTGCTCGTTTTCAAACTTGTCCTAAAGAATCTCACTTCATTGTTATGAAAAGAATCTTTAGATACCTTGTTGGCACTACTCAAATGGGTTTAATTGGCTATTCCGACATTGACTTTATTGGAAGAAAAATTAGTAGGAAAAGCACTAGTGGAACATGCCAATTATTTGGGAATTCTCTTATATCTTGGTTTTGTAAAAAGCAAGACAATGTGGCATTGTTTGCTACTAAGTGGAGTATATTGTAGCTATGAGTTGTTGTGTTCAAATCCTTTAGATGAAGTAGTAACTTATGGATCTTAGGTTGTATCTTAAAGATATTCAAATTAGATATGATAATTCTAGTGCCATTAACCTTATCAAGAATAGCATTATGCATTCACATACTAAACATATTGAAATTAGGCATCATTTCATTAGGGAGCATGTTCAAAAGAAAGATGTCTCTATTGAGTTCATTCTTATTTATTTACAATTTGCTAACATCTTTACAATGCCTTTTCCTAAAGAGAGGTTTTGTTTTAGAAGAAGGAAACTTGGCATAGTCAATCCTAATGAATTGTAAGACTTTATTATTTCCCTTATTGCTTATTTATCTCACATCACCATTACTAACCTAAGCATTGGAGTCTCTTTAGAATTTGTTTTGCACGTACTCACTAAAGTCTTCATCATCCCATACTTCGAAAACTTCACCTAAGGATTAAATTATGGATGAAGCTATTGAAAAAGTATAATGGATTGGTTTAAAATGTAATTGTTGTGTTATGGGATATGTTTATAATGTTTTATAAGTTGAAATGAAGATTGAAAGTCTTAAAAAAGATCGAGAGAGCCAATATTTTTGAGAAAAATAGAAGTGAGTATTATTAGGAGGTCAAGTAGTCGATTGCCTTAAAAGGAACATGTAACAACTAACTTTTTAATTGAATTGGGATCGGTATATTAATAAAATAGGACCCTAAAGTAAATGAAATTAAGGCTAAATAAGCATATAATATTAATTAGCATATTGATAATCATGATTTTTATATGTTCTAATTCTCCTAACTTAAGCATTTTAATAATGAATTATGGCTTTAAGACTTTAATTAGATAAGATTTTGTTTTAGTAGCCATTTCTATATTTTAGGAGTTAATTTGTAAAATTGTGGAATTTTAATGCATAAATCTTTTTAAATGAATTTTGTGAATATTTCTATTTCATCCTTTTCCTTCTTTTTGTGCAGATTTTCAATGAAAATTGGAGCTTGAATGGAAATTGAATTGAAGGAGAAATGAAGGCTTCATGTGTACAATTTGATGAGGAAAATTTACAAGAGAAGCCATGCGTTGACGTGGAGTAGAAGAAGTAAGCAACAGCCATGAGGCATGGCTAGGGTGTTGAGGCTGAAGAACAACACAAGACATGTAGAAGCTTGAAGGGAAGAATGAGGCAGCTCATGTGAAGAGTGAAGAGAAAAAGCATGCAAAGCTAACGTGGGAATGAAGAAGTATGAAGTATGAGAGAGAGAGGCAGTTCCCATGTAAGCTCCGCGAGCAGAATAGAGAAGAAGAGAAGCTACACATGCAAAAACAAACAACTAGCCACGGCCAACACACACTCGAGCAAATGGATAAAGAAGGAACGTGAAGAATGAAGAGAAGAGCAAGAGTTATGGGTTGTTTCATGCAGAACTGCATGTGGAGAAGGAGCAGAACAGAACCATCCACGTAGCATGCAGCTCAAGTTGAAGGTTCCACGGGTTTATGGGAGGAAGAGCTGGAGAATGGGAAGAAACATGCGAAGAAGAAGTGTGAGCTGAAAATGACGTGAAAAAGAACGTAAGAATAATGAGAAGAGGGAGCAGTCACATGGAAGGAACAAGTAGCATGAACGTGGTCTAACAAAGGCTCAGGTTTTACGTGGAAAAGCTGCGGAATGAAAGAAGAGAGCACGACAAGTTTTGAAGGAAACTACAAGACGAGCGAGGAAGAAGCAGAGAGCAAACACGAAAAACACGAGCTTGGTTTTGACGTAGCTACATGAAGAAGCTACGTGGTGAAGGAGAAGGAGGTAACCTCTATTTTGGAGAGCTAGATGAAGAAGAAGCATGTAAAGATCAAGTAGAGAGAAGCTACGTCTGGACTCACAGATGGCACGAAGCAGGGATAAATTCTTTTATATTATATTCCAATGCATCAACCATTCACAGCGAGGCCCACACCTATACACACATGCATAGACACGTGAATAGCTACGGGCAATGAGAGTTAAAGAAGAGGTAGCACGTGAAATTATTAAAAATTCATGTGAGAATGAGGCAAGGGCTGAGCATGTGAATAAGGCATTCATTCCACGCATTTTACATCAATTCATTTTTCATCCAAACACTTATTCCATTTCATCGTGATATTCACGCTACACTCCACCCTTCGTCCATTCCACATCCAAAGAGCAACTCCATGCCATTTTCCCATTCCATCATCTTCCATTCCACCTCCAATGAAGCTCTAATATCTATCTGTGACTAGCAAGAAAGAAGACTATTGGAGAAGCTTGAATCCATGGAATTACAATCAGAATTTTGGCTAAGAATTTTTACTTTCCTACACTATTTCTTTTTCTTGTACAAGCTTGGTTAAGTTGGATTTAATTAAAAATTTGTATAATTGTAATTAGTAGCTAGTTAGATACTAATTAGGAGAGTAATTGTTGTTTTAATTGATTAATTTCAGTGCTGGATTTTCATTTTCCTACCATTTTCCAAGTGTGCAATCAAGGTGTTTGATGAAATGCTTGTGAGAATTGGTGTATTTAATTATCTAATTTGAGGGTTCATTAGAGTTTAATTAGTTAATTGAATCTCCTAAAGTGTTAATTTAGAGGCTAATTAATCGGTTACTCAATCAAATTGAGTTTTCATTAATCTTAAAGACAAGAATTGATGATTTAATGCGAGATTGAGATTTCAATACAACATTACTTTATTAATATCTTGATTCTTGTGTAGTAACTCAAGATACATTTTCCGTGAACACAATTAGGGACTCTTAAACTAGAATTAATTACAATTGGATTAGAATAAGGATAGTGGATCTCAAGGGACGAATCCAAAGCTAGTACAAGTCTATCATTCACCTAATTAGTTCATGCAAATAGGAATTTAGGAATTTTAATTCAATTTCATTTTACTTAGTATAATTCGATAAAAAACCCTCTAAATTAGGTAGTTCTAGTGTAACATCTGGTCCCTCCATAAACGTGAGAAACGCAATGTTCAATTTCTCCGTAAACGTTAGAAATTGGCCAAATATAAAAGGAAGTCCTTGAAATAGAAGGAATTTAGGCCAACTAAAATTATGATAAAATTTTAAATATTAGAAAATGAGGATTTGAGATTTGAGATGCCTAAAAACCAGAGCTAGAAGAGCTCAAAAAATTTGTCGAAGAAAGTAGGGGCATTTTTGTAATTTTTGGAAAATTTTGAAATCTCATAGGAGGGCTTTTTAAATGGAAAATTTGAGCTTTTTAGGGTTCTCAGAGGCCTCGAATACCATGGGAACCCCTAGAACAGTTGAAACCCCTCCAGTGAGCAATTTCGGTCGTTAGTTGACCGAAACTTTGACTGAATGGTTCAGAATGGTTTTAGATCCTTTTTGAGTGATTCCAAAGGGAATTATTATGATTAACAGCCTAAGGAATATGATGGAAGAGATGGATTTCAAAAAGGAATTGAAATGAGCCCAAACGAACAAAACTACAAAGAGGGACTAAATTGCAAATTCTGAAAGTTCCTTAAATGAATCCCTAGCTTATAAAAAACGTCCCTCCTCTGCTCAGATCTCCTCACCCACTCTCTCACACGTTCAAACAGAATTAATAAGGGCTAAGAGTGGTGCACAAGAGGGGAGGCCAAGGAAGGAAGAAGAAGCTTTGAAAAATGTAAGTTTTAGCCACTTTTTCCTACTCATTGCCTTGTTAAACTTCTTCCCCTCTTCTTCCTCTTCCTTCTCATGGTTTTGGCATTTAATTTGGTGCTGTTTTGAAGGCAGAACAGAGGTGGAATTTTCGGATTTGGTGAGGGGAGGCTAACCAAGTGAAGAACAAATCAAGAAAACTAAGAATCCAAGGTATTTTGCTACTTCCTAAGCTTAGGTCTCCTTGCTCCTCTTCTCTTCAATTTCCCCCCATGTAAGACCAGCCATGAGGGATTAAATTTCTGGCCAAACCAAGAATGAATCACATGAATTAGGGTGTGGGAATTTAGAATATGCAAAGGAAACCAAGTAAAATCCATTGAATTTCAAGTTACCAAAGTGTAGGATTCTTGAAGAGTTTGTAAAATCTGTTTTGATTCATGAATTTCCTAGGCTATGTAAGTGTTTAATTGAGCTTCTAAGACCTCTAGGAAGCTTCCGAAGTGACTCTCCCATCAAGGAAAAATTGGAAACCCCTTGAACCCCAAATACTTCCATAATGTCGACCTAGGCTAGAAAGAGTACCAAGGGGAAGTTTTAATTTGTTTCAAACTTATTTTTGAGTTATGTAGGATGGAAGAGGATGAGAGGAAGCCTTGGAAAAAATTTAGAAGCCCTAGATAGTGAGATGGAAGTGTAGGCTCCATAATGTAGCATAATGAAGTAACTCCTAGCTAGGCACTTTAAAATAATTGTGTGATGACTCCAATGAGTCTAAATGGAGTCAAGAATCATAGATTAAAGGAGAGAAGGGAGCCAAGATCATGAATTCTTGAAGTTGCTTCATTAAGTGCCTTATGGAAGCATAATGGAGCCATAAACCAAAGTAGCATCATGTAAAGTGTGTATAATGCAAGGCTTATACCCATGAGTAATTCATATTTCTTTTGGTGTGTCTAGGCCAAGAGAAATGGTCGCCACCTCCTTGGGTGTGTGAGGTCAAGGGAGAGGAGTCAAGACTTAAGGAAAAAGTGTGTAAATGCAAGCAAGGTAGCTCTCTCCACCTTTTCTCATGCATGGATATGTGTTTAGCTTGTTTTAGAATGTGTGTATGTGTATTTTCAAGCTAAGAAAAGTATGCTAGCATACCTTTATATGCCATGATGCTTGATGCTATGTTATGTTTTCAAATGATTACATGATGTTTGTGTAAGTTTGCTTGAGTGTGGGAAGGCTAAGAGCTCTTCCCTTTGGTGAGGATGAGCCAAGAACCCTTGAGCTTGGTTGAGACAAAGTAAAGAGTCTCCCAAAAGCAAAGTGGGCTCCCAAGAGTATGGTTGAGTCCAAAGTGCTTAAAGAATGGATGAGGCAAGTCCAAAATCCATGAGGAGAAGTGTGAGGCCAATCCAAACACTTAGTGAGCTCTTGAATGTCTTGCATGATTGATTCACATGCCAAAGTTGCTTTAAAATGCCTATGATTTCTACTTTCTCCATGCATGCATATATGAAACTTGCTTGCACATATTATGTGTGATGGAATAGGATATGAGCTATTGGGATTCTTTGAATCTCATCCCCTCCTCTCCAATACTCTAATATGCTAGGTGGACCAAGTAGCTATGGTAAAGGGAACCAACAACCATGAAAGAAGGAGATTGACAAGCCTAGGCCTAGTTTGTATTCTTTTTGAACCATAATGATGTTCAATGATGTATATGATTATTGTAAATGGCACATGACCCTTGAGACACATGTAAATATAATATTATATGATGTTTAAATGTATAAATATGATGTATGACTTCTAGCCTACATTTTGAGCATGAGATGCCAAATTATGCAATATGAAAGTATGATGGAAGTGTGCATAAATGTGGGTTGAATGGCCAAAATGAGATGCATGAGGTTTGGGACCATTTGGGTAGCTCACACAAGTCTTAAATGTACTTTTAGACTTGCCCAAAAGGTGCCAGGACCAAGGGAAATTCATTTGGCAATTTTGGTACCCAATATGGAGCCAAAATTGACCATAATGGAACCCTATACCATTTTTTAGCCAAATGAGTTAGTTTTGCCCTGAAACTTGGCATACAATTAGGTCTCATTAAGATATTTTTGGGAAGCTAAAGATCATAATTTTTAGAAACCTAGAGAATATTTGAGGAATTTTCAAAGTTGGGATTTTTTATGGATTCTGGTATGGGTACTGTTCATACTGGTAGTTTTGAATTCTTTGTCACCCGATGGCCAAATGAAGTCCAATGCTTATGAAATTTTACATGCATAAAATAGAGGTCATAAGCTTTCTGTAGCCACCAAGATCACCTCATTTGGAGGTCTGAGAAGTGAGTTATGCATGTTTGAAGTTAACTGTTAGCATCAGTAGCGCCCCATGAGTCCGGTTACTGTTCCATAGGGTCCAGCTGACTAAACGTATTTGTTTCATTCTAGAATTATTTTGAACATAAATTTAAGATTTTTAGCTTTCCATAATGACCAAATTTGTGTGATTTCTATTTTTATATAATTAGTTATGAATTGTAGAAGTTTGTATCAATAATCTGAAATAGCAGCCCAGGCAACAGCGACCTCTGGACCTTTTTGGATGTCAAACATCCTCTGTGATAAATGTTATGATCTAGACATATTTTTATTGTAAATTAGACATCCATAAATTCTCAAAATAACCTAGATTGCATGATTTCAATTTTTCTAGATTTATTTATGATTTTCCGAAGCTTGCCAAGAATTAAGGCCAGTGCTGTTCGAGAATGAATACCCATTTCCCATAGCTCCTTTCGATTTCCAAGAGTTGTAGGTGGGTTTTTGTGATACAAATGAGTTTCAATAATGAAATTAAATATGAGGGGGCATAGTATGAGTTTACCCGGTCCACGTGACACCGAATGGGGTTTTGGATATGATGACTTGCAAATAAAAACCCAAATTTTCATGCTTCCTCTATTAGAATTATGTGTATGTTTCATGATAATTATAGTATTCAAAGGCATGAGATGAACTAGACTTATGGTGTTACATTTATTGGTATCATAGCAAAGTTCCAGGCTCTATCAGATTGGATTTAGCTTGAGGATGTAACAATTGAGCTATATAAAGGTTTGAATGAATAGGTAGAGCCTTGTATGAGGATTGTTGGGTGTATGAGTATAGTTTGTAGCTTTATTCATGATGAGTAAGTTGTAGAATGGTCTTGGAATAGTTAGTGGACACCGGGACAGGGTGGCCTCTAGAGTAGCTTGAGCAGAGCTAAGCTTGAGCAGAGCTAAGGGATCCAACGGCTAGAGCTTGATGAGATATGATAGCTCGCCGGGATCAGTGGCAAGCCCCAGACATAAACGATGAGAAATGATTTCGTTAATATAAAAAGGCTTGCTAGAAAGAGTGTGTGAGGCCTAATCCTCCCTGATAGTCATACTCAGGCCATTCCGAGATGTCTCGCTTAACGCAGAGACAAGTAAGGATGCAGCACGATATGAGATGAGACTGTAGCTGTACAAGACTAGTTTAGAGGGGAAGTGAGAAAAAGAGTCACCCCCTAGCCACAACACCCAAATGTCTAGGTGAGTTTTAGAGCCTGAAAGATTAATTTCCTCAGGCCAGGAGATTAAGTTACAAGCTACACCCTAGAGCTTGATTACCTAGAAATGATAAGTAGTTATGTATGAACGAAGTATGAGGTAGAACCTTCTAGCTTGATGAGGCAGTGAGGCTCGGGTTGGTAGCTAAATATGAAAATCCAATCCCTGGAAAATAAGCCAATTAGAGGCCGTTAGCTACGGCCAATTATTCTATAGAAACAACAAGGCAATCCAGAGAATTCCTCGTCGCTGCCAATTAAGAAGTTAGCCGTAACCAATATTTAAACAGAAGAACTAGAGTGAACCTGAGGCTGATTAGCTGCAGCGAATGATATGTTAGCCGCGGCGAATAGCACCATAAATGCCTTGTTAGTCCTATTCAGGCCAACTTAAGAAAGGAGTTGATAAGGGGTCAGAAAACCTATAGAGAATGGGAACCCCTAGTATAAATAGAGAAAAGAGTAATGAATGATTACAAAAGATTAGTAAGAAATCTGTGGGCCTAATAAATAAGACTGAGGAAAGAGCTCAACACAAAAAAAGTTAGACACAGGGATGATGAGGTTGTTGAGAGCCGCTTTTAAGGCGTTGACTCCAACCTAAGATGCTACCCTGTGACACACTGAATGATAGAATGCTAGTGTAGCCTTGAAATAATGTGAGATAAGGCTACTAGCAGTGAAGCACATAGTAAGTGACCTAGAAAGGTGTACCTCATAGGTAACACCTAAAAGTAAGTATGAGTAGCCAGTAATAGAGACTCAGAAAAGAATAAGGATAGTAAATAAGCTACAGGTCCGATGAGATGGCTAGCCCAAGTTGAGCATAAGCTAAAACCTAAGGGAGATGACCAGTAGCATCGTTCCAGGTGAGATATGTAAGTGAAAGGCTTAATGAAAGTTCTCCCTGGATTGAGAAAGAAAAGATGAGACATCCTAATGTCGAGGAAACCACCCAGTAGTAGTTAGTAAATTTCCCTAGATAGACCCCCTTGACTCATAAAGGGAAGTGAGGAAGAGTTAAGAAACTAGCTACGGAAAGGATACCCTCGCTTTAGTAATGATTAAATGAGTAAACTGAGTCAGTGAGGTAAACGGATAGGGGTCCAATAGTTAGTTAGATGAGCTCCCTAATATGAGAATGATACAGGGTTAAGGCATGTGAGTGATTAAAGCACCCAGTAGAGCATGAGTTCTCAGTAAGGTAGAATCCAGACATTGGAAGTACGTGTCCTGGATTAGGTCAGTAGAACCCTGAAATTAATATATTGTGCTCCTAGGGATGAGACTAAAGAGGCTAAACAAAGAGAAAGTCCAGCTCTGATCTGAATGTAGAAATGAGTTGAGACAACAGCTAATGCCTTCGTACTCTTAGAAAAGCTCGAGGGAGTTAGAGACCGCCTCAAAAGGCGAGCCTCATGTTACATAGAGAAAGAGTGTAAGCCGAGAGTGCCATAGAATAAAATTCCTGGGGCTTATATGAAATAGGATTCTTTTTACTGAGGGATGGTCTAGTTAGAAGCAAAGTAAGAGTATGAGCGAAAAATAAACCCCTTTGATATTACAGAGAGTGAATAAATGGAAAAACCCCAGAGAAATACAGGTGCTCTCGAGCATAGAAAAACCTAAACTGGCAACAGAAATAACTAGTAGTAAAACATCCTTTTACTTAAGTAAGAGGATAAGAAAGGTAGAAAGAAAGAAAATATGACAGTGTTCAAGCCGAGGACATCTTAGATTAAGAATAGATATTCAGTTAATGTGCTTGAGTACTTCAGAAAGCACACTTGTTCTTGGCATAGATGCCCTTCTAGCATGATATTGCCCAAAGTAAAAATAGCCGGGTAATACAGAGAGATCTCGAGATGTAGTAGAGGAAGAATCCTACTTTTCTGAAGCACTTTATGAGAATAGGGCTGATAGAAAAGGTAAGAGAGAGGTACTTTAGATTATTGGGAAACTTATACTATACAGGCGCTAGTGGCCTCGAGCTCAGTCATGAAGCGCTTGTGTATCAGTGTTTGATGTTATAGTTTGCTTGCAACAATAGTTACATGATATTAGGCCTGATCAATCTAATAGTAATTTGACTTGAGTGCATAGCAAACGATGACATTACTCACCAAAGTGTCCTGGTAATTGAAAAGTATCCTAGTTAGCTAGATAACAAGATAAGTCAGGAAAGAAAGGTAAAGGGATTCCAGTAATATCAGAATAATGAGAAAAGCATACAGAAAGGGATTCCCAGCAAAAAATGTACAGATTCAGTATGCATAGACCGAGTCCCTTATAGTACATATAAATGAAATGAGAAGGGACCAGTGCATAGCTTCTCTCTTGCCAGAGATGTTAACCATACTTAATGCATGAGATGCTCTAGTGCCAAAGCACTTAAAAGCAGAATGTGGGTATAGTTACAAACTGCAGGATATGCAGGATAAGAGAGGAAGACTAGAATGAGTACACGTAAAGTAAGTAAGTCAATAGAGTAAGAAAGGAAAGCCCAAGCAAAAAGGGGTTGAAGTGGGAATCTGAGGATCCTATGAGGAGCGATGAATGAAAATTAAAATGCTCCCTAGTATCAGTATAACGGGATCTTAGAAAATTAGATGATATAGAACCCACTTTGCACGAAGAGCACGATGTACCTTTGAGTTTAGCCTCAGTTATTATGAGCGATGGTAACTGGACTTAGTGAGCATATATTTTACTGTCAGATACAGTGATCTTAGGCTTTGACGTCTCCTATAGATGGATCGCAGTAGATCCTAGCATAGCACAACAGGTTGTAGTAGACCCTAGCAGGGCTCTGAGAGGTTGCAGAAGACCTAGGGGTCACACCACAGAGTTATAGAGAGCCCTAACCATATCATGATAGTTCTCTGGTGAGATAACAGCCTAAGATAGTTTTACAGAGCAGTTAGTCTCAGAGACCAGTACAGTTTCAACTAACTTTTATCTCAGAGACTATAGACCTCCTGAGTTTGGTAGACCATTACCACAGAGATATTAAGGCTTTACTTAGACAGTTAGACCACTGACTAACTCTCTTCAGAGATGAGCATAGTGGATGGGATGAGGAAAGCAAGAAATTAGCTTTCCAAAGTTAGAGCCAGATGAACTATTACCCAGTAGATATTAGCTCTGACCAAGAGATAGAGAGATCCCCTACATATTAGCTTATGCATTTAGAAAAGAGTCAGGTGCAGTTTTACATAAGGTAAGTGGTACTATATATCTCCAGTGAGTAAAACTATGAGAATAGCTAGCATCCCAGCAGAACTCAACAGTAGTCAGTGGTAGTAGTTCTTCAGTGCCAGTATGAGACACACATGTTAGGCTTATGAGTACTGGAAGAAGGGACTATAAAATGCCATTGTAAGTGAGTAAAGAAAGTGAAAAAAAAAGTCCCGGCCTACAAAGACAAATATAGTAATAAACAGAGAAACTGAGACCATTAAAAACAGAAACTCCTCAAAGGAGCTGTAATCCCAGTAAGTCATTGCAATATGAGGCCTGTGATAGAAAGAAATGTGGATTGTAATCATGGGATGAGCTAGTAAGAAAGAATGCAGAGATGAACAGTGGACAGTGGACAGTATACTTTAAAATAGTAAACAAATAAAAACCTCTGATGGCTCTAATGATAAAAAAAGATATAATGAGATGGTATGAGAAGCCATTCAGAGAGGATACAGGAGATGTGATATGAAATAAGTTACCTCCCAAGATGTGTAAATGAGTCCACTGAAAACAAAAACGTTAATCCTGTGAACGAGTTAACATTGACCCTATATGATTAGTAAACTCTCCTAGGATAAGCCTCTAAAGTTAGAAATTTCTTTCCCTTATGAGAAAAATTAGCTAGTACTCTATAATCATAGAGCCTTAATTATAGGCTAACAATGAAAATTCCTTGGTTGAGAGAAAACTTAAACAAGTAAAACCAGAGAGAAAAGCATATTGAGCCCGGAAGAAGGGAAAGAAAAGAACAATTACTTAGAAAACAAAAGAGTAAGAGAAAATATACCCCTGAATTTCGAGGACAAAATTTATTTAAGGGGAGGAACATCCGGTCCCTCCATAAACGTGAGAAACGCAATGTTCAGTATCTCCGTAAACGTCAGAAATTGGCCAAATATAAAAGGAAGTCCTTGAAATAGAAGGAATTGGGGCCAACTAAAATTATGATAAAATTTTAAATATTAGAAAATGAGGATTTGAGATTTGAGATGCCCAAAAACTAGAGCCAGAAGAGCTCAGAAAATTTGTCGAAGAAAGTAGGGGCATTTTTGTAAGTTTTGGAAAATTTTGAAATCTCATAGGAGGGATTTTTAAATGGAAAATTTGAGCTTTTCGGGGTTCTCAAAGGCCCCGAATACCATAGGAACCCCTAGAACAGTTGAAACCCCTCCAGTGAGCAATTTCGGTCGTTAGTTGACTGAAACTTTGATGGAATAGTTCAGAATGGTTTTAGATCCTTTTTGAGTGATTCCAAAGGGAATTATTATGATTAAGAGCCTAAGGAATATGATGGAAGAGATGGATTTCAAAAAGGAATTGAAATGAGCCCAAACGAACAAAACTACAAAGAGGGACTAAATTGCAAATTCTGAAAGTTCCTTAAATGAATCCCTAGCTTATAAAAAACGTCCCTCCTCTGCTCAGATCTCCTCACCCACTCTCTCACACGTTAAAACAGAATTAATAAGGGCTAAGAGTGGTGCACAAGAGGGGAGGCCAAGGAAGGAAGAAGAAGCTTTGAAAAATGTAAGTTTTAGCCACTTTTTCCTACTCCTTGCCTTGTTAAACTTCTTCCCCTCTTCTTCCTCTTCCTTCTCATGGTTTTGGCATTTAATTTGGTGCTGTTTTGAAGGCAGAACAGAGGTGGAATTTTCGGATTTCATGAGGGGAGGCTAACCAAGTGAAGAACAAATCAAGAAAACCAAGAATCCAAGGTATTTTGCTACTTCCTAAGCTTAGGTCTCCTTGCTCCTCTTCTCTTCAATTTCCCCCCATGTAAGACCAGCCATGAAGGATTAAATTTCTGGCCAAACCAAGAATGAATCACATGAATTAGGGTGTGGGAATTTAGAATATGCAAAGGAAACCAAGTAAAAGCCATTGAATTTCAAGTTACCAAAGTGTAGGATTCTTGAAGAGTTTGTAAAATCTGTTTTGATTCATGAATTTCCTAGGCTATGTAAGTGTTTAATTGAGCTTCTAAGACCTCTAGGAAGCCTCCCAAGTGACTCTCCCACCAAGAAAAAATTGGAAACCCCTTGAACCCCAAATACTTCCATAATGTCGACCTAGGCTAGAAAGAGTACCAAGGGGAAGTTTTAATTTGTTTCAAGCTTATTTTTGAGTCATGTAGGATGGAAGAGGATGAGAGGAAGCCTTGGAAAAATTTTAGAAGCCCTAGATAGTGAGATGGAAGTGTAGGCTCCATAATGTAGCATAATGAAGTAACTCCTAGCTAGGCACTTTAAAATAATTGTGTGATGACTCCAAGGAGTCTAAATGGAGTCAAGAATCATAGATTAAAGGAGAGAAGGGAGCCAAGATCATGAATTCTTGAAGTTGCTTCATTAAGTGCCTTATGGAAGCATAATGGAGCCATAAACCAAAGTAGCATCATGTAAAGTATGTATAATGCCAAGGCTTGTTCCCATGAGTAATTCATGTTTCTTTTGGTGTGTCTAGGCCAAGAGAAATGGTCTCCACCTCCTTGGGTGTGTGAGGTCAAGGGAGAGGAGTCAAGACTTAAGGAAAAAGTGTGTAAATGCAAGCAAGGTAGCTCTCTCCACCTTCTCTCATGCATGGATGTGTGTTTAGCTTGTTTTAGAATGTGTGTATGTGTATTTTCAAGCTAAGAAAAGTATGCTAGCATACCTTTATATGCCATGATGCTTGATGCTATGTTATGTTTTCAAATGATTACATGATATTTGTGTGAGTTTGCTTGAGTGTGGAAAGGCTAAGAGCTCTTCCCTTTGGTAAGGATGAGCCAAGAACCCTTGAGCTTGGTTGAGACAAAGTAAAGAGTCTCCCAAAAGCAAAGTGGGCTCCTAAGAGTATGGTTGAGTCCAAAGTGCTTAAAGAATGGGTGATGCAAGTCCAAAATCCATGAGGAGAAGTGTGAGGCCAATCCAAACACTTAGTGAGCTCTTGAATGTCTTACATGATTGATTCACATGCCAAAGTTGCTTTAAAATACCTATGATTTCTACTTTCTCCATGCATGCATATATGAAACTTGCTTGCACATATTATGTGTGATGGAATAGGATATGAGCTATTGGGATTCTTTGAATCTCATCCCCTCCTCTCCAATGTTCTAATATGCTAGGTGGACCAAGTACCTATGGTGAAGGGAGCCAACAACCATGAAAGAAGGAGATTGACAAGCCTAGGCCTAGTTTGTATTCTTTTTGAACCATAATGATGTTCAATGATGTATATGATTATTGTAAATGGCACATGACCCTTGAGACACATGTAAATATAATATTATATGATGTTTAAATGTATGAATATGATGTATGACTTCTAGCCTACATTTTGAGCATGAGATGCCAAATTATGCAATATGAAAGTATGATAGAAGTGTGCATAAATGTGGGTTGAATGTTCAAAATGAGATGCATGAGGTTTGGGACCATTTGGACAGCTCACACAAGTCTTAAATGTACTTTTAAACTTGCCCAAAAGGTGCCAAGACCAAGGGAAATTCATTTGGCAATTTTGGTACCCAATATGGAGCCAAAATTGACCATAATGGAACCCTATACCATTTTTTAGCCAAATGAGTTAGTCTTGACCTGAAACTTGGCATGAAATTAGGTCTCATTAAGATCGTTTTGGAAAGATAAAGATCATAATTTTCGGAGACGTATAGAATATTTGAGGAATTTTCAAATTTGGGATTTTTCATGGATTCTGGTATGGGTACTGTTCATACTGGCAATTTTGAATTCTGTGTCACCCGATGGCCAAATGGCATCCAATGCTTATGAAATTTTACATGCATAAAATAGAGGTCATAAGATTTCTGTGGCCACCCAGATCACTTCATTTGGAGGTCTGAACAGTGAGTTATGCATGTTTGAAGTTAACTGTCAGCATCAGTAGCGCCCCATGAGTCTGGTTACTGTTCCATAGGGTCCAGCTGACTAAATGTTTTTGTTTCATTCTAGAATTATTTTTAGCATAAATATAAGATTTGTAGCTTTCCAGAATGATCGAATTTGTGTGATTTCTATTTTTATATAATTAGTTATGAATTTTAGAAGTTTGTATCAGTAATCTGAAACAACAGCCAAGGCAGCAGCGACCTTTGGATCTTTTTAGATGTCAAACATTCTCTGTGATAAATTTTATGGTCTAGACGTATTTTTAGTGTAAAGTAGACATCCATAGCTTCCCAAAATGACCAAGATTTCATGATTTCAATTTTTCTAGATTTATTTATGATTTTCTGAAGCTTGCCAAGAATTAAGGCCAGTGCTGTTCGAGAATGAATACCCATTTCCCATAGCTCCTTTCAATTTCCAAGAGTTGTAGGTGGGTTTTTGTGATACAAATGAGTTGCAATAATGAAATTAAATATGAGGGGGCATAGTATGAGTTTACCCGGTCCACGTGACACCGAATGGGTTTTTGGATATGATGACTTGCAAATAAAAACCTAAATTTTCATGCTTCCTCTATTAGAATTATGTGTATGTTTCATGATAATTATACTATTCAAAGGCATGAGATGAGCTAGACTTATGGTGTTACATCTAGGATCCTTTAACATTTAGAAAACCCAATTAAACATTGAATTCCAATTCCAAGGGAGATGACCTAGTTTGTGCCACTAACTATAGAATATAATCCAACCTAGTTTTATTTTGAAGGTTGTGCAACAGACCTATCACATATTAAGAAATGGGGTTAGGAAATCATACACAAAGAAAATGAAGCAAAAATGACTAAACAGAGAAAAAAGGCCTAGAGTGGAAAATTTGTAATTTTGAGAAAATTTTAGGAAACTTAAGGAAAAGATTTTTAAATCCCAAAATTAAGTTCACCAGTGTCTTTAGAGGTTCTAAAAATTATAGGAACAGTCAGAATTAGATAAGACCCTTTCGGTGTGCTGAAAGTGTCAGACAGTACTGAGACTTTAGGTAGGGCTATTTTTTACCATTTTAAGCCATATAAACCCCAAAAACAATGTTTTTATATGAAAGAGCACCTAAAAATTTGTAGGGAGTAGTCAGATTTAAAAAAAAAGAAAAATAAGTTTAAATGAAGCATACGTGTGAGTAAAGGCAAAATGGTCATTTTGAAAAATTATAAACGAGTTTTCTTAAGTAAGCCACACCTCACTATCTTCTACCATCTTCTAAAATAGACCTTGGAGAAGCCATTCATGGTGTCATATTAAGGGAGGATAGAGAGAAAGTTTAAGCTTCCATTTAAGTAAGTAAACGACCCCATTTCAACTCGCGTTAGTTAAAAAAATTGTTTCTCTCTAAGAGCTTTCTAATGATGGGTTTCTTTCCATGAAAAATTGAAGGTTTAAGTCTAAGCCAAGCTAAAAAAGAGCTTTTTTCAAGAAACTAATCAGTGAAAATTAATCTATGTAGAAAGTGTTTCATATTAAGGTAACATTTCACTTGAAACACTTGAAAAATCTTATGTTCCTAGACCATATAAGTTTCAGCCAAGAGAGAGAAAGTGAGGAGGAGAGTTTTTTTTCATGAATTCTTAATGGAACTAAGGGTTTTAGCATGTAAAGATTTCATATCTAACATTGGCTTTCATTAAATCATGAAAGGAAGCGAGTTAGACCATATTAGGTGATGGGTTCGACTAAGGCTAGATGCATAGGTAACCATGTTATTTTTAACTTCTAATTAGTATGTTTAAATGTTTTATGATGCAAGGAACAAGAACCTAAGCTTAGAATTAATTGAAAATTTTAAGTTAGGGTTTTATTGTACACTTTTTGGCCAAGGAAAAATCCAAGGGGTTAAAAAGTTGTTTAATTAATTCTTGAGCTATTGATAGTCTTAAAATGATGTAAGAATAATAATGGAAGCGTTAAATTGAATTTAGAAGATAGATTTTGGAAGTAGAAATTTAAGGTTCAAGAAAGGAGTAATATGCAACCAATTGGAATTAAGTTGTGTAAGCAAGCTTATAATACTTCCAATAAATCCTAATGTGGCTATACATATCATATATGATAAGATTTTGAAGCCTAGAAGTTAAATTCTTGAAGTTACCCCTTGAGGTTTAAGGTTACATGATGAGTTCCATTATGTATAAAAGTGAAATTACTAAATGAATAGTGTCAATGATCAAATGAATAGTAAATGTAGAATTTGTGGCTTGAATTATGAATTTTAGAAGTATAAGTTGGCCTAAGATTTAGGCTTAGTGAAATCCCTAACATAAAGTCTAAATGAAAAACCAATTATAATGAGCTAAAATTGAAAATAAATTTCATAAATTTAGGCCCTTCTATATGGTCAAATTTGAGTGTTTTAGAAGGCATTTTCCCACCCCATAAGCATATGTCTTGAAAGTATGTAAGAGGGGATTCTAAGTGCACTTTAAGTGGCCTAAAGTATAGTTAAAAGACAAAGAAGTCTAAGAGAAGTAGTTCTGAGTTCTAAAAGATAATGATATGTTTATGTGATATTTTAGGACAAGCTAGTGAGGCTCTATCTCATTGTAAGTGTAGAGTTGAGAAAGGAAAGGAAATAGAGCCAAAAAGTTAAAAGTGTTACTAGGTTTCTATCATCTGTACAAGGTAGCTTACTCTTTCCCTATTCAGTTGCATGCAGATTGCTTGAGCTTGATATGCATTATATTGTATTGGTTGTTTTATCATAGTATATGCTTTATTGCATTTTACATTAGTTATATGTCACGTTTTGCATGTTATATTTAATGAGGTGAGACTATGAGATAAAGAGGGGCAATGAGAATGAGCGCAGTAGTTCTTATGAGAAAAGCCTAAGCTAAGTTGAGATTCATGACCATGATAGAGTATGTTATAAGCACGTAAAGCATTTATGTTAGTTTTATATGACTATGCATACTTGCATTATTCTTACTTAATTGTCTTATATTTATTTTAGGTGATCTGAGTATAGCTACTGAGATTCTCTTGAATCTCACCTCCATCTCTATTTTCCCACTAACCAATGTTAGGTGGAAGCTCCAGTGCCAGTAAGGGAAAAGAGAAAGAATAATTTTTGAATATGCAAAATCATATGAATGTGGTGTATCTATTTTGTTGTAATGTATAAGAAATGTATATGGATTATGTCTAATTCTATCATAATGTATTATGTCTATTAGCATACTATTAAGAATGATGTAACTCTAGTTTGAATTATTTAGATTCAAATGATGTTTTATGTCTATGTTGTGATATATGATACTGTTTAGGCTGAAATGTGACCATTTGATTGGTCTGGATAGTTAATTTTATAAGGAGAAACTTTGCTAAATTTTCCTTAGAATGTTATGTATATTTTTCATTTTTATCGTCAAGATAAAATGGTAATAACAGATTACCAATGCATACAAGGAATTATGGAAAAGTCAATGTTTGTATTTCAAAAATTTTAGTTTTTAATATTTTCGTTCATTAGTTAGTGGACTTGCTATTGATTCATAGTAATTAAATAAGAGCTAAATAGCTAAGGTGTTATGTAATGTCCTATTATTCTAAAAGCCGTAAACTAAGGGTATTACTAAAGGAGGTCCCCTAAATTAAATGATTAGAGGCCAAATAAAATTAAAGTGATAATTTAGATAATTAAAAATGAGGATACAGAGCTAGAAATGCCCAGAAATTGAAACTAAAATAGTTAAACAAAATTAGACGAAAAGGCAGTCGCATTTTTGGTAATTTTAGGCAACTTTTACAAAACTCAAAAGAGGGATCTTTAATTGGGAAAGTTGAGTTTTATGGGGTTCTCAGAGGTCTTAAAAACTATAAGAACCCATAGAATGGTTAAAACCCCTATAGTATGCAATTTAGAGTGTTGATTAATCGAAACTTTGACTGATTTATTTGGGAAGGTTTTAAATCTAATTTGGGTGAAACCAAAAGTATTTTATAAATTAGAGAACCTAAATTTCATGATAGAAAAGACAGTTCTTGAAAATGAGTTGAAATGAGCCCAAATGAAAAGAATGAAAAAAAAGGACTAAAATGAAATTTTGAAAAGGTATTAAAATGACCCCTCTTGCTCCCTATTTTAGCATGCCACCTCCTCTCTTCATTTTACACAGATTTTATTCTCCTCCAAAATAGAACTTGGACAAGCTTGAGGAGGCACACAAGAGGGAGAGCAAGGAAGGAAGATACCAAGTAGAACAGTGTAAGAAATCTATGGTTTTCCATGCTTTCTCCTTCTTCTAACTTCTTCTCTCTCTCCTATCTTTTCCTATAGTTTTGATCACTTATTTAGAGCTACTCCATGGCTAGTTTAGTAAGAGGAGGAGAGAAATTCAAGGAGAGATTAGAAGGAATTGAAAGCTCCTTGGAAAAGCTTGCAAATAAGGTAAGAACCATGGATTACTTTGCTTCATCTTGTCTCCTTCTCTGGTGTGTTTTGGCCAACCCTAGGCCCATTAAGGAGGGAATGAATTTAAGCCAAAACAAAGTAGAGACAAGGTTTTCAAGCATGAAAAACAAGAATCTGTAATTAGATTTAAAAGAGAAGCTTTAGCATTCAAGTTATAGGATTTAGGGATTTTGTTGCACATAGTAATTTTTGAAGTTTTCTAAGGATGAATTAGCTTATGTAAGAGTATGTAAGAGTTCATAAGAGGTTTAGGAAGCTTCATTAGTGCCATTTCCCTGAGAAAAACCAAGCAAACTCCATGGGTTCTCACCTTGTACCATGTCTCGGCCAAGAAGGAGTTTAGGTACTTAAGGAGTTTTTCTTTGATTCCAAGGATAGAAATGGTGTAGATATAATTAATAAATATCAAAGGAACCATTGGTTTAAATTTAGAAGCTATGGTTTATAAGATGGAAGTTAGATTCCTTTTTAAGGCATAAAAAAGAAACTTGAGTTTAGACTTCTTGAATTGAATTAGAGATGACTCTAATGAGTTTAAATGGAGTCTGTAATACCATATCTTTCTAGCTTTCCTCATGCAATTAACATGCTCTATAACATGCATTGCTTAGGAGTTGTAAGAAAATGGGATATAAATAATGGATTAAATTTGCATTGCACTACATATGAGAATTCCATTTGACGTCACGTGGATCGTATGCACACATACTATACTTTCGCATATTTAATTACATCAATACAGCTCATTTGCATCACAAAATCATGCCCACAATTCATGGAAACCAAAATGCAGCTATTTAATTTCGGCTAGATTTGGCCCTCTTTTTGAGCAAATTTTGAAAAATCATAACTAATTCTAGAAAAATTGAAATCATGCAATCTTGGTTATTCTGATAAGCTAAGGATGTCTAATTCACACTAAAAATATGCGCAGACCATAACATCCATTACAGAGGATGCTTGACATCCAAAATGATCCAGAGGTCAGATTGCATTCTGGAACTATCACAGAATTCTATAGAAAACCTTGAAAATGTCCAATTAATCCCAAAAAACTCCAATCCATGCAAATGATACCAATCTAGAAATCTATGGATGTTAGTTAGAGGCAAAAAATATTTTTAGACTAGTTCATCAAGCCAGACCTCAAAATGTAATAGAATAGTAACTCAGGTCGGGTAAAATTCTTGATATTGGATAGAATGTTCAAAAATTCATATCTCCTTCTCTAGACCTCCAAATGAGGTGTTTCTAGTTGACACGAGTCACTGTGAATTCTTAGTTTTTTTGTATAAAATTTTGTGTTAATTAGACATCATTTGGGCCTTGTGTGATAGAATTTTTTTCAGACCAGATGAATAGTGCAGTAGACCAAAACCAAAAAAATGGCCAACTTTGAAAAATCATCAAATATTCTGTAGACCTCTGAAAATTATGATCTTTAGCTTCCCAAAAATCTCTTAATGATACCTAATTGCATGCCAAATCTCAGATCAAGACTAACTTATTTGGCTAAAAAGTGATATAGGATTCCATTATGGTCATTTTTGGCTCCATATGGGATACCAAAATTACCAAATGGCTTTTCTTTGGCTTTGGCACCTTTTGGGCAAGTCTAAAAGCACATTTAGGACTTGTGTGAGCTGCTTAAACGGTCTCAAACTCCATGCATCTCATTTTGGCCTTTCCATGCACACATATGCACATTTCCACAAACTCATTCATGAAGCTATCTTTGCCATATATACTCAATTCACATTCTATTATTCACATAACACATACTTTCATTTCTATTTCATATAATAGCATAATTACATATGTCTCAAGGGTCATAAGCCATTTACAACATTAATATACATCATTATGGTTCATTATAGCTTTAAAATGAAAATACTAGACATATGGATGTCAATCTTCTTCCTTCAATGTTGTTGGCTCCCATTAACATATCCACTTGGTCCACCTAGCATGTGAGATCATTGGAGAGGAGGGGATGAGATTCAAAGAATCCTAATAGCTCATCTCCCATTCAATCATACATAACATATGCAAAGCAAGCCTTAAAAATGCATGCATAGTTATCATGGAAGTCATGAACATTTAAGAAGCAAGCTTGGCATGTGAACAAGTCATACAAAACATTCAAGGGCTCACCAAGTGTTTGGATTGGCTTCACACTTTTCCTCATAGATTTTGGACTTGCCTCACCCATTCTTTAAGAGCTTTGGACTCAACTATACTCTTGGGAGCCCATTTTATTTTTGGGAGACTCTTTACTTTGTCCCAACTAATCTCAAGGATTCTTGGCTCATCATCACCATGGTTAAGAGTTCTTGGCCTTTCCACACTCTAGCAAACTCAAGCATACATCATACATTCATTTGAAAATATAACATGATATCATGAAATCATGGCATATAAAATCATGCTAGTATACTTTTCATGACTTGAAAATGCACATACACATATTCTAAGATAAGCTAAACACATATCCATGCATGAGAGAAGGTGAAAAGAGCTACCTTGTATACAATCACACACTTTTTCCTTGGATTTCAAGCCTCCTCTTTTGGTCACACACCCACAAACTTGTGGAGATGGTTTCTTTTAGCCTAGATACAATTTATGGAAGTCAATTAGGTTCATAAAACAATTTCTAAGGCCATACAACTTGGTTAAACACTAGATTTCTATATAACCCCCATTATGGTCCATAAATACACCTAATGAAGCAACACCCCTCAAAAAATTTCTAGGCCTCATTCTTTCCTTTCAAATATGATTCTTGACTCCTTTTAAACCTTTTGGAGTCATCACACTATTAAAACAAAGGGCCTAACATCATGTTGCTTCTTTAGGTCATAATATGGAACCTAAGATCCCAAATCAATTTCTATGAGTTCTAAATCTTTTCTAAGGCCTCCTTTCATTTTCATTCATCAAATATGACTCAAGAATGGCCTTAGAAAAATTTAAAACTCTCCCTAGCTATATGAACTCCCTTTGGTCGAGCCTATGCATGGTTTAGGGCTCCTTGGAGTTTTCTTTATTTTCTTGAAGGAGGAAACATGTGGGGAGCATCTTAGGGATCTTAAGAACTCATTTAAACTCTTAATTAAACCTAGGAATCATCATATAAGGTCAGATTTTACAAGATGCACACAAAACCCTAGAATTTGCATCTTGAAATCTAATGGTTTTTTGATAATTTTCTTTGCATATTCTTAATCTCCATGCCCTTTTTCCTTAGATTCATGCTTGGTTCTACCTAAAAATCATCTCCTCCCAGGGTTTTCTCAAGTGGGGCGAAATGGTGAAGAAGGGAACTAAAGATGGCAACCATAGAAAGAGAAATTACCTTGTTTTCTTGCTTTTTCTCACTTGAATATTGTGTTCTTTGAGCTCCTCTCTTCAAATCTGAGTTTTCCCCTTAATTTCTACCTTAAAACAGATCTATAAACTTCATTTTAATCATAGGAAACAAAGGAGAATGGAGAAGAAGAGGTTTGGAAGAGAAAGAGCATGAAAAACTACTAATTTCCATATCTTGAGCCTTTGATTTCTCCTTTTTTTCTTCCCCTTCTTGTGAGCCTAAGAGAGCAGATTATATTCTATATTTTGGGCAGAAATTTCATGCTTAAGAAGATGAGAGAAGAAAGGGGAAGTGTGTGGGAGCTTCTAGAAACACACTTTTCAAAATTTTCAATTTTATCATTCCGTAATAGCAATTTTGTTTTGGCTTTGTTTTAGCTCCTTTTTTAGAACCATATTTTTCATTATAAAATTTAGGTTCCCAATTTAATAAAATGTCTTTGGAATCACTCAATTTAGAGCTAAAACCTTACTGAACGAATCGGTCAAAGTTCAAGTCAACTAACATTGGAAAATGTCCACCGAAGGGGATTTAACTGTCCTGGGGCTTTCCATGGTTTTCAGGGTCTCTGAGAACCCTGAGGAACTAAAAAATTTCATTTAAAATGCCATCCTATATGAATTCCAAAATTTTCTCAAAATTACAAAAATGCCATTACGTTTCGTAAGCTTTTTCGTTAGAAATTGTTTCTTCATTCTAACTCCATTTTTTCTTCTGTCTGAGCCTGGGATTCTCATTTTCAAGAGTCAAGAATGTTTGCCAAATATTTTGGGACCTTAACTATCTCATTTCGGGGGACTTCCTTTTGTATCTGGTGAGTTCCGTTCGTTGACAGAAAAATCGTAAGTTACGTTTCTCATGTTTTCTCTCATTTTTAGAGATCCGGATGTTACATAGTCATAGGAATTAGATTGAATGAGAAATTGGAACCAAGACTAAGAATTACATAGGTTGCTTCATTGTGCCCTTATATGGAATCATAATGATGTCATAAGATCAAGTAAGCTTGTATAGAGTTTATGTGAAGTTAGAATTGGTCCTAATGATTGAATCGTGTCTTATTTGATGTGTCTAGGCCAAGCAAATCAAGATCCCCCTAGATATAGGTGTAACATCTGGTTCCTCCATAAACGTGAGAAATGCGATGTTTGGTTTCTCTGTAAACGTCAGAAATGGGCCAGATACAAAAGGAAGTCCCTGAAATAGAAGGGATTGGGGCCAACTAAAATTAAGATAAAATTCTAAATAATGAAGAATGAGGATTTGAGCCTTGAGTTGCCCAGGAACTAGGGTTGGAGTGATTTGAAAATATTTTCGAAAGGCCAGTGGCATTTTTGTAAATATAAGCACTTTTTGAAAAACTCACAGGAGGGCTTTTAAGACCTCTAAAAAGCCTCCTAAGTGTGTCTCCCATCAAGGAAAAATCAAGAAGCCATTAAACCCGATTTATGCTCTAGGTTTCGACCAAGCAAGGATGACATAGTTAGGGAGAGTTTTAAATTTTTCTAAACCCATTTTTGAGTCATATGATGAATGAAAGTGAGGGGAAGCCTTGGGAAAAATTTAGGAAGATTGGAGAATGAGTTAGTGCTTTAGGTTCCATAATGTGACTTAAGGAAGCAACATGTACTTAGGCCCTTAGTTTTAATTGGGTGATGACTCTAAGAGGCTTAAAGGGAGTCAAAAGTCATATATAAAAGGAAAGAATAGGGCCTAGACTTCAAAGAGTGGATGTTGCTTCATTAGTGCCATTAGGAACCATAATTGAATCATAAAACAAGGTTAGAGTTCCAAATAGATAGGTAGCTTTGAGAATGGTTCCAAGAGTCTAATTGGTTCTTATTTTGTGTGATTAGGCCAAGGAAAACAAGCCCCACCTAGTTATGAGTGTGTAGCCGCGGGAGGAGATCCAATTTCAAGAGAAAAAGTGTGCTTGTGTGACAAAGGTAGCTCTCTCTCCTTTCTCTCATGCATGAATGAATGTCTACATTGTCTTTGAATGTGTGTATGTGTGTTTTAAGCTATGAATTATGTTTTGGTAGAATACCTATGTTCCATGGAACCATAGTATTGCATTATATATTCAAATGATGCTTAGACTGTTTGCATTGGTTTGCTTGAATGTGGAGAGCCCAAGAACCTTCCATCTTCGGTGAGGATGAGCCAAGAACCCTTAAAAGTGGTTGAAACCAAAAGAAAGTCTCTCAAGAGCAAGGCTTAGTTTAAGGCCATTGAGAAAAATGGTGAGGCAAGTCTAAGAATCTTGAAGAAAGTGGGTGAGGCTAATTCATTCATTTGGCAAGCCTAAGTATGTTATGTGTGCTTTGTGTAAATGCCAATAATATATTTTGCACCATTTTCTATATTGATATGCTAGGCATGCATCCTTAAGACTTGCATTGCATTCTTTATGCATGATTGAATGGGAGATAAACTATTGGGATTCTTTGAATCTCATTTCCTCCTCTCCAATATCTTAACATGCTAGGTGGAGCCAATTGAACAAGGAAATGGAAGCCACCAAGTGGGGAGATGAAGCCTTGATCATGAAGCTTTTAATTTTGCTTATGTTGTAACAAAAAATGGAACATGATGTAAAATTTTGTTAGAATTGATGTACGATGAATGGAACATGTGTAAATATCCTAATAGATGATGTCTGTATGAAATTTGTGGATAAATGGAATGTATTGCAATTTTTGGGTATTGGATGGCCATTTCAAGTGTATGCCTCTTAGTACGTAGTGTGAACACCGTATTTTGTCCAAGCATGCTCCAAAAATTATGATAAAATTAAACTAATAAAAAAATAGAAAATAAAAAAGAAAGAAAGAAGAAAGACAAAAATCAAATAGGTCCTTTTAGCCCAACAAACTCAAAAAAAAAAAAGGTAAAAGCCCATTAATCCAAAATTAGAACAATAAAAAAAATCAAAGAGGGAATAATAGAAATCCAAAAAATGAAATAAAAAAAATCAAAAAGAGAATAGAAAAAGAAAGAAAAAATGAATAAAAAAGGTAAAAACCCACAAAGAAAGAGAGAAAAAAGACTAAAAGCAAGTAAATTAAAAAAAACTCATCAAAAAATAATAATAATTAAAAAAAGAAATAAAAAGCCAAAAAAAATCATTAAAAGGGTACTACAAAAAAAGAGAAAATAAAAAATATATATTAAAAAAAAGGGGGAAGCCCAAAACAAAAAAAAAGATTAAAATTCGGGAACCTAATTTAGGAGAGCCCAAACCAAAAAAAAAAAAGAAGAAGAAGGAGTCCAACCCAAAGCCAGTTCAAAATTGGACCAAAAATGAAAAAAAAGAGCCCAAAGAACTAAGCCCATGCGAAGGAAGTGGGTGAACTAATGGAGGCCCATTTCATTCAGCCCATAATCCCGAACCCTCTGCCTTTCTAACCCGAATGAGAAGCGCATACCCAAAAGGAAACAAAATGAACGAAAAAAAGAAAAAACCCTAGACGGCTCTGGTCCCCCCTCTTTGCTTTGACCTTTTCCCGCAGGCATTTCAGGATGTGAAGGGATGAAATTGTACGGGAGGTGAGTGCAGGTACTGAAATTCGTGGAGCAGAGAAGCATGACGATAACCCGTATAAAGAGTAGACGGTGAGGTGCGCGAGCAAGAGTGAAGACCACTCTCTAATTCTTTATAAATAGAGAAGAGTTTTTTAGGAGAGGGATTTTTTTTTCTTGGAGAGAACAAGGAGGAGAAGAAGGCTCTGATATATAGGAGAGAGAGAAAGAGAGAATGGAGAAAAGGGTAAAGTAGATAGGCGTCTGGAGGGTTTGAGGTAAAAGAGAAGAGAGATTGAGGAGGTTCTAGGCATCGAATTTAGGTTAGAGAAACCAAGAGTGAGATTCAATGAGGAGTAGAGAGAAATTAGGGAGTTTTCTTTTGGGGGTTTTTCGAATTAGAAAGGAAGCGAAGCAAAGAGATCAAGTGAAAGAGACATAAAGAAATTGTGGAAGGAAATTGAAAGTGATAGAAGCAGAGGCTCGAGGACTCAGCGAAAGATCGAAACTAAGTTCAGTCAAGGATCCTATCATCAGGTTTAGTCGGGATCTGAAAGGTATATCTCCTTCATTCTCCATTTCTGAATTAAAAGCCACAGACGAATTGTATGTTTAAGTATTTACATTTCTTGTGAACCTGTTCTATTCGAAACACTAGAATCCTTTTTTAGAATAATGTCTTGGATATACCTTGTTTTAGGATGCTAAGATTTAGTTTTATTTTGATTAGCACTCTTGCTGTTCCTTTTCAAAGTGACCTTCTGATCATTAACCAGCCCCTTTCTATCATCATTTTGCATTTTCCTTGTTTCTGGAAGCTGGAAACATTTGTGGCATAGTTGTATTAGAATGAATTGCTAGATTTTGTTGTTTGTGCTTGATTTTGCATGATGAATCCTCCATGAACAAACGTGATTGGCTTAATTGGTAGTTTTTGCTATTATCCTACCGTGATACTCTGTTGTGATCAGGGATAGCTGGAGTTTATTTTTCTTGATGTTGCATGATTCGGATTTGGTTTGGTTTCTATTCTATATCTTGCATGAAATTTAGGATTAGGGTGCCTTGACTGTACGTGGATAATAGAATAGGAATTTCAAATTCTGGGTTCATCAAATGCATGATTCTGATTTACATAGGTTTAGGATCTTGGAATCAAAATACATGCTCTTTTAATACTCCCCACTTGCTACTACATTCTACGTTGCCCTGTTACTTGGTTTTCTTATGTTAATGCTTGTTTGGTGCTCAAACGTGATGATGGAGCAATATGTAAAGAGCTCTGATGGGCACAACATTGGGGGATTGAACATGAGGCCAAATGTAGGGATGGATAAGACTGAGTTTGTGTAGTATAAGTCTTTTCCATTTTTATTTATTCTCCTATAGCTATGTTCAAATATGGTACTGTGGCATAATAAACTACACACAAGGCACACACAAGCACGAACATCTGTCTGTTTTTCTTCCCTCTGTCCTGCTTTTATTCTGTATTATTACCTTTATTTTTCTTAATTTTTAGGATCTGCCGTGTGGGATTTCATATCTCCTCAGGCACCTAGTTAAATTAAAAGATCATGTGTGGCCAATAAGCCTTTTTGGTAGCTTTTGGGTCTCGAATTTACATTTCCATATTACGGGCTTCAAGGGCCTTAACCAAAAGAATTATCACAAAAAAAATGTTTTCAAAAAAAGCAATGAAACGTAAGGAGAATAAAATAGTTGGTGAGAAATCAATTTTTATCAACTCATGAACCCTTTTATTTATTTTGATAAAAATGAAAAAATTGCTCTTTTTAAAAAAAGAAGAAGAAAGAAACAAAAGTAAGAAAATGAAAAAAATAAGAAGAAACCAAAATTCCAAAAAACAAGAATAAGAAAAAGAAGAATGAAATAAAAATAAATAAGGAGACAAAGATCATTTAAATAAGTGAGAAATTGAAAAATCATGAATAAAAAATGATAATGTAAAAGTTGAATATGAAACAAGATAAAAACAAATAAAAAGAGAAAAACAAACGAAGAACAAAAAAATTAAAAGACAAAGCAAAATAAAAACAAAAAATGAACAAAAATACACAAAACAAAACGAAACAAAAATAAAAAGGAAAAAAACAAAACAAAGCAAAACAAAACAAAAACAAAAAAAAGGGGAAAAGTGAAACAAAAATCAAGACAAAAGAAATAAAAAATCAAGAACAAAAATCAAATCTAATAAAAGAATTTCATAAAAAAAGGGCAAGTAAAAGTAAAAAAAGAAAAAAGAAAAATCAACAGTGAAAAGATAAAAGTCAAAACAAAAAAATCAAAAAATTAAGAAAATCAAGATGGAATCAAATAAAAATTAAAGAAGAAAAAAATCCTTTTTAATGTCATAAAAAATTTTAAAAAATGAAAAACAAAAACAAAGACAAAAACAAAAAACAAAAACAAGAATAAAACAAGAAAATAAAAATAAAAAAAACAAAAACACAAAAAATATAATAAAAGAAAACAAAGAATAAAAACCAAAAGTAAAAACTAAAAAGAAAAAAACAAAAAAAAATCAATTAAAAAAACAAAACAAAAAAAAAACAAAACAAAACATCAACCAAATACAATCTCTAATCGAACTACGTGAACTTTGATCCATCTTGAATGGTACGTAGGCCCTATAGGCTCTCATCTTAGGTTAAGTCTGCCCTTGTAAATAAGCATTTTTTTTCTATTTTACTTCCGTGATTTCTTTTCTTTCATTTTGCTTTTATTTTTATTTCTTTAACTTCTTTTCCTTCTTTTTACCCTTAATTTCCTTAAATTTTTCTTTCTATTTTGCATGTGATTGGTTAGGGAGAATTAAAATAGAATAGAGGCCATTTTAATTTTGCACGACTGACCTAGGGTAACCATTCTTAGTAACGGGTATAGTGGGGTACCTAACACCTTCCCCACTCATAATCGACTTTCGAATCCATTTTCTGGTTCGTAGACCATTTTTCAAATACAAAGGCTTTTTCAAAGTTTTTTCTTTTTAAAATTAAATTTTAGTGGCGACTCTTGAACCTACTCTTGCCTTCTATTTTAATTTTGCTTTTGGTTTTCATTTTCTTTGAAAATTGAATTGAAATGTCATTTTGAAATTCTTTTTAAAGGCGCCAAGCAGTTGTATTTTTTGGTGTGACAGTTTGGCGACTCCACTGGGGATTGTTTAAGAGTCAAGCCTAATTTTGGTTAGTTGTGCAAAATGTTATGACCTTCCTTTTATTTTAGTTCTCCCTTTTGTTTATTGTTTGCCTCACATGATTAGGGTAGATAACATATCTTTCACATGCTTGCTTTATATGTTTTATTTTCTTGATTGTGTACATAATATGTGTTATGATAGATAACATGAGGAATAAAACCTTAAGGTAGATGACCATATTTATTTATTTTACTTCTTGTTTATATCTGTGTATATATTTCTCTGCCTTTTATTCTGCCAATCTGCCTAGCAGATGAGGGTTGGGTAGTCCGTTGGATGGAAAGGTAAATGCTCTCCTCACACACATCACTAATACACAAATACCTTACACACATTATGGGCTCTATACCCGAGTCTTAATACACCTTAGGTTAATAGAGGTTTATATTGATTTCCCTGTAAAGCCTTGTGCTTCCTGAGGCTATCATGAGGACCTCACCTAAATTGTGCCTTGTTATATGGACTGGACCTGTGTAGGATCTTTTTTCCTCTCAAGGTCAAATTTATATAATGAGATCCTCATCTCATGGTGGGGGCGATTTAGGGACAGATGATTAGGGGTCGTAAATCTGCCATGGAAATTTGCACTGATAGTCAAGCCATTGATGCCTCCTAAATAGGTAGAGCCAGGCTTCTATAAACCAGCGATCACAATCTAGGATCTATCCATATTAGGACAAAGGAGGGCGCTTTTAATTATTCATACATCACATCCATGCATCCAATGATATCCATAGGAAAAGTGACACATCACCACTGTTTACTAGAGTAGTTGATGGGCTGTTATGGCACCATTAGACGTGCATTAACTATGATGAAGTACGTATTAGCTAAATCAACCCTTGCCTAGCAGGTTTCTAACCCCGAAAAGGCCATAACCACATTCCTTATAATCCCACAAAAAGGGAACTCTTTCAGCATACATTCTTTACACATTCATAAAATAAAAAAGGAGGTAAGATAAAATAATAAACAATGCACAATCTACTTTTATTGAAAAACCTCCACCGAACAATGAATTTCTAATAGAAAAGGGGTATTTTCAAAATTTTGGGTGATTATAAAACCCATAAGTTTTGCATCATCAATGAACGGGTGCGATGTCTCGATCAGAGATTTGAATCTTTTTCGTCAAATCGTGTAGAAGGGCATATTTCTCTCGATTTAATTGTCGACTCTTTTCTTCTATGGAGCAATAGGCTCCTCAAGAAAGAGTGCAACGTTTTTTATTATTCCTCATGCTGAGACATTACATCCAATGTCATAGTATGAATGTTAGTAGATCGTTATATTAGCTTACTGAACATCTCAATGTCAATTACGTAGGGAGTTATTCCTTCTTAAATTGATCCTTACACCTTTATTCTTTATGGGATAATAAATTCCTTAATAATTGGGCAAATTGTCAAGCTAACAATGATGATACACCAACTAATAAGTTTTGAATATTTTTGAAACAGTAAACCATTATCTGGGTTGACTGGCATAATAGTGGTAATGGAACCTTTAGGCAATGGGCAATATCTAAGTCTAAGATAAACTGGCTTAACTACAACGGGAATAAAGCTTAAAATCATGGCAAAAGCTAAACAGTCGAGAGTTTAATTATCTTAAGTGAGAAATTGAATGGAAGGCATATCTGAGATTTTCGAAGGGATTATGGGGATATTCTAGACTTGTTGCGAATACCAGTCCAGCCAGAAGCACTTTCAACTTTGGTCCAGCATTGGGATAGTTCACTAAGGTGTTTCACATTTTTTACATTCCAGATTACACCCACTCTAGAGGAATATGGGAGCTTCATGAATGCACCTATGGGAAAAGGATGCCTCAGTTTGCTACTATCCTGGACATTTGCCATCAAAACGTATAGTGGCTCAGATTTTAAAGGAAGATCCTAGTAGAATTCAATTACATCAGAGAAGATAGACTAAAAGCCTTTTGAGGAAGTACGTAGAAAGGAATTTGGGGATCTTAGCCAAAAAGGAAGACTAGGTGACTTTTAAAAGGGTCCTTGCTCTAGCCATATATGGATTAGTGTTGTTTCCCTCAACAGTGGGGATAATTGATTTGGCGGCCGTGAGTGTTCTATGGATGGTGGAAAATCATCGCGTAAATCCCATGCCGTTAGTTTTGGCAGAAACATTCTTGACATTAAGCTTTTGTCAACAAAAAAATGGAGGGAAATTGAAATGTTGCCTACAACTCCTCACTATTTGGATGTTCAATCATGTTTATGGGAGGTAATATCAATTGGGTCAATGACATGACACCATACACCACCCGGTTAGGGATTTCCTTAATAGTAAAGGTTCTATCCTGTCATCTTCAAAGATGACTTGTGATGATTGGGCTCAATCCTTCAGCCAATTGGACGAAAACATAGTCCGGTGGAAGCTGGCTTGGTGGAAAAGCGAAGAAATCATATACTGTTATGGAGAATTCCTGAATGTACCCCTCATAAGCCCTTGGGGTGCATTAATTACAACCCATCGATTGCTTATCAATAGTTTACATATAAACAAGATATTCCATCTGAGGAGATGACACGATTGGTTCACTTTTATCATAATGACCCGGAAGCTAAGACACTTTGCCAAAAAATAAGAAGTGTATGAAGCCGAGTGATATGCAAAAGGAAATGCGAACTGGGCAAGCGAATCATAGCTATAACTCAGGAATATCGAGAGTGGTTAAAGAAGAGGACAAAAGGGACTAACCCTTCTTTTGGACCAACTGATCCCATGCTCGACAATGAATTGCAAGTGATTGATGAACAATTAGCAAGGCAAGTCAGAGAAAAAAAAGAAAAATTGAAAGGTTTAGAAGAAAAAAGACAAGAACGCTTGAGGAGTTTGAACTAGATGAGAAGTGAATGTGCAACGCTACGAGCAGAGGTGGATAGGGTAAAGAGATATAAGGGAAGTGTGGGAAGTGTTGAGATGAAAAGGTTGAAAGAAGAAAATACAAGATTGAAGGATACAATAGAGGAAGCTCAACAATGGGTAACCGAAAATGAAAAGAAGATGCATATCGGTAGAGCCCCTTTGATGAAGGTCCGTAACAAAAAAGATGTACTAGAAAGACAAATGCAGAAGCTTGAATCTAGGGGGACTAGACACGAACTTGATATACTGGAAAGGGAATTGGAACAAAAAATGAATGAAATATCTGTCATCAGAAGTGATAATGCTGCGGTAGTAGAAAACTTAATGGAACAACTTAATTAGCAAGCCGAGACGATTGAGACATGGAAGATATTCCATGCAGAGCAAGCCATGGAAAAGGAAAGGTTCCTATCCTAGTTTAGAAAATTGATTCTCCTAGCTAACGAGATCCTCCCTAGTTTCACAAGCACACTAAAAGCAGCTGAAGGTGTAGCTAATCCATTGAGTACACCAAAGGAAATGACAGAATTTTTTATGTTGTGTAATGACATTGTAAATGAGTTGAAATACCTTAATAGTTGTTAAGTTCCAAAGAATGTCGATGTAATGTATCACTTAGTACTTTGGTATGAAAAATAAGAGTTGTATTCTCCTTATGCTTGATGAAAGGGAAATAGCTCAGATGAATATAAAGACCTGATTGTGTAGAGGTTTTTAATTCCCTCTTGCGTCAAATGTCAACTTTGATATTCTTATATAGGTTAATAAAATCCTTTAAGAATCAGAGGGCCCAATATTCCTTTACCATTATTATCCAAACAGTTAACCCAAATTAAAAAAAATGTATATATATAATAATGATAATAATAAGATAAGAGGAGTACTTTTTAATATCACTAAATTTGCCTTCTCTTTACAGAGAAAAGAATAGAAAGGGTCAAATAAAAGGAAGGCAATATTGCGCCTCCGAACCGCATCCCATCTAACTAGATCCGTCCCACTAGGATATACGACACACGCTTAAGAGCCAGGCTTATGGAGGAACATCAAGGGGAAGGTAGTTAGAGAGTTAAGGAAGACACAGTCGCACTGAATAATTGCATCACAACCATGGAAAACCAAAAGCTCAAATGAGTGAAATGATGAAGATGTTGTTGGAAACCTTTAAAGGAAAAGGCATTGATAACCCACCCAGCGCATCCAGTCATTCGCCCGTCACTGCACAAATGGGAGTAAGCTCACCTGGAGTGGTTATAACTGAGGCACATTCTAGTTGAGTACCTGACCCTATGCTACAACAGAAGAATGCACAAGATCCTCCTATGATGGAGGCTGACAAGCAGGTTCCTAGTGATGAAGCCAAAGATATACAAGACTTCCCCGGATATGATGCTACGTATACATTCCAGATCCCAGCTGCGGATGGCAAAGGGAAGAATAAAGATGCTAAAGAGGACTGGGAAAGAGAATTAGGGGAGGTCAAGGACCAACTGCGTGATCTACAAGGACCAACCATATGGGGGTCATTAGACATAGAAGAGTTGTGCTTAACTCCCGAAGTGTCAATTCTGAAGAAGTTCAAAGTTTCATATTTCAACAAGTACGATGGTTCTGGTAATCCAATTTACCATCTTAAGTCATATTGCACAAAGATGACTATTTGGTCAAGGGATGAAAAGTTCCTGATAAATTTCTTCTCAGAAAGTCTGACCGGGTCTGCCTTATTATGGTTTATGCAATTAGACCATTTTAAGATTTGCAAATGGAGGGATCTTACAAGTGCATTCATGAAATAGTATAAATTTAACCTTGACACTGCCCCAACTAGAGAACAATTGAAAAGAATAAGTAAGAAGCCAACTGAGTCGTTTAAGGAGTATGCTCAAAGGTGGAGATTAATAGCCTCCCAAGTTCAGCCTCCAATGATCGGATCTAAATTCTGTTCATACTTTATTCAGACCTTATTCGATATGTTTTATAAAATCATGTTGGGAATCTACGTTAATGATTTTACTGATTTAATTGAGGTTGGAGAGAGAATTAACACAGACATTTAAGACGGAAAGCTCGTATCTCCTTTAATAGATGATGGATTTAGGAAGCAGCAAGGTATGAAGAAGAAAGAAGGGGAGGTAAGCTATATTCAACCCTCAAGACCATTCCTGTGACAACCTGTGTCTTATCAGATTGGTAGGGGAAGCGAAGGCCAAAATTAGTATAGACTGGCAGTGAATGGACAAGGACAACAAGAGAGGGGAGCTAATGTATGGCCGAAGGACAACCGTCCATGGCCTAATTTCAATTCTACCAATGCAGAGTTGTACCAGAAATTGTTGGAGGCAAAACTCATAGGGCCATGGTACATGAAGGGGATGCAACCACCATACCCAGCCTGGTACAACCCTAACATCTCCTGTGAGTATCATATGGGAGCCCCAGGGCATTCAATTGAGAATTGTATTACATTTAAAAGGAACGTATTGGATCTAATAGAGTTTAACCATATCCAACTTAAGCCCAAGAAGGATTCAACAATTGCCATTAATCCTCTTCCTAGTCACAGGCGATAGGTGAATGCCATTGAAAATGAGTCAGGATTTTCCAAGAACCCCAATACTATTGGGTTGCCCATGAAGATTCTGTTAGATCATCTTCAATTAGCAGGGTACATGTTAGAATTCTCACTGGAAGAGTCTGTCAAAACTATCACTGGGCCGCAAGCTACATTTTTGTGATTACCATTAACAAGATACAAATCATGATGTCGAGGGTTGTATACAGTTCCAAGAAGCATTGAAGGAATTAATGATATTGGGGATTGTGGTTATAGGGAAGTCTGAAGAAGAAATTTGTGTAATAGATAGGAAATATGTTAATGTTGTCATCCCTACCAGGCAGTTGAAAATAGTTACTTTAACTGTGAATGAGCCTTTTCCATCGTCAAATCCTCTTACCCTAAAATCATCACCCGTGATCATAAACATGCCAGCTCCTTTCCCATATGAAAGTGATCGTGTTGTACCCTGGAGATATGAGGAAATTATTGAATATCCCCTGAATCATGCAATAATTGCTAAGGCAGAAGGAGAACCTATCACAAATATAGCCAAGACAAGGGGAGTCTATAACACCCCATAATTAATTAAGGTGTTAATCACGAATTAGATTAATTAGGAATAATTAATATGGGTTGAGATTTAATTGAGATAGAAATCCTATATAGGCTTAAATTAATAGGTTATGAGAAGAGGCTAATGAAGGCCCAATGGGTTAGGTGCAGACCCAACCCAATTTAGTATGATGGAGGCCCAAAATCCACCTTGTATAGACTCTCCTAAGTGGCCAAATAACCCTTGTGTAGACCCAAAACCTTTGGGCTCTTAAAATTTGGTTTGGCCCAATTGGACTTCAGTAGCCCAATGCATATAAAACTGGCCCAGTAAAATTTTGCAGCCCAACACTCTAAAAACAGGCCCAATAAGCAAAAATCTGAAACCCAAATGAAGATGGACTTGGAGTAACCCATGACCCACATTTGACCTAACTTAAACCCAACTAAAACCCTAATACACCAGCCTCTTCCTCACACTTGCTGAAACACAAAACACGAAGAGAAAATTCGGAGCTTGGAGAGGAGGCTAAGGTTAGGGGAACTAATTCTTCATTTTCTCACACTTAGATCAAGATTCAGCCAAGGTAATAGTTATACAACTTAATCCCCTCATCTTTCTCTTTAATTTGGTCGATTAGTTTTTCATTTGGAGTATTTTCACCCCACCCAAAATCTGAAATGTGGGAATTTGGGAATTTTCTTGGCAAAATTCGTAGGTTGAGGTTAGGGCTGACCTTGGGTGAGTTTAAACCCTCCATTATGATGCTTCAATTGTTAATTTGAGACCCCCATAGCTGATTTATAAAATGGATATTAATTATGTACGAATTTGCTTAGGATTTTAGGTGGAATATTGAGTTTTCTGGTGGAGGACAATTTAATCCGAATTTGAGACTTATAGTGGCTGAGTAAGTGATTCTTAGGTAGTCATTAGCATCTTAAATTCTTTGGGTATTGATTGTAACTATTAATGATGAATTAGAGTAGTAATTCTATGATGCTATGGTTATAGGAGGATTTCTGCACCATTGGTGACTGTTGCAAGTGTCTACAAGTGAGGTAACCGGGTTATATCAATTCCATATATATATTTGATTTAATTTCATATGTTGCTATATATGAATGATTTAAAATTGGTTGGCTATCTGTTGAATTGTGATTGGACCTTGTGAGTCCATGGTGGAGCTATGGTGCGGCTGCCACCCGTGCATGTGCTTCGATCGAGCACAAGGTTATGATCAAACCCAGATGCACTGAGCCCCGGTTGTGCTCAATAGGGAGTAGGTGCCATGGACGGGCCTCTCCCGGTGTTAATGGCCTTTAACATGTGATAATATGATTGCTAGTATGGGATAGTAATCATGATAGCCTAATTACTTCATTTGCTGATATGATGATGTATATGATTCTGATGTTGATTTTGATTCATGCTTATATGCTAATTAAATTGGATATATGATGGAATTGCTTTGGTTACTGAGATTTATATCTCACCCCGTTTTATGGGATTAATATTTCAGGTGAAAGTTCCTCGGGTAAGGATAAGGGTAAGCAAGTGGACGAACATCCATGAGCTGAGGCCGGGTGTGGGGAGCTACACTTGGTCTGAGTAGAATAGGGTAGATGTAAATTTTGTTATTAGTTTACATAGCATCATCATGTAATCATGTTGCCAAGTGTAGGCATTTATATTTTGTTTAATTAAAATGTAACCGTTAAGGATTCAAGTCTCATTATAGTTGAATATCAATGTATGAACTTATAGCATTATATATATATATGTAGTTTTGCTGAAATTGTGATATGGATCACCATATGGGAATAGTAGTCATATGATGCCTTGGATGTAAGCTATTGTTGAATGGAATCTCCATGGAATTTGCATGGGATGTAAATTGCTGCTAATGCATGTGATCATGTTGTCATATATTCTTGAATTTGCTTATATGAGCTAGTGGAACAAGTAGGAAGTAACATTTAATTTTTGCAATGGTAATGGATGGATTGATGGGTAAATAGGGTAGATAAACACCATTAGGATCACATAAAATAAGGGAAGGCGGACCTAAAGTGTTTCTAAGATGAGATTTGGAGTGTAGATGGCGAAATTTAGGTAATACGGTCACAGGAGTGAGTTCCGCCGTGGCTAAGAAGGCTTCGCCGTGGCCAAAGGAGAGACAGAGCCGAAAGGCGCCGCAGCATAACCAATCTCGTCACGGCACAAAGTGAAAAAAAAAATCACCCAGGAGGGTAACAGAACCAAAACTCGTCGCGGCGCACTATGTCCTGCCGCGGCGCGAGTCGAGAAAATTAAATAAGGGTTAGACAGAAGAAAAACTCACCGCGGTGAGAATATATTGTGCCGAGGCGAGAATCCTGGGAGTTGAGAGCAGTAGTTCTAGGAGGCGTTCCGCCGCAGCGCCACATAGGTTGGCTGCGGTGAAGGTCCAACTCGCCGCAGCTATCGCCGCGGCAAGATTTGTGAAACTTGTCCATGGTAAGAGATGATATAGGAGTATTTGTGGGAGGTTATTAAGTATTGAAACTGATAGATGGTAGAATCATAAGCCTCTTATGGTAGTAGGATTTTTTTTATGCACATTTTATTTTGTAGAGGTGGTATGGTGATGACCCTAACATCAAGGTTCAAATTTTCCCCATATTTTCACCATGTGATAAATTGTAACCACCCAAACCTTGATAATTAATTATTAATCGTACATTTAACCATAATTACAATGATTAGAAGGTAGGGTTGTCACAGAGTCACTCAAAGTGGTAGGGTTTATCTCCCTACAAATGTTGACAAAAATCTAAAGGGAAAAGAGGTTGATAATAGTGGTCAAAAAAAGGAAAAAGAAGGAAGGGAAGACAGTGCTGACGATGAATTCTTATGGATCATGAAGTAGAGTGAATATGATGTGGTTGAACAATTAAAGAAAACCCCAACTCGAATTTCAATGTGGTCTTTAATCATGAGTTCAGAGGTACATCGGTAAGCTCTGCAAAAAGTATTGGAGGAAGCATATGTGCGGCTTGACGTTAATCCAAAGAAGGTTGCTAGTGTGGTGAATATTGTCAAGTCTACATCTGCCATTTCATTCTCCAAAGAGGAGATTGTGGGGACATCTGGCAATCAGCCTAAGGCCTTGCACATTACTTTGAAATGCAATGGCTTTGTAATTGCGAAGGTTTTGATTGATGGAGGATCGGCACTTAATGTGCTACCACTGTCCATGTTTGAGAAGCTAGCAACAGGGACATTGCATATTGAAAAAAGTGACATGGTAGTTAAAGCATTTGATGGTTCTAAAAGAGCAGTGATAGGCACTATCTGTTTGTCTTTGGAGATTGGGTAGAAAATATTTATAGTGGACTTTTAGGTAATGGACATTGATCAATCATACACAATATTGCTTGCGAGACCATGGATCCATTCTGCCAGTGCTGTCCCTTCAACTGTTCATCAAAGAGTAAAATTCATTGACAAAGGGAGGATAATCACTGTCAAAGGAGAAGAGGAGATAATGTTGAGCAAGCCCAGCTCCTTGCCATATATCGAAGCCACTGAACAAGAGATGGAAATGCCGCTTCAAAGTCTAGAGATGGATAGACCTAAGCATGTCATCGGGAATGTTAATCAGACTGTGATGAAAATGTTAGAAAGAAATAGGTTCAAATCTGGAAAGGGATTGGGGATATAGCTTTAAGGAATTGAATGGCCTATTAGTCTCCTAGAAAATCCCAAGCGTCAAGAATTAGGGTATGAACCTTTGCTATCAAACCAACTAAGGGCACAACCAAGAGCGAAAGGAAGTAAGGAGCAAGAGAAGCAAAAAATCCCTCACATTGGAGAAACTTTTTTGACTCCCTCAAAGGTTATGGACCGGTTAAGTATTTTAATGGTTGATGATGGAGCCATGCGAGGAGTTAAAGCTTGGATCATGTTTGATGATTCTGGGGAAAGATTGGATAATTGGGAAATTGAGGATATCACTGATGTCGTAACATTTGAGTAATTGTTATGATCATGTTGTTCCCTTGTTTTGATTTGTTTAAGACATTTTACTTTACAATTTCAGTCAGTACTTTATGAATGATAGTGGTATTTTGTGAATGAAATTAAAGTCCTTGGATATCATGCCTTTTCTTTCAATTCTTTTCCTACTTGTTCATTTTCCTTTTATTTCTTCCTCCAGGAAATCATTTTCCTCGAGACTCTTGTCCAATGCAAAGGTCCTCGAGCCCCCATTGAATGATTTATACGTTACTATGGATATGCATGGTTCCAAATCTGATAATGAAGCATTAACCCAAATCTTCGAGAAAATGCTTAATTCTAAAGATAAAGGAATATGCCCACGTGAAGAAATAGTTGAAAACATTAACTTAGGGATAGAGGAAGATAAAAGGAAGATTAAAATGGTAGATAATCCAAAAAAGAGGGAAATGATTCAGCTCTTTAGGGAATACATGGATGTCTTTGCATGGTCTTATCAAGACATGCCTGGACTCGATCCATAGATTGCTTCTCATGAGATTCCTTTATTCCCAAATGTTGAGCCAAAGAAGCAAAAATTGAGAAGAATGAGCCCCGACATGTCTTTGAAAATAAAAGAAGAGGTCATGAAATAATTAGAGTCAGGGTTCCTCCAAGTGTCCACATACCCTCAATGGGTAGCAAACATTATACCAATCCCAAAAAAAGATAAAAGGGTTCGCATGTGTGTTGATTATAGGGATTTGAACAAGGTAAGCCCAAAGGATGACTTTTTGCTGCCTCATATTGATGTTTTAGTTGATAATACAACACGAGCCCACCGGTATTCCTTTATGGACTATTACTCAGGATACAATCAAATCCCTATGCATAAAGACGATAAAGAGAAGACTACATTTATTATGCCATGGGGAACATATTGTTACAGAGTAATGCCGTTCGGATTAAAGAATGCAGGAGCAACTTATCAATGGGCCATGATGGCACTCTTTCATGATATGATGCACAAGGAGGTTGAAGTGTATGTCGATGATATGGTGGCTAAATCTGGAGAAGGGGAGAGCCACGTGGTAGTTTTGAGAAGATTATTTGAAAGGTTACGTGAATATAAACTCCGCTTAAACCCCAACAAGTGTATCTTTGGGGCTTTAACTGGAAAATTGTTAGGCTTCATGGTGAGCCAGAAGGGAATAGAGGTGGATCGCAATAAGGTAAAAGTAATTAAGGAAATGTCGTCTCCCCAAACAGAAAAGGAGGTGTGAAGCTTTCTAGGTCGGCTGAATTACATAGCGAGATTCATTGCCAACTTGACTACAACCTGTGAGCCAATTTTTAAATTATTGAAAAAGAACTACATTGGAGGATGGGATAGTAACTATCAGCAAGCTTTTGACAAAATTAAAGATTATCTATTAAATCTCTCAATTTTGGTTCCACCCACATAGGGACGACCTTTGATCCTCTATTTGACCATCTTGCTGAGATCGATGGGGGCTGTATTGGAGCAGCATGATACCTCCAGAAAGAAGGAACAAGCAATTTATTACTTGAGTAAGAAATTTAATAAATGTGAAGCCCACTACCTATTGATTAAGAAGACTTGTTGCAGGTTAGCATGGACAACTAGATGTTTATGGCAATACATATTTTATTTTACCACTTGGTTAATCTCTCGAATGGATCCTGTCAAATATATTTTTGAAAGCCCCCATGTTTCTAGGAGAGTCTCTAAGTGGCAGGTGATTTTATCTAAGTATGATGTCAAGTATATGACACAAAAGTCTATAAAAGGGAGTGTCATAGTAGATCACTTAGCTGAAAATCCTTTGGATGAATACCAACCATTGGAATTCCATTTCCCTGACAAGGACATATTGGCTATAGAGGGTGATGAAGAGGATGGAGGTGGTAATGATGGACAGTGGAAGATGTATTTTGATGGAGCTGTAAACACGTATAGCTATAGTATTGGAGCTGTAATTATATCCCCTGAAGGAAAATAATTCCCAATGGCCGTGAAATTGGAGTTTGAATGCACCAATAATATAGCTGAATATGAAGCTTGCATCAATGGGCTAAATGCTGTCATAACTCTTAGTATAAAAAGTCTCAAAGTTTTTAGTGACTCAGCTCTTATAATTCATCAAGTGACCGGAGAATGGCAAACTAAGAATTCAAACTTGATTTTATATCAGAAATTTCTGGCTCAATTAATCAAGCAATTTGAAGAAATCAATTTTCATCATGTCACTCGAGACAAGAACCAATTCGCTAATGCTTTAGCCATCTTAGCAGTAATGATCCGACTCGACTATGGAGTCTAAGTCCAGCCACTCTGAGTGGAAGCTAGAGATTTGCCAGCATGTTGCTTAAACATAGAAGAAAAGCATGATGGGAAACCTTGGTACTATGATGTTAAAACTTATATGACAAGCAGGGAATACCTAATTGAGGCAATCAAAAATGATAAAAAGGTTATCTGGTGTCTAGCTATGAACTTCTTCATCAGTAATGGGATCCTGTATAAGAGAAGTCATAATGGCACACTGTTACAGTGTGTGGATGCGAGGAAGGCCCAAAAGATAGTGGTAGAAGTTCATGAAAGAATATGCGGTACACATACAAATGGTCTTATGCTGGCCAAACAGATCCAGAGATGTGGGTATTTTTGGTTAACAATGGAGAAAGATTGCATTAAGTATGTTCGAAAGTGTCACAAATGCTAAATATACTTGGACAAAATCAATGCACCACTAGTTTCGTTACACAATCTAGTGGCACCTTGGCCATTCTCCATGTGGGGTATTGATGTAATCGACCCAATTAATCCTAAGGCTTCAAATGGACATCGTTTCATCCTGGTTGCCATTAATTATTTCACTAAGTAGATAGAAGCTAATTCCTTCACTAGTTTCACTCAAAAAGTTTTCTGCAAGTTTCTTAAAATGAACATCATTTGTCGATATGGGCTACCTGAAAGGATCATTACAGATAATGCTGCAAACCTGAATGGATCATAAGTCTCTAAACTTTATGAACGATTTAAGATCAAGCACTATAATTCAGCACCCTATCGACCACAAATGAATGGGGCAGTGGAGGCAGCAAATAAGAACATAAAGAAGATCATTGCTAAAATGACAATCACTTACAAGGATTGGCATGACATGCTCCCATATGCATTGCATGGTTATCGCACAATTGTGCATACCTCCACTAGAGCAACTTCGTATTCTCTAGTTTATGGAATGGAAGCTATCACGCCAATTGAGGTTGAAATCTCGACCTTGTGGGTATTAATTGAATCCAATTTAGATGAAAGTGATTGGGTGAGGGCTCTGTATGAACAGTTGAATATGATTTAGGGGCGAAGACTCACCGCTATATGCCATGGGCAGTTGTATCAAAAGAGGGTGGCACGAGCTTTTGACAAAAAGCTTCATCTTAGAGAGTTCAAGGCTGGTGAACTAGTTCTTAAAAGAATCTTACTAAACCAGGATGATGCTCGGGGCAAATGGGCTCCTACCTATGAAGGGCCTTACATTGTGAAACATGCTTTCTCAGGAGGGGCATTAGTTTTGACATATATGGATGGTCGCGAATTGACTAAGCCCTTCAACTCAAATGCAGTAAAAAAATATTTTGCATAAGAGAAAAAGCTCGCTAGGATAAAAACCCACATGGGCGACCTAGGAAAAAGTTAGAGCACAATAATAGCTCGCTAGGCTGAAAATCCAAAAGGACAACCTAGGCAAAAATTAGAGCCAAAAAAAAGGAAAAAAGAAAAAAAAGGAAAAGAGAAAGAAAAAAAAGGGAGGAAAGGAAAGAAAAGCCCGCTAGGTAGTATGAGAAAATGCCTAGGCAAAAGGGAGGGCAAAATCTGAAGTCCAAAGTTGGGTCAAAGTACGAGAGCAACAAGTCTTAAATTAGGTTCGACAAAATGCATGTCTCATATAATGCAAAGGATCACCTTGCAGGGGTCGATAGGGCCAATTGTAGAGGACATTCTTCGAAAGAACTTCTCGATTCTAGTTCTTTTATCTTTTCTATGTTTCAAATTACCTATTGTTTTAACTCTTATGTACTTAATAAAACTTCTAATTGGAGATTATTCTTCTAATAATTTCTATTCTATTTTAGTTACAATTCATTGTTTATTCATATTGCAACCACTGCATTCATGCTTTTTATAAATAAATTAATAACTAAGGAATGACATTTGTCAAAGCAAATACTTGGCATGTCAACGTTGGGGCCCTCTTTAGACCAATTATCTTAATCATTACTGGAAGGATAGACTGGGACCAAATCTCAAATGTCTTTTATTAAAATGCCATCTTCATCTCTAACTCAGTCATCAAGACATTCATGAATGACATGTGTGATGACTTTTCTTCCCAAGAAAACAAATGAAAAGGACAACTATGGTTTCAAAGATAACGTATGAAATCCTCTATTGGTGGAGCGTCAAGAGTTCCCAATTGGATGTAAGTCAAAGTACCAAGAGTCTGGTTAAATGGGTAGCGCTTCGAGAGGACAATATACCTTGTCTTTATAGTTGGTCAGTAAAAAGTTCAACACTTGGTAATGCCTCTAAACTAGCATTTTCATGAAAATAAAAAAAAATAAAAAAAATAAAACAATTAAAAAAAACAAGAAATAATAATAATGACTTTTTAAAAATAAAATAAAATAAATAAATAAAAAGAAGAAGAAAACAAAAAAAAAGAGAAAAGTACAACAAATGAAACCAACAAATAATAATTCATAACTATCATGCACACTTTCATATTGGGGCAAGTAAATATTAAATAAAGCATCTCACATGTTCTTCATTCTTTGCCCAAGAAGAAGAAATCATATCAGGGGCAACATCCACATGTCTCATGTTTCCTACTCGCAAGATTACATTCATCCACCAAATCCATTGGTTACATTCCTTATGAGGCTTTGTTCATATATCATGCATTTCGCATATACACATGCATTACTCAAACATTGGGCCAAGCACCAATAAAAGTCCTGCCAGAACAGGCACTAAAGTCCTACTAGAATAGGCACTTAAAGTCTTGCCAGAACAGGCACTAAAGTCCTACTAGAATAGACACCAAAAGTTTTGCCAGAATAAGTACCTAAAAGTTCTACCAGAATAGACACCCAAAAGTCTTACCAGAATAGGCATCCAAAAGTCCTGCCAGAACAGGCACAAATAAAAGCCCTGCCAGAACAGGCACCAAAGTCCTACTAGAATATGCATCCTAAAGTCCTACCAGAATAGGTATCAAAAGTCCTACCAAGACAGGCACCAATAAAAGTCCTGCTAGAACAGGTACCAAAGTCCTACCAGAATAGGCACCCAAAGTCCTACCAGAATAAGCACACCAAAAGTCCTACCAGAATAGGCATTAAAAGTCCTGCCAGAATAGGCACCAATAAAAGTCCTACCAAAACAGGCACCAAAGTCATATCAGAATAGGCACCCAAAGTCCTGCCAGAACAGACACCAAATTTGTGACACCTTAACCTCTAGCTCATACCCAACATGCCCTCTTATACAGATGCACATGCGGAACTCACAAGGGAGACAATTTCTCTACTTTATGCTTGCTTTCTCTATGGCACTATGTGTGGGTAGAGATCCACTTAGAAGTAATATGGACCAGTTGAGCTCTCTCTATGCTTCCTCATGCTCAATTACACTATTGAGACTTATTTCAATCCCCACAATATGCTTTGAACTCATGGAAAGCAAAAAGGGATTGGAGACATGCATTTTCGCTATGGGCAGATTTTGCTTCATTTCTGGGCTAACTTTGGAAATGCATAACTAAATGCAGAAAAATTGTAACTGCATGATCTGGGTCATTCTAGAAATCTTGAGACGTCTACTTCATACTAAATATACTTAGAAGTCTCAATCTCTCACCTATTCTGCGTTTGACATCAAAATCGTTCACTGGTTAGAGGGGGCTTCTTTGCTGTCACAGTTTACTGATATGGACTTTGAAAATGTCTAACTAATTCCAAAAAAATCCAATGCTCATAAACTATATCTCCATGGAAAGATGTGGATGTTAGCTAGAGGAGAAAAATATCTCCAGATCAGTTCACCAAGCCAATTCCCCGGAAACCGATGAAACAGTACCTCGGGTCTGGTTGGGTGTCTGATTCTGGGCAGGAACTTCGAAATTTCATAACTTCCTCTCTAGACCTCTAAATGAGGTACTTCCAGTTCCTACAAGTCACTGTGACCATCTAGTTTCTGTTTATAAAATTTTGTAGCCATTGGACTACGTTTGCCCCTCGGATGACATGATTTCTAAACTGACCAAATGAACAGTGATTTTCTGAAATCCGAATTTCTGATGTCAACTTTGATAAATCATAGAAAATGCTATAGACCTCTAAATGACATGAACTCTAGCTTCCCAGAAAGCTTTAAACATAATCTAGCTACATGTCAAATCTCATAGCTAGAAGAGGTCATATGGCTATTCTATGACATCATGTGCAAAAGGCCCTTTCTTGGCCAAAAGTGGGGCTCATAGGGTCCAATCCTAGTTTTTCTACTTCTATGACCCCTTGAGCACATGAGAAAGCATCTTTAGGAGCTATCAATCATGCCTCAAGTGTCTAATAACTTAGATTGGGGAAACTCACTACCCCATGCCCACTTATGCACCCATATATACTAGGCTATCATGAGCATTTCATATCAAAATCTACTTTCTCATTCAACCATGCTCTTTCATTCATCATAAACCTCATTCTCATACATACATCATTCATTCATACATTGTCTTACAAAATTATTAGGGATTACATCATATACATCATTGCTTTACATTTACAACTCTCATGTACAATGTATTACAAAAAGCCTTTACACCCTTCTTTAGCTTCCCTAGCCTCATGCTTGGTGGTGATTCCCATCTCTAATCTTACTTGGTCCACCTGGCATGGTTGGATGGTGGAGAGGGAGGGTGAGATTCGGGGAATCTCAGTAGTTCAACTCTCATTCAAACATACATATATTGCATGCAACAAGTCTCATTATGCATGTATGGCATGTTAGCATATAAAACATGATGAAAAACATTTAAAACATATGAAATGGCCATGGATAACATTCATGAGCTCGCTGAGTACTTGGATCGGCCTCACCCCTTCCCTTATGGCTTTTGGATTTGCCTCCCATACTTTAGAGGTACTTAGACTCACCCTTACTCTTTGGGAGTCAACCTCACTTTTGGGAGACATGGCTCAACCAACTTAGGGCTTCGGCTCATCCTCACCTTGGCTATAGGGTTATTGACTTTTCCATTCCCTCAAGCAAACCAAACAATCATTTAAAACATTATCTCAATCATACATATAATCATGCTAACACACTTCTCATAGCTCATATCATTCATACACACAAGCAAGACAATGTAAACACACAATTATGCATGAGAGAAAGTGGAGAGAACTACCTTGTTAGCTATTCACTACTTGCTCTTTCAACTTGTCTCCTCCCTTGTGGGTTTCACAATAACTTCTAGATGGGAGAGCTTCTCTTGAGCCTAACCACACAAAAGCATGAATTAATACCTTACTACTTGATTCTTAAGCTAGGGATCTCTTTCTAGCAACCCTACTAAGCATGTCAAGTTAGGGTTCTTTCTCTCACTAGAATTCATTAACTATTCTTTCTCTTCTCTCAAGCTCTCACTCTTAAGAAGAGAAAGCAAGGAAGAGAGGGCTACATGACTTCTAACCTCCCTTAAGAGTGGTTTTCCACTCTCCCTCCTCTGAACCAAGCTCAAAACATAGCTACTTTAACTATTAAAACCGTGGGAAGAGAGGGGAAGGGGAGAAGAGTAACATACTAAGAGAAAAGCCATGGAATTCCTTACCTTTCTTGTTCTTCCTTCCTCTCCTAAGCTTCTCTCTCTCTCCTCCGCCCTTTTCTCTCTCTTACAGTGAGCTTAAGTCGGTTACAGAGTAAAGGGATGAGTTGGGATGGTTTAAAAAGTCAAATTCTCTATTTTCTCGCTTTTCCGGACTAACCCTCACTATAGCGAGCCATAACCCTCGCTATGGCGAGCTCGAATAAGTCCCAGAACTCTGCCTTCGCTATGGCGTTCGCTACGGCGAGTAACTCCCTGGATTTTGTATGGGGGTGCCCGAACTCGCTATAGCTAGAAGCTTTCTCGCTATAGCTAGAAGGCAGTCTCGCTATAGCTAGACCATTTCTCACTATAGCGAGCAGGTACATTCGCTATAGCTAGGCTGTAGCTAACAGACTTAGAAAATTTTCAGCTTCCAAAAATTTTCAGCTTTTCTTTTCCTTCCTTTTTCTTTTCTCATTTCTTTTCTATTTTCTTTTTCTTTTCTTTTTCTTGGCTGTTACATTCTACCCTCCTTATAAAAATTTCGTCCCCGAAATTTAAACAACATACCTTATGGGAAGAGTTCTGGATGTTTCTTCCTCATATCCTCCTCCAATTCCCATATGGCTTCTTCGGGTGACAAACCCTTCCAAACCACTTTCACCAACGGTATCATCTTATGCCGTAACTGCTTGAGTCTAGCATCCACGATCCGTTCTGGCGATACTATATAAGATAGATTCTCCTGTAACTGCACATTCTCATATTCTATGACATGTGAGGGGTCGGACTGGTACTTTTTCAGTTGGGAAACATGGAAGACATTATGAACTTGGCTTATATTTGGAGGAAGAGCTAGTTTGTATGCCACAGGTCCTACTTTATCTAGAATTTGGAAAGGACCTATGTACTTAGGACTGAGCTTCTTACTCTTAATGGATCGACCTATACCTGTGAGTGGAGATACCTTAATGAAAACATGATCTCCGACCTCAAACTCTAACAGCCTCCTACGCTTATTTGCATAGCTTTTCTGTCTACTTTGGGCCGTCAGAAGTTTCCTTCTAATGGTTTCTATCTGTCTAGAGGTCTGATCCACTAACTCTGGGCCTATAAGGCTCCGCTCTCCTAGCTCAACCCAACACATTGGGGACCTACACTTCCTCCCATACAATGCCTCATACGGTGCCATCTGTATGCTAGCATGATAACTGTTATTATAGGCAAACTCCGCTAAAGGCAAGTATGTGTCCCAGTTCCCTTTTAATTCTAGTACACATGCCCTTAACATGTCCTCTAGGGTTTGGATGGTTCTTTCTGTCTGTCCATCCGTCTGAGGGTGGTAGGCTGTGCTAAATCTAAGTCTGGTACCTAGAGCATCTTGTAATGATCTCCAGAAATTCGATGTGAATCTGGGATCTCTATCTGAGACTATGCTCTTAGGCACACCATGCAGTCTAACTATCTCTCTGATGTACAGCTGGGCTAACTTATTTAGGGTATAAGTGGCTTTCATAGGTAAAAAGTGTGCTGACTTTGTTAACCTATCCATTATTACCCATACTGCATCATAGCTCAATAATGTCCTGGGCAAACCCATAACAAAATCCATAGCTATGCTATCCCACTTCCACTCTGGGATATCTAGAGGCTGAAGTAACCCTGCTGGCTTCTGATGCTCTATTTTAACTTTTTGACATACTAAACATCGGGAGACATAGTCTGCTATGTCTGCTTTCATTCTGGGCCACCAGAACAATCTTTTCAGATCCTGGTATATCTTATTGCTACCCGGATGAATGGTATACTTACTCTTATGTGCCTCATCTAGGATTTTCTCCTTGATCTCAGTGTTCTTAGGCACATACAGCCTATCCCTGTACCTCATTATATCATCCTCAGACAGATTGAACTTCTGAACATTACCTTGGGTCATCTGGGTTCTAACTTTCCTTACATGGTCATCTACTTGTTGAGCTTTTCTTATCTGATCTCTCAGGTCACTTTCTATTCGGGTCTCACTCATTAATAACTTTTCCGAACACACCCTGCAGGAGAGACTCATGTTTCTGAACCTCTCAATCAATTCTTGCTCTCGGATCATCATACAGGCCACATGTATGGATTTTCTACTTAGGGCATCAGCTACCACATTAGCCTTACCTGGATGGTATTTCAGTGTAAACTCATAATCTTTCAGAAATTCTAACCATCTTCTTTGCCTCATATTCAACTCTTTCTGCTCAAAGAGGTACTTAAGACTCTTGTAGTCACTATATACTTCTATTGCCGCCCCATATAAGTAGTGTCTCCATATCTTTAGAGTGAATACCACCGCAGCTAACTCTAGGTCGTGTGTGGGGTAGTTTTCCTCATGAGGTTTTAACTGTCTAGAAGCATAAGCTACCACTCGGCCTTTCTGCATAAGCACGCATCCTAACCCTTTCTTAGAGGCATCACTGTATACTACAAACATTTCTCTAGGGTCGGGAAGTACTAAAACTGGTGCCGTGGTCAACTTGTGCTTCAACTCTTGAAAACTACTCTCACATTTCTCATTCCACACAAAAGACACACTCTTTCTAGTAAGCCGGGTCAATGGCATTGCTATTTGAGAAAAGCCCTGAATGAACCTTCTATAGTACCCTGCTAAACCTAGAAAGCTCCTGATCTCTGTCACTGTCCTAGGTCTCTCCCACTGCAATACTACCTCTACCTTATGGGGATCTACTGCGACCCCTGCCTGGGAGATCACATGACCCAGAAACTGAACTTCAGTGAGCCAGAAATCACATTTACTAAGTTTAGCGTACAACTGTCTTTCTCTTAAGGTCTCCAAGACTAATCTCAACTGCTGCTCATGTTCCTCTCTACTTTTTGAGTAGATAAGGATATCATCTATGAAGACTACTACAAACTTATCTAGATATGGCCTGAAAACTCTATTCATGTAATCCATAAAAACTGCAGGTGCATTCGTTAACCCGAAGGGCATAACCAGGAATTCATAATGCCCATATCTGGTTCTAAAAGGTGTCTTGGGAATATCATTCGCCTTTACTCTGAGCTGGTGATATCCCGACCTGAGGTCTATCTTAGAGAACACTGACGCTCCTGCTAACTGATCTAGGAGGTCATCTATGCGAAGGAGAGGGTACTTGTTCTTAATGGTAATCTTATTGAGTTCCCTGTAGTCTATACATAATCTAAGGCTCCCGTCCTTCTTCTTCACAAATAGAACTGGGGCTCCCCACGGTGAGACACTAGGTCTGATGAAACCCTTTTCTAAGAGTTCCTCTATCTGTTTCTTAAGCTCTGCTAACTCTGTGGGGGCCATTCTATAAGGGGCCTTAGACACTAGACTTGCTCCAGGTACGATTTCTATTAGAAACTCGACCTCTCTCTCTGGGGGCAATCCACTCATCTCTCTAGGGAATACTTCTGGGAATTCCCTTACTACTGGGATCTCATCTATACCCTCTTCTACCTCAGCTTGAACTGAAAAGAAGACCAAATATCCCTGACACCCATGCCCTAGAGATCTCTCTGCTTGGGAAGTGGTCATGACCGATAACTCAGCTCTAGTACTAGGTACAGTCCCACATTCAGGTAAAGTAACACATCTGTGGCTACAATCTAGTGTGGCATTATTGGTAGACATCCAATTCATACCAATAATCACATCTATTTCAATGAAGGGCATGCATATCAAATCAAGGGTGGTCAGGCAATGATTAAACTGGATCACACAATTCAAGCAAGCATGGGAAGTGATGGCTCGGTTTCCAGTGGGGGTAGATACATGCAACTCATATGGCAATGTATGCATACTCAGACCCGACCTCTTAACACAGTCATATGATATGAAAGAATGGCTAGCGCCCAAATCAAATAAGGCAGTTACTGAAAAATCATTTATCTTAATAATACCTTGAATCAGACTCGGGGATTGACTAGCCTCTTGCTGTGATAGGGCAAAAACTCTACCCTGGGTCTGTGGTCTGGGAGGAGGAGCCATCTCTCTCTACTGTGTGATCGGTAGAGGGGCCTGTGGGGGAGCTTGCATACAGTCTCTGGCTATGTGCCCCGGCCTGCCACATCGATAGCATACATTCTGCCCCGCATAACATGGCCTGGTACCGTGATTCCTGCCACACTGGGGACATATGAGAGGTGGAGCGCTGCCTCTACTAGACTGAGTCTTCTTCTTCCCTCTTTGGTTCCACTGACTCTTTCCACCTCTACGGCTTGTCACTGCCGGCTGGGAACCATCTCTAGATCTCTTAGGCTCAGGGAGGGGAAGTAATGGTCTAGTGTTGGAGGTAGGTTGCATCATCCTGAGATTCGTTTCTGTTACTCTGCATACTTCTACCAGGGTATGGAAGTGCCTGATTCTCTGGGGCACTACCCTGTCTCTGATCTCAGGGAGCAAACCCTTCTCTAGCCTATCTGCCCTCCATTTCTCATCATCATGTCTCTGTAGGTATGAGGAATATCTAGAGAGCTCGATGAACTTCGCTACATATTGGTCCACTAACATCCCCGGTATCTGTCTCAGCAGAATGAACTCTGACTCCTTCTCATCTCTTATGGAGTCGGGGAAATACTTCTCGTGGAATGCCTCGAGGAATGCCTCCCACGTGATCGGGACGTTCCTCGCTCTCAGTATCGGCTCAGTGCCCTTCCACCAATATATTGCTTCCTTTCTTAACTGAAATGCGGCCATCTTGGCTCTCTGCTCAGAGGTACACTCCATAACCTCGAAAATCTGCTCTAGTTCTATAATCCAGGCCTCGGCTCTGTCTGCACTCATCTCACCATCAAAGGTGGGAGGCCCGAACTTTCTGAACTGAGTAACTACTTTTCTGATCGAGGACTGCTGCTCAGCAGGAGGCATCTGAGCTGGTGGAACTGGGGCTACAGCCTGCATGTGTGGCTGTGCATCTGTAGGAGTCGCCCCTGAATGCTCAGGACGACCTGAGTGTGGAGTTGGCTGAGGAGGGGGAGGTGTAGGACCTTGGCTATTTCTCTCAGCAAGCCGTTCTTGTAGCTGCATGATAACAGCTTGCTGCTGATCCAAGCGAGCCACTATACTCTGTAAGGCTCCAGCTACTGGATCGCTAGGCCCGGCCTCATCTGCCTGAGCCGCTCTGGAAGGCCTACCTCTTCCTCTACCTCTACCTCTGCCTCTGCTTTGGCGAGTGTCTACCATCTTTCTGAAATATATAACATGGTTTAGCATACATAATAGGGACACATGCCACTTTCATGCACTCAATCATCCATAGCAAGCTCATAAACATCTTGGCAACTCACAAACATATGCTACAATCCACAATGAAAGCCTGAACCTTACTGCTCTCATACTACATCTCATAATGAAAGCCTGGAACTTTTGCTCTGATACCAACACCTACAGAGCCACCAGAGTTATTGTCCCCGTCCTTCCCGGTTCGTGGGCTTGGTTACCCTGCCTTCCCGGTTCGTAGGGGTTTTGTCCCCTTGGGATTTTATCCCCAAAAGGCGCCTCTGGTGTGGGGGAAGGCTTCGCCCCCACTTATAAGCCTTAGCCCCAAACCATTCCTGGCTGATGTGGGACTTCACAATCCATCCCCCTTTTGGGGCCAACCCGTCCTTGGGTTGCACATGGACCAGGCCTGCTCTGATACCAACAAATGTGACACCTTAACCTCTAGCTCATACCCAACATGCCCTCTTATACAGATGCACATGCGGAACTCACAAGGGAGACAATTTCTCTACTTTATGCTTGCTTTCTCTATGGCACTATGTGTGGGTAGAGATCCACTTAGAAGTAATATGGACCGGTTGAGCTCTCTCTATGCTTCCTCATGCTCAATTACACTATTGAGACTTATTTCAATCCCCACAATATGCTTTGAACTCATGGAAAGCAAAAAGGGATTGGAGACATGCATTTTCGCTATGGGCAGATTTTGCTTCATTTCTGGGCTAATTTTGGAAATGCATAACTAAATGCAGAAAAATCGTAACTGCATGATCTGGGTCATTCTAGAAATTTTGAGACGTCTACTTCATGCTAAAAATACTTAGAAGTCTCAATCTCTCACCTATTCTGCGTTTGACATCAAAATCGTTCACTGGTCAGAGGGGGCTTCTTTGCTGTCACAGTTTACTGATATGGATTTTGAAAATGTCTAACTAATTCCACAAAAATCCAATGCTCATAAAATATATCTCCATGGAAATATGTGGATGTTAGCTAGAGGAAAAAAATATCTCCAGATCAGTTCACCAAGCCAATTCCCCGGAAACCGATGAAACAGTACCTCGGGTCTAGTTGGGTGTCTGATTCTGGGCAGGAACTTCGAAATTGCATAACTTCCTCTCTAGACCTCTAAATGAGGTACTTCCAGTTCCTACAAGTCACTGTGACCATCTAGTTTCTGTGTATAAAATTTCGTAGCCATTGGACTATGTTTGCCCCTCAGATGACATGATTTCTAAACTGACCAAATGAACAGTGATTTTCTGAAATCCGAATTTCTGATGTCAACTTTGATAAATCATAGAAAATGCTATAGACCTCTAAATGACATGAACTCTAGCTTCCCAGAAATCTTTAAACATAATCTAGCTACATGTCAAATCTCATAGCTAGAAGAGGTCATATGGCTACTCTATGACATCATGTGCAAAAGGCCCTTTCTTGGCCAAAAGTGGGGCTCATAGGGTCCAATCCTAGTTTTTCTACTTCTATGACCCCTTGAGCACATGAGAAAGCATCTTTAGGAGCTATCAATCATGCCTCAAGTGTCTAATAACTTAGATTGGGGAAACTCACTACCCCATGCCCACTTATGCACCCATATATACTAGGCTATCATGAGCATTTCATATCAAAATCTACTTTCTCATTCAACCATGCTCTTTCATTCATCATAAACCTCATTCTCATACATACATCATTCATTCATACATTGTCTTACAAAACTATTAGGGATTACATCATATACATCATTGCTTTACATTTACAACTCTCATGTACAATGTATTACAAAAAGCCTTTACACCCTTCTTTAGCTTCCCTAGCCTCATGCTTGGTGGTGATTCCCATCTCTAATCTCACTTGGTCCACCTGGCATGGTTGGATGGTTGATGCGGTCTGTCGCGCGACCCTCAAAATAAAACTAGGTTGATAAAATATGCAGCTAGTGGCACAACCTAGGTCATCTCCCTCGGAATTGGAATGCAATGTTTGATTGAATTTTCTAAGTGTATGAAGATCCTAAAACTTACTAATTTAGGGGGGTTTCAATCTAATTGAACTAAGTAAAATGAATCTAAAATAAAATTTCTAAATTCTACCTAGTTAGATGAATTATGGGTGGAGAATGGTCTTGTGACTAGCTTTGGAATCGTCCCTTGGTATCTACTATCCTTATCCTAATCCAATTGTGATTAATTCTGGCCTAAGAATTCCTAATTGTGTTCATAACAGTTGTATCTTGAATTAACACTCAAGAATCAAGAAATTAACAATCTAATGTTGAATTGAGAACTCAACCTCGCATTAAATTGCTAACTCTTGTTTTAGGATCAATGAACACCCAATTCGATTGATTAACTAAGTAATTAACCTCTGAACCATCATCCAAAAATGTCTAATTAAACAACTAAACACCAAGGAGTCCTCTAATTAAACAATTAAAGGTTCAATCTCTCACATGCATTTCATCAAACACCTTGATTGCATACATGGGTAATTGCAAGAAATTGACAAATTCAGAATTTAATCCAACCAATTAATCAACAAAAAGGCTTCCTAATTAGAGTCTAAACAGCCACTAATTATAATTACACAATTTCTCAATCAAATACAACTTAAACAAGGCAATATATGAAAGAGAAAAAGTATAGGAAAAATAGAGATCCTTAGCCAAAATTCTGAGTTTATCCATGGATTCAAGCTTCAACTCAAGTTCCTTCTTCCTAGCTAGCCACAAATGGAGATTAGAGCTTCATTTTGGTGAGATGGAGATGGAGAATGGAGGATGGATGAGACGGGGACGTGAGATGGGTGGCTGCTGTACGAAAGGGGCGTGAGAATGGAGTGTGATGGGTGATGGCGTGAATGGATTGTGTCGTGGTCTTCTGAGTGAATGAATCCCCGAGTGTATATAGCGTGAAAATGCTTCCCACGTGATTTTTTTAAGTGACTCCACGTGCTCATTCTTCCTTCTTGTGTATATGAACGTGGGCCCCACCTCATTTTGTTTTATAATATTTCATACGAGCTTCCCACGTAGCTTCTTCTTCTCTTCGTTCATTCTGCTCGAGTGTTCTTCCTTCAGCTGCAACACATTCTTCCAGCGTCTCTGCCCGGTTCAGACCGAAGAGAAAATATGAAGCAAGCCCCTCACTCTCCAGTGCCTCCTCTGCAGATGTGTCTGTCTCTTGATGCAGTCTAGCAAATAAACGAAGCAGTAGTTCTGCCCAGTCCAGCGTCTCACTCCAGCACTGCAGGTGTAATCCGAGAAAAATGAAGAAGCTCTCAGTTACTCCAGTCCTCTTTGCACAGTCCCCTCGTGAATACCAGAACAAGAAAATGAAGCAGCAGTTCTGCCCTTGTATGTGTGTGTTCTCGTGCTCACCATTCCGGCTCTTGCTTCTTCCTTTCAACCCACAGCTTCTCTTCTTTGTTCTCAGCTCCCATTCCACATAAATCTCAAGCTGCATGGTTCTATTTTACACTACTTTCCACGTTCTGGAGCTTCCAAAAATTCCAGCCAGTCCACGACAACTTTGCATGCATGAATAACCATTAAATCTGCTGCTCGAGGTTGCTACTTCTTCGTCTTTCTGCATGTTCTACATGTAGCTTCTTATTGACAGCAACACATGTGTTACTTCTTCCTCTGTTCAGCTCTTCCTTCACTAGACCCCGTGGCTAGTTCATGATTCTCCTTTCAACGCAGAACCCAACTCACTTTCTTTCCAAACTGTACACATGAAGCCTTCATTTCTCCTTCAATTAATTTCCATTCAAGCTCCAATTTTTCATTGAAAATCTGCACAAAAGAGTAAGAACAATTCAATAGGAAAATTCACAAAGGAAATATTTCAATGAAATTTATGCATTAAAATTCAAAATTTTGTAAATAAAGTTCCTTGAGTGCAAAAATGGCTACTAAAATCAATTATCACCTAAGTAAATCCATTCAGCCTTATTTAACTATTAAAATGCTTAAGTTAAGGGAAATAAAATACATACAAATCATGCTTATCAATGGTGGAGAGGGAGGGTGAGATTCGGGGAATCTCAGTAGTTCAACTCTCATTCAAACATACATATATTGCATGCAACAAGTCTCATTATGCATGTATGGCATGTTAGCATATAAAACATGATGAAAAACATTTAAAACATATGAAATGGCCATGGATAACATTCATGAGCTCGCTGAGTACTTGGATCGGCCTCACCCCTTCCCTTATGGCTTTTGGATTTGCCTTCCCATACTTTAGAGGTACTTAGACTCACCCTTACTCTTTGGGAGTCAACCTCACTTTTGGGAGACATGGCTCAACCAACTTAGGGCTTCAGCTCATCCTCACCTTGGCTATAGGGTTATTGACTTTTCCATTCCCTCAAGCAAACCTAACAATCATTTAAAACATCATCTCAATCATACATATAATCATGCTAACACACTTCTCATAGCTCATATCATTCATACACACAAGCAAGACAATGTAAACACACAATTATGCATGTGAGAAAGTGGAGAGAACTACCTTGTTAGCTATTCACTACTTGCTCTTTCAACTTGTCTCCTCCCTTGTGGGTTTCACAATAACTTCTAGATGGGAGAGCTTCTCTTGAGCCTAACCACATAAAAGCATGAATTAATACCTTACTACTTGATTCTTAAGCTAGGGATCTCTTTCTAGCAACCCTACTAAGCATGTCAAGCTAGGGTTCTTTCTCTCACTAGAATTCATTAACTATTCTTTCTCTTCTCTCAAGCTCTCACTCTTAAGAAGAGAAAGCAAGGAAGAGAGGGCTACATGACTTCTAACCTCCCTTAAGAGTGGTTTTCCACTCTCCCTCCTCTGAACCAAGCTCAAAACATAGCTACTTTAACTATTAAAACCGTGGGAAGAGAGGGGAAGGGGAGAAGAGTAACATACTAAGAGAAAAGCCATGGAATTCCTTACCTTTCTTGTTCTTCCTTCCTCTCCTAAGCTTCTCTCTCTCTCCTCCGCCCTTTTCTCTCTCTTACAGTGAGCTTAAGTCGATTACAGAGTAAAGGGATGAGTTGGGATGGTTTAAAAAGTCAAATTCTCTATTTTCTCGCTTTTCCGGACTAACCCTCGCTATAGCGAGCCATAACCCTCGCTACGGCGAGCTCGAATAAGTCCCAGAACTCTGCCTTCGCTATGGCGTTCGCTACGGCGAGCAACTCCCTGGATTTTGTATGGGGGTGCCCGAACTCGCTATAGCTAAAAGCTTTCTCGCTATAGCTAGAAGGCAGTCTCGCTATAGCTAGACCATTTCTCGCTATAGCGAGCAGGTACATTCGCTATAGCTAGGCTGTAGCTAGCAGACTTAGAAAATTTTCAGCTTCCAAAAATTTTCAGCTTTTCTTTTCCTTCCTTTTTCTTTTCTCATTTCTTTTCTATTTTCTTTTTCTTTTCTTTTTCTTGGCTGTTACAAAATTCCTACCAGAATAGGCACCCAAAAGTCTTACCAGAATAGGCATCCGAAAGTCTTGCCAGAACAGGCATAAATAAAAGCCCTACCAGAACAAGCACCAAAGTTCTACCAAAATAGGCATCCTAAAGTCCCGCCAGACCAAGCACCCAAAAATCTTGTATAAATTGAGCATGCGTTCAAAAATCTTGTACTTGCAAGCATCTTTTATCAAGTTCCAACACCTCCAGGTAAATTAATTCCCCTTGATCTGTTAGCTTCCCAAACAAAATATATGTTTCCATCTTTACTTATTTTTAAGCTTAGGATATCAAAAATTACATTTTCGATCTCCTTGCTTAAAGAATAAGTAAAGAAGGGAAACTTGTAAACACCATATTTTGTTTGGGTCGCTCTTACCTTTTTTTTAATTGTTTAATTGATAAGACGTAGTCAAATCAGCCCAGACAAAATACGTGTTCTTATCTTTACTTATTTCTTATGCAAAAAATATCAAAAATTACATTTTCAATTTCTTTGTTTAAGAAACAAGTAAAGAGGGGTGACCGTGAACATCGTATTTTGTCCAAGCATGCTCCAAAAATCATGATAAAATTAAACTAATAAAAAAATAGAAAACAAAAAAAAAGAAAGAAGAAAGACAAAAATCAAATAGGTCCTTTTAGCCCAACAAACTAAAAAAAAAAGGTAAAAGCCCATTAATCCAAAATTAGAACAATAAAAAAAATCAAAGAGGGAATAACAGAAATCCAAAAAATGAAATAAAAAAAATCAAAAAGAGAATAGAAAAAGAAAGAAAAAATGAATAAAAAAAGGTAAAAACCCACAAAGAAAGAGAGAAAAGACTAAAAGCAAGTTAATTAAAAAAAATCATCAAAATAATAATAATAATTAAAAAAAGAAATAAAAAGCCAAAAAAATCATCAAAAGGGTACTACAAAAAAAGAGAAAATAAAAAATATATATTAAAAAAAAGGGGGAAGCCCAAAACAAAAAAAAAGATTAAAATTCTAGAACCTAATTTATGAGAGCCCAAACAAAAAAAAACATAAAAAAAAGGAGTCCAACCCAAAGCCAGTTCAAAATTGGACTAAAAATGAAAAAAAAAAAGCCTAAAGAACTGAGCCCATGTGAAGGAAGTGGGTGAACTAATGCAGGCCCATTTCGTTCAGCCTATAATCTCAGACCCTCTGCCTTTCTAACTCGAATGAGAAGCGCATACCCGAAAGGAAACAAAATGAATGAAAAAAAGAAAAAACCCTAAACATCTCTGGTCCCCCCTTTCTGCTTTGACCCTCTCCCGCAGGCATTTCCAGATGCGAAGGAATGAAATTGTATGGGAGGTGAGTGTAGGTACTATTATTTGTGGAGTAGAGAAGCACGACAATAACTCATACGAAGAGCAGATGGTGAGGTGCGTGAGCGAGAGTGAAGGCCACTCTTGGATTCGTTATAAATAGAGAAGAGTTTTTGAGGAGAGGGATTTTTTTTTCTTGGAGAGAACAAGGGGGAGAAGAAGGCTCTGATATATAGGAGAGAGAGAAAGAGAGAATGGAGAAAAGGGCGAAGCAGAGAGGCGTCTAAAGGGTTTGAGGTAAAAGAGAAGAGAGGTTGAGGAGGTTCTAGGCATCGGATTCGAGTTAGAGAAACCAAGAATGAGATTTAGCGAGGAGCAAAGAGAAATTAAGGAGTTTTCTTTTGGGGGTTTTTTGAATTAGAAAGGAAGGGAAGCAGAGAGATCAAGTGAAAGAGACATAAAGAAATTGTGGAAGGAAATTGAAAGTGATAGAAGCGGAGGCTCGAGGACTCAGCGGAAGATCAAAACTAAGTTCAGTCAAGGATCCTATCATCAGGTTCAATGGGGATCCGAAAGGTATATCTCCTTCATTCTCCATTTCTAAATTAAAAGCCACAGACGAATTGTATGTTTGAGTATTTACATTTCTTATGAACTTGTTCTATTCAAAACACTAGAATCCTTTTTTAGAATAATGTCTTGGATATACCTTATTTTAGGATGCTAAGATTTGGTTTTTTTTTTATTAGCATTCTTGCTATTCCTTTTCAAAGTGACCCTCTGATCATTAACCAGCCCCTTTCTATCATCATTTTGCATTTTCCTTATTTTTGGAAGCTGGAAACATTTGTGGCATAGTTGTATTAGAACGAATTGCTAGATTTTGTTGTTTGTGCTTAAGTTTGCATGATGAATCCTCCATGAACAAATGTGATTGGCTTAGTTGGTAGTTTTTGCTATTATCCTACCGTGATACTCTGTTGTGATCAGGGATAGCTGGAGTTTATTTTCCTTGCTGTTGCATGATTCGGATTTGGTTTGGTTTCTATTCTATATCTTGCATGAAATTTAGGATCAGGGTACCCTGACTGTACGTGGATAATAGAATAGGAATTTCAAATTCTATGTTCATTAAATGCATGATTCTGATTTACATAGGTTTAGGATCTTGGAATCGAAATACATGCTCTTTTAATACTCCCCACTTGCTACTACATTCTACGTTGCCCTGTTACTTGGTTTTCTTATGTTAATGCTTGTTTGGTGCTCGAACGTTGAGTGGCTCGTCGTACAACCCTCAAAATAATACTAGGTTGATAAAATATGTAGCTAATGGCACAACCTAGGTCATCTCCCTTGGAATTGGCGTTCAATGTTTAATTGAGTTTTCTAAATGTTAAAAGACTCTAAAAATTCCTAAACTAAGGGGGTTTTGATTTAATTAAACTAAGTAAAAACTAAATTGAATTAAATTTCCTAATTGCTATCTAATTGTATGGATTATGGTTGAAAGATGGACTTGTGACTAGCTTTGGATTCGTCCCTTGGTATCCACTATTCTTATCCTAATCTAATTGTGATTAATTATGGCCTAAGAGTCCCTAATCGTGTTCATAACAATTTATCTTGGGTAACCACTCAAGATTCAAGAGATTAACGATCTAACGTTGAATTGAGACCTCAATCCCGCATTAAACTATCAATTCTTGTTTCTAAGATCTTGAACACTAAATTTGATTGATTAACTAATTGATTAGCCTCTGAATCATCCTAAATATTTAATTAACCAACTAAACATTAAGGAATCCTCAATTTAAACAATTAAGCTCACTCATGTATTTTATCGAAAACCTTCGAAGCATACATGGGAATTCAGATAATATTGAAATTAATCAGATTAATTAATCAACAAAAATACTTCCTAATTAGTGTCCAACCAGCCACTAATTATAATTACACAATTTCCTTATCAAATACATCTTAACCAAGAAAATAAATGAAAGAGAAAAAGTGTAGGAATATAGAAAAGTCTTAGCCAAAATTCTGAATTATTCTTCCATGGATTCAAGCTTCTCCAAGAACTTCCTCCTTGCTAGCCTCAAGATGAACTAAAGCTTCATGGGATGTAGATGGAATGGATGGATGGATGGAATGGAGATGTAGTGGAGGCGTGGAGTGAATGGAAGAATGAATGGATGGATGGATGGAGAGGTATATGGCGTGGATATATATATATATATAGGCGAGGGACTGCGAGATTATAGAGACGTGGATGACTTGTATTGTGTGAATGGATGAGGGTATGAATTGAATGAAAGAGGCGTGCAGAATGAAGCCTCCTTTGAATGATTAAAATTCACGTGCTTCTTAATTCCTCTTCACGTGTGTTAACAAGTAATAACCCAACGTTCTCTCCTTGTCTTACAACGTGGCTTTTATCTCTGCTCAACTGCTCTTCTTTTACGTGTTCCACGCTTCCCAGCACTTCTCCCAGCTCATGCTTCATTAATCCACGTGGTTTTTTTTCTTCCTGCAGCTGCCAGTTCTCTTCAGCTTATTCTCCCAAGCACAGCGTTTCCTCTCTTCCCATAGGTTCTGCATGTTCTCCACGTTCTGCACTACATGCTTTTTAATGCGTTGTTCTCTCCATATTCTGGTCTAGAGCTTGCTCTGTTCTTCTTCACGTTGCTACGTTCTTCATGCTCTGTTTTCTACGTAAAAATTGTAGCAAACACATTCTGCACCACGTTGAAACTGCAGCTCCTTCCATTTGCTCGAATTTGTTCTGTGCTTGCAGCTCCTTTAGTTGCTCGAGTTTTTTGCTGGATGTTCTGCATTTATTCGTGCTCTGTTCTGCTATTCAGACCGAAGAGAAAAGCTTTTCAAATGGCATTCATTCTTTCCAATTTTCTCTACCCAGTTCAGCGTCATTCCAGCTTTGCTCCAGCTCTACTTCTAGCTCATGCAAGCTTCTCTCAACTTGTTCAGCTTCTTTCATGCATTCTGCTTCTTCACTTAACCTTCATCCCAGCTTTATACCCGCGACTTTTCTGCTCGAGTCTCCTCTTCAACCAGAAGCAAACACGTCGGCCTTCTTTTCTTATTTTCCATGCAAGCTTTTCACGTTCTGAAGCTTCCTCGTGCAGCTCGTGCAGCTGCTTCTTCTTTGCCTCTGCATGTGTGTGTTTGGCAGCCCTTCTCTCCTTTTCTTCTCACCTTTTCCACGTTAAAACTGTAGCTCCTTCTCTCTACAACAACTCGTGCTTCCTCATGTGTGTTTTTGTGGCTGATTCCACGTGAATGATGTGCTGGATGTGGAATGGAGCTGTGCAATGAAATGTACTGTGCATGGTGGATGAGAGACATGCATGTGGCAGCCTTCTTGAGTGTAAACCCGTGGCTTCATGGAAATGCAAATGAATGTGTTTCTTCCGTTAAACTTGAGCCTACTTCTTCCTTCCTCACTCCTCTTTCTTCTTTAAATCAAATTCTCATTCAAGCTTCAATTGTCCATTGAAATTATGCACAAAAGAGTGGGAAAAATCAAATAGGAATTTTTAGAAAATTATTTAAGATAAATTTATGCATTAAAATCCAATAATTTGTAACTTAATTCCTCAAATATAGAAAATGGCTACTAAAATCAAATTTCATCTAATTAGACCCTTAAAGCCATATTTGAATACTAAAATGTTTAAGTTAAAAGGATTAAAATGTATAAAAATTATACTTATCAAACGTGATGATGGAGCAACATGTGAAGAGCTCTGATGGGCACAGCATTGGGGGATTGAACATGAGGCCAAATGCAGGGATGGATAAGACTGAGTTTGTGTAGTATAAGTCTTTTCCATTTTTATTTATTCTCCTGTAGCTATGTTCAAATGTGGTACTATGGCATAATAAACTACGCACAAGGCACACACAAGCACGAACATCTGTATATTTTTCTTCCCTTTGTCCTGCTTTTATTCTGTATTGTTACCTTTATTTTTCTTAACTTTTAGGATCTGCCGTGTGGGATTTCATATCTCCTTAGGCACCTAGTTAAACCAAAAGATCATGTGTGGCCAATAAGCCTCCTTGGTAGCTTTTGGGTCTTGAATTTACATTTCCTTATTTCGAGCTTCAAGGGCCTTAACCAAAAGAATTTTCACAAAAAAAAATTTGAAAAAAACAATGAAACGTAAGGAGAATAAAATAGTTGGTGAGAAATCAATTTTTATCAACTCATGAACCCTTTTATTTATTTTGATAAAAATGAAAAAATTGCTCTTTGTTTTTTTAAAAAAAAAAAAGAAGAAGAAAGAAACAAAAGTAAGCCAAAATTCCAAAAAACAATAATAAGAACAAGAAGAATGAAATAAAAATAAATAGGGAGACAAAGATCATTTAAATAAGTAAGAAATTACAAAATCATGAATAAAAAATGATAATGTAAAAGTTGAATATGAAACAAGATAAAAACAAATAAAAAGAGAAAAACAAACGAAGAACAAAAAAATTAAAAGACAAAGCAAAATAAAAACAAAAAAATGTACAAAAATACACAAAACAAAACGAAACAAAAATAAAAAAGAAAAAAAAAAACAAAACAAAACAAAAACAAAAACAAAAAAGGTGAAAAGTGAAACGAAAATCAAGACAAAAGAAATAAAAAATCAAGAACAAAAATCAAATCTAATAAAAGAATTTCATAAATAAAGGGTAAGTAAAAGTGAAAAAAAAAAAAGAAAAATCAACTTTGGAAAGACAAAAGTCAAAACAAAAAAATCAAAATATTAAGAAAATCAAGATGGAATCAAATAAAAATTAAAGAAGAAAAAAATCCTTTTTATTGTCATAAAAAATTTTAAAAAAATGAAAAACAAAAAAACAGACAAAACAAAAACAAAAACAAGAATAAAACAAAAAAACAAAAAAACAAAAATAAAAATAAAAAAATTAAAAGACAAAGCAAAACAAAGACAGAGGAAAAAAACAAAGAAAAGAGATTAAAAAAACAATAAGAAAAAAGAAAAAAAATACAAAAAAATATAATAAAAGAAAACAAAGAATAAAAACCAAAAGTAAAAACTAAAAAGAAAAAAAATAAAATCAATTAAAAAATAAAAAACAAAACAAAACATCAACCAAATACAATCTCCAATCGAACTACGTGGACTTTGATCTCTCTCGAAAGGTACGTAGGCCTTAGGCTTTCATCATAAGTCAAGTCCGCCCTTGTAAATAAGCATTTTTTTCTATTTTACTTCCGTGATTTCTTTTTTTTCATTTTGCTTTTATTTTGATTTCTTTAACTTCTTTTCCTTCTTTTTATCCTTAATTTAATTTCCTTAATTTTTTCTTTTTATTTTGCATATGATTGGTTAGGGAGAATTAAAATAGAACAGAGGCCATTTTAATTTTGCACGATTGACCTAGGGTAACCGTTCTTAGTAACAGGTGTAGTGGAGTGCCTAACACCTTCCTTACTCACAATCGACTTCCGAATCCATTTTCTGGTTTGTAGACCATTTTTCAAATACAAAGGCTTTTCCAAAGTTTTGCCTTTTCAAAATAAAACTTTGGTGGCGACTCCTGAACCTACTCTTACCTTCTATTTTAATTTTTCTTTTGGTTTTCATTTTCTTTGAAAATTGAATTGAAATTTCATTTTGAAATTCTTTTTAAAGGCGTCGCGCGGTCGCATTTTCGAGTGTGACACATAGCTTGGGGATGGAAAATGAAATTTTGTGTTTTGAGTCTCCACACCTTTGACACAAGTTTAGAGAGTCTTTTTAGGCCATTCCCACGTGCTCAAGTGGACACAAGAACCATAGGAGCCATTTTGCCCATCATTGAACCATTAAGAGGCATGAAAATGGCCCAAATGCAACCTTGTGTCACTTTTTACCCAAATGAGCTCTTCTTGATTTGAGATTTGGCATGAAATTAGATCTTATTGAGATATTTTTGGAAAGGTAAAGAAGGTCTAGAGAATATTTGATGAATTTTCAAATTTGGGATTTTCTATTAATTTTGGTATGTGCACTGTTCACACCGGTAGATTTGTGTTTTATGTCATCCGATGGCCAAATGGTGTACAATGCTTGTAAAATTTTATTGGCATAAACTAGAGGTCATAATCTTTCTGTGGCCATTGAGATTACCTCATTTGGAGGTCTAAGCAAAGAGTTATGTATTTTTTAAGTTGGCTATCAGTAGTAGTGGCGCCCTAGGCGTCCAGTCATTGTTCCATAGAATTCCAATAGCTAAACGTTTCTTTTTCATTCTGTAATTATTTTTACTATCAAGCTAACATTTGTAGCTTTCCAGAATGATTGCATGTGTATGATTTTAATTTTTATAGAATTAGTTATGAATTTTAGAAATTTGTAACAGTAATCTGAAATACCAGCCCAGGCAACAGCGACCTCAGTGAATTTTTGAATGTCAAAAGTCTTCCCCTTAATGATTCATGAACTGAAATTATTTTTACCATGGGGTAGACATCCAGAGCTTTCTGGAATGGTAAAGGTTGTTAGATTTCAATTTTTGTGGATTTAGTTATGAATTTCTGAAGTTGTGACAGAAAAACTGAAATTCTAACTAGGGTAAATCCGTGGGAATTAATGTGTTTCACCCACTTGTATGAGTTCAAGCCACTTTCTTGAATGGTTTTGAATTGTATTAGTGTAAATAAATATGAGAATGTATTGTATGAGCTTACACAGTCCACGTGACATCGAATGGAATTTTTATACACTATGCAACGCGAAAATATTCATTATTTCTATTGCCTTTTTCCTTGAAAGCTTGTATGATTCTTGAAAATTAGATACCTAAAGGCATGAGATGAGCTAAAAATGATGGTGTTATAATAGGTGTGAGGCCGAGAAGAGGAAGTAAGAAAGCAAAGGAAAAGTTTGTATTCTTGGTATAAGGTAACTCTTTATCCTCTCTTGTAAGCATTTCTTAGATGTTTAATTATTATTGGTTGCTAGTGTATGTGTTTGAACTATGAGATATATTTATAGCCATTGATTTAATGCACTGGTACCAATATGCTTCTTGAAATGTATTTTGAATGTAAGATGGCTTAAAGGGGTATGGTTATGCCAAAAGTCTCTTAAAATGGGTGAAGAGAAGCTAAAAGTCTCTAAGAATAGGTGAGACCAAACCAAAAGTCTCAAGAATAAGTGAAGCTAAGTCAAAAGTACTTAAAAGTGGGTGATGAAAATTCAAAAGCCCCAAAGAATTGGGTCTGGCTAGAACAAAAGCCCTTAGAGCTATGTTTGACGTGTATGAGTTTATATGACATGAAAATATATTTGTGTATGCTTAAAAGAGGCTTTTAGTACATGCTTGCATTCTTTGACATAAAAATGTGCTATGTATGTATGCTCAAAAGGGTAAAAGAGCTATTGGGATACTTTGAATCTCACTCTTCCCCACATATGTTTAACCATGTTTAAATGAAGCTCAAGGAGTAAGAAATAGGAGCCAAGCTACTTAAAGAATGTGAGTTTGATAATAGAATAGGAAATTTATGCATTTTGATGTCAAATTTCATATGTATATGAAGTTCATGAGATGTAAACCATTGAGCACAAGTAAAAGTATGTAATTATGGTGTATAAATCAATTTTGGAACCAAATGTATGAGTATGTGAATTTTTGGCATTCATGAGCTTTGATGTACATGTGTATATAAACAACTAGGAAGGTGATTTTGAGTTTCATGATAATTTAGACCATTTAGGATGTTTATATATATCGTGTTTATGCTTTTGGACGTGCTCAAATGGTCATGGTATGAGTAAAAGGCCATTTGGTGCATTTTTGACCCCATTATAGTCCCTAAAATAACTATTTTCTTAACCTGAACTACAAATTAACCAAATGGACGAATTTGTACATGAGATTTGGCAAGCAAATATGTCTCATCTAAATCTTTTCATAAAGCTAAAGAGCACTATTTTTGGAGCTCTAGAGAACTTATTATGATTTTTCAAAATTGGATAAATTATGTAGAAAATGTCACTGTTACTGCTCATGTGGTTAGTTTACTTTTTTATGTTACTTAAGGGACAATTGAAGTCCAATGCTCATGTAATTTTATAGACATATAGTAAGAATCATAAGCTTTTTATAGCAATTTAGAGCACCTAATTTAGAGCTTTGTAGAGGGAGGCATGAATTTTTGAAGTTTTCGATTTGCTATAGAAGGACCACTAGACTTGATGTATTGTTCCATTAGTTGTTGTGGTCCAAAAGTGGTTGTTTTGATCTAACAATTTTATGGCAACTAGACAACATCTTGAGCTTTCCAGAAAGCTATAGTTTGGATGATTTGGAATTTTCTAGATTTAGTTATGAATTTCCAAAATTCATATCAGAATATGGAATGTAGGAATAAATGCAAGAAAGATGCAATTTCGTATTATATGATTTGGACTTAAGTTTTGAGCTTCAAATTGTAATATTTATTATTGAACAAATGTGTTAAGGATGGAAAATAAATTTGGTAAGCTCACATGATCCATTAAGCCAAGAATGAAGAAATTTATCTTTCAATGATGCAATTATCTGCTGCTAAAAGTGCTATTTTGATAAAAAAAAGTGCTATATGCCAAATGTGCTATAAGTTGAGATGCAATATCTGATTTTTTTGAAAATGTGAGAAAACACAAGAAACATAATGCATGATTTTTTTGTAAATGCACGAAATTCATCAGATACAAAAGCAAGTCCCTTGAAATGAATTAGTTAAGGTCCCAAAAAATTTAAGTAGCATTCTAGACTCTTAAAAATGAGAATTCCAGGCTCAGACAGAAAGAAAAATAGAGTTAGAATGAAGAAACAAATTTGAACGAAAAGTTAATGAAACATAATGGCATTTTCATAATTTTGAGCAAATTTTGGAATTTTCATAGAAGGGCTTGTTAAATGAAAGTTTTGAGTTTTTCGAGATTCTTAGAGGCCCTGAAAACCATGGAAAGCCTTAGGACAGTTAAAACCCCTTCGGTGGACGTTTTTCAACATCAGTTGACCCAAACTTTGACAAATTCATTCAGGAAGATTTTAGCTCCGATTTGAGTGATTGCAAATGTATTTTATTAAATTGAGGACTTAAATTTTATGATGGAAAAGACGGTTCTAAAAAAGGAGCTAAAATGAACTAGAAATGAAAATGCTAAGGCAAAGGGGCAAAATTGAAATTTTTGAAAAGTGTTTCTTAAACCTACCTATATATATGAGGCACCCCATCTCCTCCTTCATTTAGTCACATTTTTTTCTGCCCTAAATCAGAGACTAAGGGTAAGGCGCACAAAAAGGAGGAGAAAGGAAGGAGAAAAACAAGGAAGAGGTATGGATTTTCTTAGCTTTTTTCATACTTTTTCTTTAGCAAACCTCTTCTTTTCCATTTCCTATTCTTTCCTATGATTTTATTGAAGTTTTTGGATATGTTTTGAGGGAAGATTTGAAGAGAGGAGGCCAAGGAAAGGAAGAAACAAGAAAAAAAATTAAGAAAAAACAAGGTAAAATCTCCATCCCATGGTAGCTACTTCTTCTCCCCTTTCTTCCTTGGTTTGTCCAACATATGGAGGTCCAAGAAGGCATGGATTTTAGGCAGAACCAAGGGTGAATCTTAGAAAATTGGGTGTGGAGAATGAGAATATGCAAAGAAAATTAACAAAGAACTATTATTTTTCAAGATAGCAAAGTTAGGGTTTTAAGTGCTCCACTAAAAATATGATTTGATGCAATTATTCCTGGGCCTAAATGAGTGTTTGGATGAGCTCTTGAGATCCCTAGAAGGCTCCTCATATGCATCTTCCATCAAGAAAATGGAGCAAATCCACTTGGCACTCATATAGAGCATGGTTTTGGCCTAGGCTAGAAAGAGTACCAAGGGGTAGTTTTAATTTGTTCTAAGCTTACTTTTGAGTCATATATGATGGAAGGGGATGAGAGGAAGCCTTGGAAAAATTTTAAAAGTCATAGATAGTGAGATGGTATCATAGGTCCCATATTATGACTTAAAGAAGCAACACCTAGCTAGGCTCCTTGATTTGATTGTGTGACTCTAAGAGGTTTAAATGGAGTCAAGAATTATAAATGGACGGAGAGATGGAGCCAAGATGATATTTTCTTAAAGTTGCTTCATTAAGTGTATTATGGAACTATAAAAGAGCCATATGAGTTACCTAGCTTTTCTAGTGAATGTATGGCTTTAGAATTTGATTCAAGAGTGTAATTAGCTTCCATATGATGTGTCTAGCCTAAGAGAAACAAACCTCACATCATTGTAAGTGTGTGGCTGAGAGAGGGAGCATAATTCCAAGAGAAAAGTGTGCTTGTGTGGTAAAGGTAGCTCTCCCCACTTTCTTTCATACATGAATGTGTGCTTACCTTGTCTTTGAATGTGTATGTGTATTTTAAGCCATGAAAAGTGTGTTAGCATGATTTCATATGCCATGATACCATGATGATATTTTATGCATTCAAATGATGTTTTATATGCTTGCCTTGGTTTGCTTAAGTGTAGGGAAGCCAAGAGCCCTCTAGCTATGGTGAGGATGAGCCAAGAACCCTAAAAAAATTGGTTGAAATAAAGTAAAGAGTCTCCCAAGAAAAAGTGGGTGAAGAAAGTCCAAAATCCACAAGAAAATAGGTGAGGCTAATCCACTTTCTTGGTAAGCCTATGTATGTTTGTGTGACTTGTTCAAATACTAAGAATGCTTTTTAAGTGATTATACATGTCATCATGCTCATGCATACATTTTCAAGACTTGTTTTGCATTCTTTATGTGTGATTTAAAGGGATATGAGCTATTGGGATTCTTTGAATCTCATTCCCTCCTCTCCAATGTCTTAACATGCTAGGTGGACCAAATGAGCAAGGTAATGGAAGCCACCAAGTTGGAAGATGAGAGATTGATATCCAAAGTGCCTAGTTTTATCTCTTTTATAGCCATACCAATGGCATATGATGTAATTCTATGATGGAATTGTTATGTAATCATTTGAGCATGTGTAAATACTCATAGATATGATGTATGAATGAGAAATAATGCCATTTGCATGATATAGCATGATTTGGGTATGGAATTGTAAGACTAGACATAGGCACTCTTGTGTATATCATGGGGTAAATGAGTGAGTTTGAGAAATTTGGATTTGTGTACCTTTGAGACAAGTTTAGAATGTCATTTTGGTGCATTCCCACGTGCTCAAGTGGTCATGGTTGCCTTGGAGCTCAAAATGAATCATTTGGACCCTTTGTAAGACTTAAAAATGACCATTTCACAACCTAAACTCAAGATCTAACCAAATGAACGAATTTGCCCAAGAAATTTGGCACACATATAGATCTTATCCAAAGCTTTTTGGGAGGCAAAGACTAGATTATTTGAAACCCTGTGGAATTAATTATGAATTTCCAAAGTTGGCATTTTTATGTTGAACTGACGCAGACACTATTCATATGATCAAAAACTTGGGTTATATCATTCATAGATCAAATGATTTCCAATGCTCATGAAATTTTATATACATAAACTAGATATGATAAGATTTCCATGGTCACCAAGATCACCCCAATTTGACCTCTGAGTAGAAAGATATAAATTTTTTAAGTTGGAGGACAGTACTAGTAATGATAGTCGACCTCTAGTACTATTCCATCAATTTTTGGTAGCTAGTAGCCTTTGTTGTGGTCTAGATTTATTTGTAGCAATCTAGACATCTATAGCTTTCCAAAATGCTATAATGTTCCTGATTTAGATTTTTCTAAAATTAGTTATGATTTTTTAAAGTTTAGACACAGAATCTGGAAATCCTACCCGAGGCTGCACATTATGTTTTTTAGTATACCATCCATTTGCATGAGTTCTAGGCCAGTTCTTGAGTTTGTTATGGGTTGTATTTGTGTATTTAAATGTGAGAATGAAATGGATGAGTTCATATGGCCCACAGAACACCGAATGAAAAATTTACCTGTGACATAATGAAATTTAATTGTATTTTTCCATGACTTTTTCTTGAGGAATTCATGTGCCTCATGGAAATAAGCCTACATATGATATGAGATAAGTCATATAATCATGGTGTTACATGAGACCTATATAGATATGGTGTTACAACATGCATCTATTGGTCACAAAATAATAGTCTAATACTTTTATACATATTGTTATTACATTATATCAAAATATGAATTTATATATTCATGTACATAACACAGTCAAAACAATGTAGAATTTATTTTTTTAGCAATTAACTTTTTCACAGATTCAATTGTTCAAAAAAGAATTCTAATTCATAGAGAAGAGAGAAATTTTTACCTATTCATGTACATAACGCTAAGTCCTAGGCTATACACTTGTTGAATTTGACCTTTCTAGGTCCTTGCCTCTTCATTTTCCTTAATTTAAGTTTCACCTAGCTTGGTTAGTGGAGATAGGGAAATATGAGATTTAAAGAATCCTAATAACTAAACCAACATTGAAAAACACATATGGTTTACTTAAGTACATGGACGCAAGTATGAATGTTATGCATTTATAACAAATCTATACACAAGAGAGCAAATCCATACTCTAGGGGTTTCCTTAGCTTAAATAAGAGCAAATCTATGCCCTCAAGAGACTTTTAGCTTAAGATAGAGCAAATACATGCTTACTTCCCAAGCCTCAAGTAACAAAGAGCCACCCTTTTCACAACTAAGTAGGCCTTATATAATTGCATAGTCTACTCAAATAATTAATGAGCCAATCAATTGCAAACAATACATATAAGCCAACAAAGACTTAAGCAAACTGACCATACATATAAAAAAAGAAAGAAAAGCTACTTTATCAAGAAAATTCAATCATTTCCCTTATTCTCCATCTCCTGATCCCACAGCCTCACACACACACTTTGGTGTGATTCCACTTGCTTGGCCTAGGCATATCATTTAAGATATAAAACAACTAATTAGAACATATTCAATCTTACTTTAGCAATGTATGTACATATTAGGACTTAAAGCATGATTTGGGTGCCATATTTCATGTAGCAATTCATTATTCATCTATCTCAATTTACACACTTTTCATGGCTAGAAAAAAAAAATCCAAAAGCTTAGCTATATCACTTATTCCATTCTTAGTGCAAGTTAGAGTTTTTATGGAACCACAATCTCAACATCATCAAATGTTATTCTTTTTCTCAACCCAATGATTTATCTAATCTTTATATTACTCCATTAAGCCTATTAAATCATGAAACTAAGTTAAAAACTTTCCTAGCTATCATTTTCTTCCCTTGGCCAAGAGGAACCTCATATTACATGTAACACCATAAATTCTAGCTCATTTTATGCCATTCATAAGCTTTATATCGTCAATTCCACAAGAGCATACAAAAACTGGGATAAAAATAATGGGTTTATTTGCGTTGCGTCATGCTTAAAAATTTTCAATCGGTGTCACGTGGACCGTGTGAGCTCATACTATACATTCTCATATTTAATTGCATCATTAAAACTCATTTGCATCACAAAATCATGCTCACAACTCATGGAAACCGAAAATGGCGCATGGAAAATGGAAGTTCATTCTCGGCCCAAATTGGCCTCTTTTCTGGGCAAACTTTGGAAAATCATAACTAATTTTAAAAAAAACCAAAATCATGAAATCTTAGTCATTATGGAAAAATTTAGATGTCTAATTCACACTAAAAATATGTCCAGATCATAAAATTTACCACATAGGACTTTTGACATCCAAAATAGTCCAAAGGTCCGACTGAATTCTGGAACTGTCATAGAATTCTGCAGAAAATTTTGAAAATGTCCAATTAATTCCAAAAAAATCTAATCTATACAAATGATACCAATATGGAAAGCTATGGATCTTAAATAGAGAGAAAAATATCTCTAGACTAATCCATGAAGCCCAAACCTCGGAATTCAATGGAACAGTACTTCTGGTCGAGCAATTTTACTGATACTGGACAGAAACTTTAAAAATTCATATGTCCCTCTTTAGACCTCCAAATGAGGTGCTTCTAGTTGTCACGAGTCACTGTAGTTATCTAGTTTCATTGTATAAAATTTCAAGGCAACTGGACATCATTTGGGCCTTGTGTGGTAGAGTTTAATTTCAAACTAAATGAATAGTGCAGTAAACTAGAAACTATGAAAATTGCCAAATTTGAAAAATCATCAAATATTCTGTAGACCTCTGAAATTTATAATCTTTAGCTTCCCAAAAATCTCTCAACAAGCTCTAAATTTTTGCCAAATCTTAAATCAAGAAAAGCTCATTTGGCCAAAAAGTGACATAGGATTCCATTATGGTCATTTTTGGCTCCATATAGGGTACCAAAGTGACCAAATAGTTTTCCCTTGGCCTTGGCACCTTTTGGGCAAGTCTAAAAGCACATTTAGGACTTCTGTGAGCTGCCCAAATGGTCCCAAACCTCATGCATCTCATTTTGGCCTTTTCATCCACACTTATACACATTTCCATAAACTAATTCATGAAGCTATATTGACATAAAGAGCTCATTTTACATTCTAGTATTCACATGTCATAATCTCTCATTTATACATAATACATCAACATATTTATACATCTTCATAAGACATATACATTCATGAAATGCAACATATGCCATTTTCGTAGCCTTAAAGTAACAAAATTCAAACACTTTCATGTTATCCTCTCATGTCTCATGTGCTTGGCTTCTATTCTCTTGCTCTCTTAGTCCACCTAGCATGTTAGAGCATTGGAGAGGAGAGAATGAGATTCAAAGAATCTCAATAGCTCATCTCCCATTCAATCATACATAATATATGCAAAGCAAGCCTTACAACTGCATGCATGGACATCATAGAAGTCATGAGCATTCAAGAAGCAAACTTGGCATATGAACAAGTCATACAAATCATCCAAGAGCTCACTAAGTGTTTGGATTGGCCTCACACTTTTCCTCATGGATTTTGGACTTGCCTTACCCATTCTTTAAGAGCTTTGGACTCAACCATACTCTTGGAAGCTCACTTTGCTTTTGGGAGACTCTTTACTTTGTCTCAACCAACCTCAAGGGTTCTTGGCTCATCCTCACCATGGACAAGATTTCTTGGCATCTCCACACTCAAGCAAACTCAAACAATCATCATACATTTATTTGAACATATAATATGGCATCATGAATCATGGCATATAAAATCATGCTAGCATATTTTTCATGGCTTGAAAATATACATACACACATTCTAAGACAAGCTAAACACACATCCATACATGAGAGAAGGTGGAGAGAGTTACCTTGTGTACACTCACACAGTTTTTCTTTGAAATTCAAGCCTCCTCTTTCGGCCACACACCCACAAATTGGTGGAGATGGTTTCTCTTAGTCTAGATATAATTTATGGGAGCCAATTAGGTTCATAAAACAAACTCTAAGGTAGCCCTGGTCATATTCCTTCCCTTTACTCTTTTTACTTTACATTGTCATATTCTTGAGCTGGGCTGTTCTGGATGTTATTTGTCCATGATTTGCTCTATTTGCTATGCATTGAGGACAATGCATTGTTTAAGTGTGAGGGGATGATTTAATTTTGCTTGTAAATAGTTTCATTGAGTTTTTTTGGTTTGTACAATTTTTGGTGTTGTCAAAAGCAAATTTTTGAAAAATAAAAGAAAAAAAAGAATACGACCAGGGCTACGTGGCATCCTGTAGTGCAACAACCTCCACTGCTTGAGTGGCGTATCCTTCATAGAAATGTTTCAAGCGGTGCCCATTGACCTTGAAGCATATCCCGGTTGGCTCCCTTTGGATCTCTACAACTCCATAAGGAAAAACATTAGTGACAATAAAAGGACCCTCCCATCTAGAATGGAGCTTTCCAGGCATTAACTTCAATCTAGAAACATAAAGTAACACTTTTTGGCCCACTTGAAATTCTTTCCTCACTATAAACTTGTTATGGATAGCCTTGGTTCTCTCCTTGTAGATCTTGAAATTTTCCTAGGCTTCTCTTCTTATCTCCTCAAGCTCTTGCAATTGCAATTTCCTTTCAACACCAGCACTGGTAAGATCTAGGTTGCACCTTTTAATTGCCCAATATGCCTTGTGCTCCACCTCTACCGGCAAATGACACACTTTCCTAAAGACTATCCGGTATGGAGACATTCCAATAGGGCTCTTATATGCTGTTCGATATGCTCAAAGTGCATCATCTAACCTCTTGCTCCAATCCTTTTGGTTGGGTTGCACAGTCTTCTCTAAAATGAGCTTGACTTCTCTATTGGAGATCTCTGCTTGGCCATTCGTTTAAGGGTGATACGGAGTAGCCACCTTTTGTATCACACCATACTTGCTAAGCAAGCTTTGCATACTCCAATTGCAAAAATGAGTGCCTTGATCACTAATGATGGCTCTTGGAATCCCAAACCTACAAAAAATATAAGACCTGACAAAAGAAACCACTATAGAAGAATCATCAGTATGAGTGGGGATTGCCTTAACCCACTTTGACACATAATCCACAGCCAACAAAATGTACAGATAGCCAAATGAAATAGGGAAAGGCCCCTGAAATCTAAACCCCAAACATCAAAAACTTCACAGAATAAAAGAGGTTGTTGAGGCATCTCTTGCTTCCTAAAAAGATTACCCATAAATTGACATCTTGAACAATTTTTACAAAACACATGGGTATCATGAAAAAGGGTAGGCCAAAATAACCCGCTATCTAACACCTTCCTAGCAGTACGCTTAGCACTGAAATGTCCCCCACATGCAAGAGTGTGACAAAAATGCAATATGGACTCATGCTCATGCTCTGGAACACATCGCCTAATCACTTGATCACTACCTATATGCCATAAATCAGGATCATCCCATATATAGTTCCTAGCCTCTCTCTTAAATTTATCTAACTGGTTTTTATTCAATTAAGCAGGCAAAACAGATGCAGCTAGATAATTGGCTATATCAGCATACCAAGGAACAGACATACCAACCATACAGAGCCTATCATCAGGAAAATCATCTAAGGGTGGAGAAGATGTTACCAAAGGTGTTTCAATCCTACTCAGGTGATCAGCTACCATATTCTCTACACCACTCTTGTCACGGATTTCTACATTAAACTCTTGTATCAATACTACCCATCTAATCAAGTGGGGTTTGGAGTCTGACTTCTTGAACAAGTATTTGATAGTTGAGTGATCTGTAAAGATGATCACCTTCGTGTGGATGATGTGGGATCGGAATTTCTTTAGCCCAAAGACAATTGCATATAACTCTTTCTCTGTGGTGGTGTAATTAGCCTGAGTAGAATCCAATGTTCTTGAGGCATAGGCTATGACATGTTGCCATTTTTCCACTCTTTGGGTAAGAACTGCACCTAGTGCATAATCTGAAGCATCATATAGGAGCTCAAATGGAAGGCTCCAATCAGGTGGCCGAATGATGGGAGGTGTAGTAAGTCTTTTTTTCAACTCATCCCAAGCACACCTGCAAGAATCATCAAAAATGAAACCTACATCTTTCTGTAGTAAATGAGATAATGGCAATGCTATCTTACTAAAATCCTTAATGAATCTCCTATAAAATCTAGCATACCCAAGAAAAGAACGCACATCTTTCACACAAGAAAGATATGGAAGAGATGATATGATATCAACTTTAGCTTTATCTACTTCAATGCCATCATAAGAAACAACATGTCCTAAAATAATAATTCCTTTCCTAACCATGAAATGGCATTTCTCAAAATTCAGCACAAGATTATATTTAACGCATCTTTCCAAAGCCTTATCCAAATCAACTAAGCATGCATCAAAATAATCACCATAGACAGTGAAATCATCCATAAAAATTCCATGCAATGCTCAAGTAAATCAAAAAATATGGAAACCGTGCATCACTGAAAAGTTCCTGGTGCATTATACAGGCCAAATGGCATGCATCTATATGCAAAGGTTCCAAATAGACATGTAAATGTGGTCTTATCCTGATCCTCAGGTGCAATATAAATTTGAAAATATCCTGAAAAACCATCCAGAAAACAATAATGGGATCTACCAGCAAGTCTCTCTAACATCTAATCAATAAAAGGGAGAGGGTAATGATCCTTCCTAGTCACAGAATTCAATTTCCTATAATCTATACACACCCTCTAACTATTCTAGACCCTAGTAGGAACTAATTCACCCTCTTCATTATGCATCACAGTAAGACCAGTCTTTTTTGGGACTACCTGAACTGGGCTAACCTACTGACTATTAGAAATAGGATAGATTATACCTACAGAAAGAAGTTTAGAAATCTCTTTCTTTACCACATTAAGAATCAGTGGATTGAGTCGTCTTTATGGCTGTCACATAGCTTTGGCACCATCCTCTAGCAAAATCTGATGCATGCATATATCAGGATTGATCCCAAGAATATCAGCAAGAGTCCATCCAATAGCTTTTATCCTTCGCTTCAGTACCTCAAGGAGGCAGATTTCCTCTTCCATGGTTATGTCACTGGCTACAATCACTGGTAACTTCTCACCTTCTTCCAAATAGACATACTTCAGTGAGTCAGGAAGTAGCTTCAACTCCAAAGAAGGAGCTTGCTCAGCTGAAGGTATGAGCGGCTTCAGATCAATGTCAACCAAACTAGAAACCTGCACTGAAGACTCATAAACAGAAGAGGAGACTTTCCCAACTTGGGAATCATCAGTAGAAACAGTGATAGCAGAAAAATCAGGAAATACATCACAATCCACAGAATCATCAACAAAAGTAGTGCCATCAGTAGCACTTAAATCCAAAACAGAATCAAAGACAACCTCTAAATCAGAAACATGATCAATACTAATTAACAACCCAGAATCAAGTGATGAACACATATCAACTTCATCTGTAGCATCAATCACACTAAGTAACTGAGAAAATCCATTTGAATCAATGGAAGTGGTAGATAAATGGTCACTAGTACCACCATTACCATGAATAGGCATAGAAACATCATCTCTAGCATATCTAGCACTCTTAATAAAATCAGTGAAAACATCAATATCAGCAAAATCTATACCAGTGCAAGAACCACAACCATCAATTTCAGGACATGAACAAAAGATAGAATCATCTAAACTAACAATATCACATGATCTACTCAACATGCTATCTCTAAAGTCCATAGTAGTATCATCAACAAGCACATCAATAAGACTAACCCCTGTCTCAGCACAATCATCTAAAAGGTGTCTCATAGAATCAAGTACATCAAGTCTAATGATATTCCAGCAAATTCCATAGTCAAAGTACTAGCATGTACATCTATCACAGCCCTAGCAGTTTTAAGGAAAGGCCTACCTAAAATCAAAGATGAATGTCCCTTTTGCTTAAACCTACTATCATCCATATCAAGAATATAAAAGTCTGCAGGGAATATGAAATCTTTTACCTTAACTAAGACATCCTCAAAGACTCCTTCTAAGACTACACAGCGTCTATCAGTAAGGGAGGCAATCAAGCTAGTGGGCTTCAGATCTACTCCTTGAAGTTGAGAAAAGACTGATTTTGGCATAACATTGATTGTTGCTCTTAGATCCGCCAAAGCATATGAAAACTCAATGTCACCAATGGTGCATGGTATGAGAAAACTACCAAGATCCTTACACTTCACTGGCATTGGCATCTGATAAAGAGAAGAGACAACTGCTCCCAAATTAACTTTACCATCATGCTTAAGCCTTCTTTTTATGGTGCACAACTCCTTTAAAAACTTTACATACTTAGGCACTTGTGCAACTAAATCAACTAATGGAACATTGATCACCACCTTTTTAAAAATATCATAGACCTTTTTAAACATCTCTGCTTCCTTCTTCTTTCTCTCTGTCTTAGCTACCCAAGTAAGAAAGGGTAGAACCTATCTGCTCAATTCCTCCTCTTTCTTCTCTTGCTCTTCCTATGGTGCCACTTGTGTTTTTGCTAAAGTGGACTTATCCTATGATGTAAAGGTGGAAGCAGAATCATCAATGAAAGTGTCATTGTCCTTGGAAGCATAAGTGGCAACAGGATCTGCAAAGGTGACTATCTTGCCACTTCTAAAAGAGATAGCATTAACTCTACCATGATTGGGATTCTATTGGGTCCTAACATTAGGATTAACCACCACTTGGGATGGAAGCTTTCCTGAACCTTGACTCTGTATGTTACTAATTGCATTAGACAACTGCCCAATCTGAGTCTAAAGAGTTTGAATCCCTTGCCTATGTTGCAAATCTTTTTGTTGATATTCCTTCTCTATTTGGTCTAACTTATCCATCAGAAGCTTTATCATAATATCCATCTTTTTCTCTAACCTTGAACTCTCTTCTTGAATAGGCGTAGTTTGCCTAACTAGTTGGAATACCTGACTACTAGAACCAACACCCTGATTGAACTGTGGTTGCTGAGGTTGGCCACTACCATATCTAAAGTTTGGGTGATCACGCCATCCAAGATTATATGTAGTAGAATATGGATCATATTTTTGGCCACCTTGATTCATAGGCTTAGCAGGATACACAGCATTGCAAGGCTCAACTTTATCATTCAAGAATGGGCAAGCATCAGTAACATGAGTAGCTAATGAGCAAATAGAGCAAAGTGGGCCAACTAGAGCTGAAGAGCTCGGTTGCAGGGTGAAAGAGGTAGAAGATCTTATAAAATTGGCCATGTTGGAAGGATTATGCAATTGGAGCATAGCCATTTTCTCCATAACAGATGCAAGCTTATCTATCTTACTCTCAAGACGAGACTCAGAGACTGAGGAATATGACCCAACTTCATTTACTCTAGCTTGTTGTCTAGTACCAAATTATTGAGTATTCTCAGCTTTCTTTTCAAACCATTCCCAAGCAGCATTAACAGTCAGGTGAAGAAGAGTACCTCCAGCAGCAGAATCTAATAAATCTCTCTCTAGAGGCAAAAGACCTTCATGAAAGTATTATATCAACAAAGTATCCTGGATCTAGTGATGAGGGCAACTAGATAGAAACGTCTTAAACCGCTTCCAATACTCATGTAAGGACTCCCCAGGCATTTGTCGGCAACCACATATGTCCTTCCTAATAGAGGAAGTGCGAGATGCTGGGAAATACTTCTCCAAAAACATCTTCTTAAGTTGGTCCCATGTAGTTATGAATCCAGGGGGTAGTCGAAGTAACCAGTTCTTAGCAAACCCCTCTAAAGAAAATGGGAAGGCACGCATCTTAATCTGATCCTCAGACACACCGCTAGGTCTCATGGTAGTGCAATTCATATGAAAAGTCTTCAAATGATTGTATGGATCTTCACTTGTAAGTCCATTAAATTTAGGAAGTAAGTGTATGAATCCAGGTTTCAACTCAAGATCAGTATTAATATCAGGATAATTAATGCACCAATTTTGAAAATGCAAATAAGGTGAAACCAACTCTTTAATGGTCTTAGCAGCAACATTATTATCAGCATTGACATCAGCATGTTCTAAACATGCCTGCTTATTCATATTTCCCTCATTATCTTCCATTTTAGTTTCAGAATCAAAATAATCAACAGATGACTCAATAGAACAAGATTTAGAAGAACTACTACCTACAAGATTACTAACTTTAACTCTTCTTCGCTGATGAAATGTCCTCTCAATTTCAGGATCAAAGTCAAATAACTTTTTAAAAGAAGATCGAGTCATACAACATCAACAAAGTAGGATTAAAGTAGTAAATAAAAAAAATTACAAAATATTCAAACTACCAAAGAAATAAATTCAAAATAACCTAAAAGACTCAATCTACACTAGAGAACTCGAAAAATACAAGAAAAATCGCACAAAAATTCAAAAAGAAAATCTGGAAAAATTAAAAAATTCAAGAAAAATTCACAAAAATTAAAGAAAATTTAGAAAAGTGGTCAAAACAATTGAATTTGCCCTAAAAACACAGACCTAATACTTAAAAGTATTAGTCTTGCTCAGAACACCTAAAAACCTTGGAATACCAAAGATCAAAATTTTCTGGGCAATGACAAACAAAATTCCAGAACAGAGCACTTAGGAAAATTCAACCGAAATGACAAAGTCAGAATGAAGAAAATAGGGGAAAACACCTAAAAACTCAACCTAAACCATTGCTCTTGGCAATGGCGCCAAAATTGATGATACCTTAGTCTCTTAAGCACTCAATTAAACTAAGATTGATTTAATATAATATTAGTCAACCCTAGGTCATTCTTCCCAAGGAACAATTTAGGGGTTAGTTTGAATTGATTTTAGGTGATTATTTGATGTTTAAAATATTATGCAAATTCTAGAAAACTATCTCTACGCTAAATGCAAAATTGATTGAACTAAATGCATGCAGTTGGGGGGATTTTAATTAAGAAATTAAATTTCAACTAAAAGAGAAAAAAAACTAAACAAGTAATTAAACTAGATTGTTCTAAATTGAAATTAAAGTAATTATGAAAATGCAAAGACAAACAGGAGGTAGCCAAGGTTTTGCAAGGAGATTTTGGCTTTTATTACTCACCAAAGATTGATTGAGACTAAGAGAAGTGATTAGACAGTAGACCAATGAATTTAATTAACTTAATCCAAGGATAGGAAACTCTAAGCTCAAATGCATATCACTTGACTTAACTAGGAAAGCCTTAGCTAATTCAAGTAATTTGCAAGTAATTAAGCCAATTAAACTCATCAAATCTTTTAACAATTGGATTCAATTAATTCTGAAAATTTGATTTCAATTACCTAATTGAACAATTAAGCAATCATACTACCCAATTCAACAATCAAGTAACGCAAGAGACTAAGATATGCAATTAAAATCATAACATTAATCAAATCAATGCAAGAGAACTCAAACATCAACCCAATCAACATTATAAGGTCTAAAAAACCAAAATTCCAGCAACTACAAAACATAGTTCCAATCCCAAATAACACCAATTTCAATTACAATCCAAGATAAAATCATTGTCCAACCTAAAACTAGGTTTCAATATTAACTCCACATAAAAATTCCTAAAACTAGAAAATCTCTAAGTTCTTGAAATTGAAAGAGGAAAAGGTAGGAAAAATAAACTCCCCAGTGGTCTTCAATCCATGTAAAATCAAGAGCTCAAGCCTTCCTCCTCCAGGCTTCACCTTGGTGCCACATTTCTTTTAAGCTTCCATGGAAGTTGTGCCTCTACACTCCTTCAAACTCTCTGCCATGAAGAGATAATGAAGGAGAATAGTGTTGAATGATGGTGGTTCAGCTGTGAAGAATGGCAATGTGCAGTTCGAATGGCAAAGACAAATGAAGAAGCAGCAAATTTTTGGTCCAGGCATTGACTCCCTTCAGGCGTCTTACTGTGTAGTCTGAATGGCAAGGGAGAAAAATGAAGAATTCACCAACACACAAGTTTGGTGTCCCGTCTGCGACTCAAGTCTGAAAAGAATATTGAATCCAAACAATGCTCTTCATCCCTCCTCCAAGCACCTCCCGTCGTAAAAGGAGAATTGACTAAATCAATCAGCCTAATTCATTCTCCCCAACATCCTCTTAGCGTCTCAAATTCGAAAAGCAGAAGAAGCAATTTATCCTTTCTCCCAGGCTGTGCCTCCTCGTCTCGTGAAGTTCAGAGAACCAATGAAGAAGTTGCAGCTCCAGCTCTCTTTTCTGTCTGCGTGAAGTCCAGACAAAAAACTAAAGAAGAATGAATCCAATTTTTTCTTTCCTCCAGGTCCAGCGTCCTGTGCAGTACGAAGGCCAAAGAAGAAAAGTGAAGCAGTCCTTCTCTCCAGTTTTTTTTCGGCACCCTTACCCTCCTGAATTCAATCCACAAGAAACAAATTAAACCTAATGTCTTATTTTTCAAAATTTCCATTATCAAGCAATTAATAAAAGGAAAAAATTCTGCTCCAATCTTGACCCTTGATCCACTTTAATTCTTCAATTCACTTGCCTAAAAATTTTGCACAAATTTAATAAATGTTTTAAAGATTGGAAATATTCAACCCATCAAATAAATATGGAAAATAAAATATTAGCAATTTAAATCCAAAAATTCTCCTAATTAATTCAAAATTATATTATTTTCCAAAATTGACCAAAAATTCAAATATTATATAATAAATCCATTTAAGCTCAAATTAATCATTAAAATTAATAATAAATGTAGATAAAATATATAAAAATTAGCACTTATTAATATGGTAAAGCCAAGAACCCTTAATCATGGTGAGGATGAGCCAAGAATTCTTAAAAATGGTTGAGACAAAGTAAAGAGTCTTCCAATAGTAAGGTTGAGTCAAAACCTCTTAGAAAAAATAGGTGAGTCAAGTCCAAAATCCATAAGAGAATGGGTGAGGCTAATCCAACTACTTGACAAGCCTATATATGCTTTGTATGACTTGTTTAAATGCCAAGAATGCCTTTTAAATGATTGTACACTCCATCATGCAATTTTAAGGCTTGTATTGCATACTTTATGTGTGATTGAAAGGGAGATAAGCTATTGGGATTCTTTGAATCTCATTCCCTCCTCTCAAATGTCTTAACATACTAAGTGGACCAAGTGAGCAAAGTAATGGAAGCCATCAAGTTAGGAGATGAGAGTTTGATATCAAAATGCCTAATTTTGTCTCTTTTGTAGCCATACACATGGCATATGATGTAATCCTATGATAGAATTGTTATGTAATCATTTGAACATATGTAATTACTTAAATTTTTTATGTATGTATGAGTTTTAGTGTCAAATGAATCGTAATGTGCATTTTGGGTAGTGAATGGCAATGTAAAGCATGTGTAATCTTATGTATGGCTTGGGGTGAGAGAGTGAGTTTTAAATTTCTAGGTTTATACACCTTTAAGACAAGTTTAAAAGGTCATTTTGGTGCATTTCCACATGCTCAAGTGGTCATAGTTTCCTTAAAACTCAAATTGGACCATTTGGACCCCTTATATAACACAAAATGAGCCATTTTGCAACTCAATATCAAAATCTGACCAAATGAACAAATTTGCCCATGAATTTTGGAATACATATAGATCTTATCTAAAGCTTTTTGGGAAGCTAAAGATCAGATTATTTAGAGCTCTGTGGAATTAATCATGAATTTCCAAAGTTGATATTTTTTCTACTGAACTGATACAGACACTGTTCATATAGTAAAATACTTGGGCTGTGTCATTCATAAGCTAAATGATGTCCAATGCTTATGAAATTTTACAAAAATAAACTACATATGATAAGCTTTCCATGGCCACCAAGATCACCTTAATTAGACCTTTGAACAGAGAGATATGAATTTTTAAAGTTGGAGGACAGTACCAGTAATGATAGTCGACCTTTGATACTGTTATATCAATTTTCGGTGGCTAGCAGCCTCTTTTGTGATCTGGATTTATTTTTAGCAAAAAGTAGAAATCTGTAACTTTCCAAATGGTATAGTATGCTTGATTTCAATATTTTTAAAATTAGTTATGATTTTTCAAAATTCAAGCATAGAATCTGGAATGGTTACCCGAGACTACACACTATGTTTTTTAGTATACCATCTATTTACATGAGTTCTAGGCCACTTCTTGAGTTTGTTATGAGTTTTATTTGTATATTTAAATGTGAGAATGAAATGGATGAATCCGTATGGCTCACGAAACACCGAATAAAAAATTTACCCGTGACAATACAATTTAATTGTATTTTTCTATGACTTTTTCTTGAGGAATTCATGTGCTTCATGGAAATAAGCCTACATATGATATGAGATGAGTCATAGAATCATGGTGTTACATATACCAAAAAGTGAAAAATTGAACCCTTGCATGATGTGATACAAATGCATGAAATTTAGGCTTTTCGTTGATCATTTCCTAAGAACATGTACATAGAAGAATATAATGATAGAAAGTATATGGTATGACAAGATAAATGTAATATCTGGTTCTCTGAAAATGAGAGAAAACATGAGAAATGTAACATACAATTTCTCCATAAATAAATAAAATTCACCGGATACAAAAGGAAGTTCTTCGAAATGAATTAGTTAAGGTCCTGAAAAATTTGGAAAGCATTTTACACTCCAAAAAATGAGAATCTCAGGCTTAAACGGAAAGAAAAACAGAGCTAGAATGAAAAAATGAATTGTGACGAAAAGTTGATGAACGTAAGGACATTTCTATCATTTTGAGTAAATTTTGGAATTCTCGCAGGAGGGCTTTCTAAATGAAAATTTTGAGTTCTCCAAAGTTCTCAGAGGTCTTAAAGACTATAGGAAGCCTCGGGACAGTTAAAACCTCTCTGGTAAAAATTTTCCAATGTCGGTTAATCTAAACTTTAACCGATTCATTTGATAAGGTTTTAGCTCTAATTTGAGTGATTCTAAAGGCATTTTATTAAATTGGGAACCTAAATTTCATAATTGAAAAGACAATTCTAAAAAAGGAGCTAAAACGAATTAGAAACAAAAATGCTAAGAATGAAGGGCAAATTTAAAATTTTTGAAAAGTCTTCCTTAAACCTCCCTATATATATGATGCACCCCACCTCCTCACTTCATTTAGCCACACTTGTTTCTGCATTAAACCAGAGAGAAACCCTAAGGATGAGGCGCATAAGAGGAGGCAAGAAGAAGGGGAAAAGCAAGGCAAGAAAGATATGAAAATCTTGGTTTTTCAAGTACTTTCCTTCACTAAACTTCTTTTTCTCCTTCTCCTCTTTCTTTCCATGGTTTTATTAAGGTTTTTAATGCTATTTTGAGGTCAGAACAAGAGGGAAAAATTCGGATTTGAAGAGAGGACACTAAGGAAAGTGAGAAACAAGCAAGAAAAGCCATGGAAACAAGGTAAAACTTCCATCCTATGGTAGCTACTCCTTCCTCCTTCTTCTCCCTATTTTGCCCCATATATGTGGCTATAAGAGGGCTTGAATTCTATGAATTAAGGGAGAAGAGTAAGAATATGCAAAGAAATTCAAGAAAAGGCCATTGATTTTCAAAGTGACAAATATAGGGTTTCATGGGTTCCCTTGAAAATGTGATTTGATGTAATTATTTCTAGGCCTAAATGAATGTTTAAATGAGTTCCTAAGATCCCTAGAAGCCTCCCTATATGCATCTTCCATCAAGAAAACAAAGAAAACATCCATGGAGGCCAAATGCTATATAGTCTCGGTCTAAAAGGGATGGGACACCTAAGGAGAGTTTTAAATTTTTTCAAGCCCATTTTTGAGTCATATATGATGAATGAAAATAAGAGGAAATCTTGGAAAAAATTTAGGAGGCCTAGAGAATGAATTAGTGTCTTAGGTTCCATAATATGACCTAAAGAAGTAACATATAGTTAAGCTCTTTGTTTTAATTGTGTGATAACTCCAAGAGGCTTAAAAGCAGTCAAGAATTATATATGAAAGGAAAGAATAGAGTCTAGAACTTATTTGATAGGTGTTGCTTCATTAGGTGCATTCTTGGAACCATAAAGGAGTTAATAGACCAAGTTAGTGTTTAAGGAAGTTGTGTGGCTTTAGAATAAATTCCATTAACCTAATTGGCTTCCATAAATTGTGTTTAAGCTAAGAGAAATTAATCCCACACTTTTGTGTGTGTGAGGACAGGGAAGGGAGAGCAAATTCAAGGAGAAAAGTGTTATTTCATCAAAAGTAGCTCACTCATCCTTCTCTCATGCATAAATGTATGCTTAACTTGTCTCTAAATATGTGTATGTGTGTTTTAAGCTATGAAAAATGTTCTAGCATGAGCTATTATTCCATGGTACCATGATGATGCATTATGTTTTCAAATAATGTTTATTATGCTTGCTTTGGTTTGCTTGAGTATGGAGAAGCTAAGAACCTTTAGCTATGGTGAGGATGAGCCAAGAACCCTTAAAATTGGTTGAGATAAAGCAAAAAGTCTCCCAAAAGTGAGGTTAAGTCAAAAACCTCTTAAAGAAATGGGTGAGGAAAGTCTAAAATCCACAAGTGAATGGGTGAGGTTAATCCACTTACTTAGCAAGCCTATGGATGCCTTGTATGACTTACTCACATGCCAAGATTTTTTCTTAAATGTTTATGTTGTTTAATATGCTCATGCATGTATTTGTAAGACTTGGTTTGCATACTTTATGTATAGTTGAAATGGGAGATGAGCTATTAAGATTCTTTGAATCTCATTCCCTCTTCTCCAATATTCTAATATGCTAGGTGAATCAAGAGAACAAGCTAATAGGAGCCAACAATTTGGAAGATGAAAATATAACATCAAACTGCATAGATTTTGCTTCTTTAAGGCCATATGAGTAGCAAATGTTGTAATCTATTGTTGTATATGTCTTATGACCTTATGAGCATGTAAAATTATATTAATGTATCATGTAAAAATGAGAAGTTATGTTAAGTGAATGTTACAATATAAATTGAGATGTAATGATAAGTTTGGCTTTTAGATGGCTTGATGCATTAGTGTAATAATGAAAGTGGAGTAGCCAAATTGAGATGCATGAGGTTTATAACTACGTGGAAAATTCATACAAGTCATATTCAATCTTTTAAACTTGTCCAAGAGGTGCCAAACATCAAAGGAGACCATTTGGATCTATTTGGTATCTCATATGAAGCAAAATTGACCATATTGGAAAGGTATACCACTTTTTGTCCAAATGAGCTCTTCTTGATCTAAAATTTGGCATGAATCTAGAGCTTGTAGAGAGATTTTTGGGAAGCTAAAGTTCAGAACTTTTGGAGGTCTATGACATATTTGATAAGTTTCCAAAGTTGGAAATTTTTCTGATTTTAGTTTAGTGCACTATTCATTCTGGTCTGAAATGAAATTCTATTATTCATAGGGCAAATGATGTCCAATTGCAACAAGATTTTAGAAAGAGAAATTAGACCTTCCCAGTGACATATTCCAACTAGAAGCACCTCATTTGGATATCTAGAGAGGGAGATATAAATTTTTGAAATTTCTATCCAGTGTTAAGCGTCCAACAAGACCTATGTTATTGTTTGATTAGTTTTCAAAGCCTGGATATGACTAGAATGGTCTAAATTTATTTTTTCCTCTAGATAACATCTGTAGATTTCTATATTGGTATCATTTGTATGGATTGCATTTTTTTAGAATTAATTAGACATTTTTGAAAATCATAGCAAAAATTTGTATTAGTTCCAGTAACTAGTTAGACCTTTGTACACTTTTGAATGTCAAATGTCTTTTACTTGATGTTTCATGGCTTGTACATATTTTTATCATAAAGTATACATGTGTATCGTTCCAAAATGGTAAAGAACGTATGATTTTGAGCTTTCTAGAATTAGTTATGATTTTACAAAGTATGTGACAGAAAAGGAAAAATTCTGGCCAAGATTGCAACTATGAATTTTATGTATTTCTTGCACTTGCATGAGTTCTAGGCCACTTTTGGTGATGGAATTGAGTTGTATCTATGTAATTAAATATAAAAATGTGATACATGAGCTCACATAGTCCACAGGACACCGAAAGAAAAATTTATATGCTATGCAATGCAAAAATATTCATTATTTTTAATCCTTTTTCCTTGAAAACTTGTATGATTCTTGGAAAAGAGCTTAGACAAAGAATGAGATGTGCTATATAGATATGGTGCTATAATAAACTTGGCTCTTAGCATGAGATGGCAAGGAGTTAAGCATAATAGTCTTCCATTGCCTAGAGTTGAGCCTAATTAAGCCTAACTAGCATGTTTTTATGCCATAGCTAGATGAGTACAAGAGTTGCATGCCAATTCCATGTTTAAGTTGTTTTTATGCATCAAACCTACATGCTTGCATTTCCTCATGCTCATCCATCATGTGCATTGATTTGGAATAAGTTTGGCTATTAAGATTCTCCCAAGAATCTTAATTCCTTTATCTCCCACTAATCATGATAGGTATGACAAATTAAAAAAAAAAGGAACCAAAGATGAATTAGTGCTTTAGAGTGTGTATTAGAAAGCTTTTCATGTATATGTTGTGTAATGTATAAGTGAGATAAACTAGTAGTAAGTCATGATGTATATGATAATGAATTGTAATAGGAAGTTATATACAAGCATAAGACTATGGAATGATGCTATCTTAATGTATACATATGCACTTAGAACATGTTTTACTTTGTGAAGTGTCATTAGGCCTATATGGAATGTTACAAGTAGGATAGTGATTTTTAAATTCTAGACATATTTCATTTGATGGTTTCTATAGAAATGAAGTATGGATGGATTAAACTCCTTGCTTAATAAAAGAGATTGCCCATTAAGGTTCCAATAGACCATTTTAGAACTAAAATTTGGTCCAAATGAGTCATAAATTGCAACCTTACTTTTGATAACCCAAATGACCTAATTTGGGGGGTGAAATTTAGTGGACACTTAAAGGACATATAAAGCTTTCTAACAAGCCAAAGTTTGAATTTTGTTTAGCTCTATAAAACATTTGATGAATTTTTTAAATTAGTCCTAAGAAGCTGAATTATGCAGTTACTGTTCATACTATCTAGCTCTCGATTTTCACGCCTTTTGAGAGATCAAATAGATAAATTTTAGATCATAAGTTTTCTATAGATACCTAATTTGCATAAATCGGAGTTGTGTAACCAAAGTTAAGAATTTTTAAAGTTTTGAACACTTTCATGGCAAAATGGTCAATTTTGGCTATATGGCTCCTATATGCAAATAGGGCTTGAATTATGATCATGAGGGTTAAAACTAATATATATATATATATGGAAGTTTTGCAAAGAGGTGGAAAGAAATTCTAAATTTGATCCCCATAGGTTAATTTGACATCTAGAAGGGCTATAAAAGTATTGCAAAAAGTTATGAAGCAGTTGTTTTTATTGCATTTGACGTTAATTGACATGAAAATGGCTTTGTAGAACTAGTTATCACATCACCCCTATTGTAGGCTAATATTTTTAAGTGAAAGTTCTTTTGCCAAGGATAAGATAGTGGATGACAACCTTTAGTTTGAGGCCTTATGTGGGATTCTGCATTTGGACATTTTTGGTTTTATATAGATGCTAAATTTTATAGCTAAACTTTGTATAGCATCATGATGCATTCATATATTATCATGTGTAGATATTTTGATATTTGTAACTTGGGATGAGCCCCATCGTACTAGGTATTAAATTATGTTTAATCTAAAGTCTTACTTGTAACTAAGTAATCATGAGTTGGTAAGAATGTATGATGGATTGTGTTATCAATTAATGAATATGGTTATGATACTATTCTTATTGCTAGCCTTGTTATTGTCAAATGGTATATTGCTATCATGTATAGTTAATCATCAGGGCTATGTTTAAGTAAACATGGATTTTGGTTTGGATTATGTAGTAGTAGCCTTAGAAATGTGGCTTGGTTACTTTGGTCATGCAAGTTGTGTAATGGTCCTTCCCTTGGGTGTTTCTTAGCTCATTTTACTATCATAGTCTCTTATTTGTGGTTTTTAGATATGCCACAATCATATTTTGAATTTGGATTTGTCTTAAAGTTTTATAGGGGTGAACATGTTTATTTAATCTATTAAAACTTGTTCAAAATAGTTTGATGATTTTAAATGGTGTATTTGGGATTTTAGGTTGATACATGAAGTTACATCTTGTCATTTACTGTCATGGAAGAGCTTATGAACTGATATAGTTAAAATTAAAATGGTGTGATTAGCTTTTAAACTCTTGAGGTATGTAAGACTATCAAACCATGACTATGGAAGAGTAAATCTTTCCAAGGCCTTACATTTTAGTTAAAAAATGATACTTAGATTGAATTTGAGAGGTTACTAACTTGTTAGTTTGCACATTTTAATGTTTAGTTGATAGTAGGCAATTGATCATAACCAAAATCCCTTGAGTCGCGGCCAAACTATAATTAGAGTATGGTATAGATGAGTCATGCCATGGCGTAAATCATAGGGTTCACTTAATAGTGAACCCGTGGGCAATCTCGCCACAATGTAGGTGAGTCTAGCTGCAGTAAAAACTTTGTGTGTGTGTGTTTTTCTTAGAGGCTGAGGGAAGTCTCACTGTTGCACAGGCATTTTGAGCCATGGCAAGTATTATGTCCATGCTAGAAATAAGTGTCCAATCCGTGTCTAGTTGAGGCATAAGTCCTTCAAGTCATGGCAAAAATTTGGAATTATGGTTTTTAGGGGTTCTAGAGGCTATTTTAGCCATGGCCCAACCCTTTTAAACCATGACTTGAATCTTGTAATCTCCTTTTCCTCTAGAAAAACTTGTTTTTCATTATGTTAATAATGAGTAATGACTAGTGGTTCAACATATATGAGTTTTCATACTTCTTAGAGGCATTTTGAATGAGATAATTAGTGTTAATGAGAATTTTGATTCCATACAATTATGAATCCTCTTTTATGTCATGGTAGTAAATATTGCTAATATAAAAGTTCAAATTTTTTGTGTTTTCATATATTGCTAATCTATTACCTAAATTAAACCTTAATTACAATTAATTTAAAACCAAATTATATTCGATTAGCTTAATTAGAAATTAGCGACATTATATGCCATACCTAGCTTTTACTAGTTCATTCATGCAATATATGAAAATAATATCAAAGTTCACATTCATCTATAACTTTTAAACACTAAAATCGGGCCATTTATGGGTCATTTTGACCTATAAGGGTTCAAACTTGATTCTAACCCTTCCTAAATTCATTTTTATCATAAAAAATTTTGTTCATGCTCAATTTGTGGTATATAACTCATAGAATCCCTCCATACATCATTGGGCCTGAAGTGACAGCATAAGATTGAAATTTTGCATTAGCTTTCAAAATTCATAACCTAGGTTATATAACTCCAAATCATGCAAAATTAGGTGTCTATGGAAAGCTTAGGGTGTGAAATACATATTGTAAAAGTGTTAGGTGAAATTAAGTTCATTTGCCCTACCAAATACAATGGAACAGGTCAGAATTGGAGGCATGTAGTAGACCTGAAATTTGAAATTGCATATATTGAGCTACACAACTCCAAATTAGGTGTTCTTAGTGGCCACAGAAAGCTCAAGATGAGACCTAATTGTTGTAAAAATTTTAGGAGCATCTGAGCTCATTTGACTCACGAAAGATATTACATATCAGTGGCTACTATAGTACTCAGACACAATTAGACCCCAAATTTCAAAAATTTGTAACTTCCTCTATATGAAGACTTAATGGCTCTAGAAAGCTTATAATGTTAACTATATGCCTATAAAATTTCATGAGTATTGGACTTCATTTGTCTCCTAAAAAGCCTAAAATATTAAACTTATTATATGTGAACAATACCAGGACCAAAATGAATGTTTTGTCCAATTTCGAAATTTTGCAAAATATTTTGTAGAATTTCAAAAATTATGGTTCTTATCTTGACAAAAAATTTATAGGAGGGATCCAAATGGATGCCAAATCTTAGGCTCAAACTAGATCATTTAGACCACTTTTGACATATGAGTTATTTATGAAAGTTTTAAGACCAACTTTAGCTCCAATTTGGACAATTTGGGACCCAATTGATTTTCTTACACTTTGAACACATTTCTTTCATTCTAAATGACATTTATAATCATTTCATAGCATGCCAAAATGATTGGATCAAGATTAGACCCTTTGATACCCAAGATTACATATGTATCCCATGCCTTCTCACACATCAAATACCATCGAAATGCATATACATTACCCAAGATGGTTATACATGGCTATTCTCATACTTTTACACATGATTACATCATTACACATGAAGTAACATCATCATATACATCATAGATCCATCATGGTACATACAAAGTATTAGATATATACATATGTCAAGACTTGGTATAAAATGGACTTCTAATACATCATATCCTCATATCTATGTCTTCTCTTGGTCTTGGCTTTGGCTTGGTGAACCTAAAATGGTTAATGGGACATGGGAGATGAGATTCGGGAGAATCTTATTAGCTAATCTCAACCAATTCCATATATACAAGAATGCCATGAGTGCATGCCATGCATGTGATATAAGAATGCTACGTTTATGATACATATGAATCAAATGCATCATAAAACATGAAAATTCATTCATACATAAACCATAGCATCATCATAAACTTTACTAGGCTCAACTATTCTCAACCTAGAGCAACAGAAAAGCTACTGCGCTCAATTCCATGCCTTAGGGGAGCTAGGAGCCATCTCATTGCCTTTCATATACATATAATGCTCATATAGTTCATATGGTAAACATAATGAATCATTTCTTATAAAAACATTAAGCAATAATACACATAAGCATTTCAAATCATTCAAGCACTCACATGTATGCAAGAAAGGGAGATAAAGCTACCTTGTGATTCTAGGAACTTGGATGTACTACAATTTCACTTATAAGCTTCCTTTTTCTTTACTTTCTTTAGCTTGAAACCCATAAGTGAGTGAGTTCGAGTTAGTTTGACCTACATATAACAATTACATAGCAAAATAATCCCATAGAACTCATTCTAGGCTTCACATTTCTTACTTAATCTCATTAGGACTCAAAGTGTCAATTACTGCTAATTTAAGCCCATTATGAAACAACCTTTATTTCTTGCTCTCTTAAACCCAAACTCTTGCTTTCTACAAGTCTCATAACTCTCAAAAAATGCATTTGAATCACTACATACTTGATTAGAAAGGTTTAGAACCAATTTGCTTCATTAACCTCATTTAGGTCCTTAAAATTTCAACTTTCATTCTATGCTTCCTAAATTCAATCTGATGCTTCCATAATTATTTATTCATCGTATCTCAGTCTCTAAATTCATTAGAATTCAAAGAAACACTTCCTAGCTATCCATTTCTCTCCTTGGCCAAACCATATACATGTAAGAAGCTATATAGAGTTTTATTTTTTTTCTTTAAGAATTTGACACATATTCTTATTCCTTGGTTTCTCTAGAGTCTAGATATGATTAAATATGGATGGGGTTGTCATCTTAAAGTTCCAAAACTCTCAAGGTGCAATTGAAATCCTAACTTCGCTACCTTGTTTCCCAATACTTCTTTCTTGATTCCAATTGCATATTCTAATTCTCCATACTTCAAAACCTTTGGGTCAGCCTTTTTTTTAGTCAAAATCATCTCCCTTCATCCTCCTCTAGGTTTAGCCGAACACACACAAAAGATGGAGGCAAAGGAGAAGCAAGTTTCAACCATGGAAACATACCTTGCTCTAATCTCTTTCAAGTGAGAAATTTGGTTTCTTCAAACTCTTTCCTTCCTCCAACAAAGGCACAAAAATACTTCTTTCAAAAAACTAAAACCACCAAAAGAAAGAGCTCAATGAGGAAAACTAAGTTGGTGAAGACAAGAGCATGAAAAAGTACCATTTTCTTACCTTTTCTTGGCCTTCTTTCCTTCTCCTTGCTCCTCTCCTTGGTGTGCCTCTCTCCTCTAGTATAGATGCTTCAAGGTCTATTTTGAAGTGTGGAGGGCATGCTGGGAAAATTTAAGAAGGAAAGGGGTGAGTTATAACATTTTTCATAATTCCTATTTTGCCCTTCAATTTCATTTTTCCCATTTTTGCTTATTTTAGCTCCTTTTTTATATCCGTCTTTTCCATATGAAAATTTAGATCTTTTAATTCATAAAATGCCTTTAGTTTCACCCAAATTGAATTTAAAATTTTACCAAACCATCTGGTCAAAGTTCAAGTCCATCGACGAATTAAATCATATATCGAAGGAGTTTTAACTATTCTAAGAGTTCATATGTTTTTAAGGCCTCTAAGAACTTTGAAAAACTTAATTTTTTATTTAAAGCTCTCTCTTTTGAACTTTCAAAATGTTTCCCAAAATTACAAAAATGGTACAGCCTTTTTGGGTAATTTTATTTAACCATCTTAGCTCTGGTTTTAGGGTATCTTTAACTTTGTATCCTTATTTCTAAATATTTAGATTATTATTCTAATTTTATTTAACCTTCATTCCTTTGATTTTAGGATTTTCCTTTTATAACCTACCAATTTCAGTTCAATTTAGAAAAAATGGGTATTACATTGCACCTTTAGTTGTGGGTTAACATTTTTCAAGTGTTAGACCTCTTAATAGTTAAGAGAAGTTACTAGAAGGTGATTATAATGGTTTAATTATTGTATAAGCTTGATGCCTTGTCTAAATGGGTTTATATAGCTAAGAAATATTAATTCTAATGTAATTGTCCATTAACTTTTTTATGCACCACATTACATTATAAATTGCCAAGTTTAGGGGTTAATGGTAGTGAAAATGATTATTATAGGGACTTTAACTTGTAATATGGATGGCTAAGTGTAAGATTTTATATTTTGGGAAGATGTATATGTAAGGACGATAGATAGGATTTTATATAATACTAAACTAATTTTATAAAGGGATCTCACATGTAATTATGGTTTACTTTGGACTAGCTTATGTTTTATGTTAGATTATATGCATATTTGACTCTTCAACCTAATGGTATTGTATGGTGTTGATCCTTATATGCTTGATTAGATAGGATTTGCCTTGGATTTAGTTTTGTAGATGATTTGGGGAGTGATGGTATAATTGTTGCTAGTTGTGAGTTGTGCGGGTAAGGAAGTCATATGGTCAAACTTTGAGGATAATTAGGCAAGCTATGGGGAATAAAAACCTATAGAGAAATAAAATCACTAATTTGTATTTAATGATCAATTGGGTTAGAAATTTAATCTAGGCCCATAATTAATTTAGGCATGTCATGGATAAAGATTTATAGAGGCCCAACTTAATTTTTGAAGCCTAGAACTTTGAAATGGACTTAAGTGAGATAAGAACCCATTTAGCTTTCCTAATGAATTTATTTTTGAAATCATTTGAAGGGTGGGCCTTAGAGTTAGGCCAATGTGCTAAAATTCTAAACCCACTTGGATCTTGGGTTCTTGAGTCAACCCATAATCCAACTAAACCTTAAAACTCTTAGCTTTTTTCCCCCCACTCTATAGAACACACAAGAAATTCAAGAGGAAATTCAGAGGTTTTAGGAGGAGAGTAGGGTAATCTACATAATTTCATCTTCTCCCACTTTTAGAGCAAAATTTAGCCAATGCAACCTTAATAAAACTTAATCTTTTCTTCTTCCTTTTTAGTTTGACCTAATTAGTTTTTCATTTGGAGTATTTTCACCTTGCATCCAAATCTAAAATGTGTTGTTTAGTGTTTCTATGGTGAATTTTCAGAGATTGAGACTAGGAGGGTTATTGGGTAAGTGTTTCCTTATCATTTTGATGCATTTTTTGCTAGTTTGAGACCCCAATGATTGACTTATGATGTGAGCTTAGATTTTGTACGAATTTGCCCATAATTTGAAGTGGTATTCTGAAGTTTCTAGTATGGGGACAACTAAATCCAAATTTAGAGTCTCTTGATAGCTGGGTAAGTGTTCTCTAGGTAGCTTCAAATACTTGGGTCCTATAGTATCTAATTTTATGTTGCAATTAGCATTTAAGAACATGCTTGATTTGATTTAAGATCTCTAGAGTGTGGAAATTCATCTTTGGTTTTAGAACTTGGCTCAATTAAGTTAAGTAACTGGGGTTAATTCTAATTCCTTGCATGTGTTTAATTTAATCTTATATTTGCTGCACATGTATGATTGTAAATGTTAAATAAATGGTTGACCATCTGAATTATTGTGTTTGGACCCTATGTGAGTCCATGGTGGAGTTGTGGTGTAGTTGCTACCTATGCATTGTGCTTCAATCAGGCACCGAGTTGTAATCAGACTTTATATACATTGAGCCAAAGTTGTACTCATTGGGGAGTTGGCACCATGGATGGGCCTCTCTCGATGTTATTGGCTTTTAACATGTTGAATGTGATTGCTAATATGGGATAGTGATTACTGGTAGCTCAACTATTTCATTTGTTGATATGATTAATGTTTCTAATGATGTTCTAATTTAAAATGCACATATGTTGATTAACTTGATACATATGAATGAAATTTACTCCTTCGTTACTAAGATTTGCATCTTACCCCATTTTATGAGCTAACTATTTTAGGTGAAGGCTTTTTGGGTAAGGATAAGGAAAAGTAAGTAGATGAACATCTATGAGCTGAAACCATGTATGGAATTGTACACTTGGACTAATTTTGTAACACCATATTTACTAAGCTCATCTCAAATCATTTGTAGGCTCATTTCCATGAATTAAATAACATTCTCAAAGAAAATCCATTAAAATAATCAATTAAATTGCGTTATGTCGTGCATAAATTTTTTGTTTTATATCTCGTGGACCATATGAAGTCATCCATCTCATTCTCATATTTAATTATAGAAATACAACTCATAACCATCTCAAGAAGTGGCCTAGAACTCAAACAAAGAAAGTATATACATGAAATTAAGGTGTGTAGCCTCAGATTAAATTTTCATATTTCTGTCATAAATTTTGAAAAATCATAACTAATTTTTAAAAAATCAAAATCAAGTATACTATACCATTATAGAAAGCTACAGATGTCTACTTTATGCTAAAAATAATTCCAGATTACAACAAGGATGTTTAGCTATCAGAAACTGATGGAATAGTAACAAAGGTCGCCTATCACTATTGGTACTGTCTCTCAACTTCAAAAATTCATATCTCCTTGCTCAGATGTCCAATTGGGGTGATCTTTTGTGGCCATGGAAAGCTTATCATGTCTAATTTATTCTTAAAAAATTTTATAAGTATTAGATACCATTTTGCCCTTAAATGATATAGCACAAGAAACTAACTATATGAACAGTGTTTGCATCAGTTTAGCAGAAAAATGTTAATTTTGAAAAATCATAATTTATTCCACAGAGCTCCAAATAATCTGGTTTTTAGCTTTCCAAAAACCTTTGAATAAGATCTATATTTATGCCAAATTTTATGATCAAATTCATTCATTTGACTAGATCTTGATATTAGGTTGCAAAATAGCTCATTTTGTGTCATCAATGGGTCTCAAATGGTCCAAAATTGCTTCTATGATAACCATGGCCACTTGGGCACATGAGAAAGCACCAAAATGATCTACCAAACATGTCTTAAAGGTGCACAAACCCATATTTCACAAACTCACTCATCCACCCCAAGATATACATAAGAATGTACATGCTAGTTCTTGCCATTCCATACCCAAATCATGTAATGTTGTACATATGGCACTAAATCTCTTTTTTACATGATACATTTATATGTTTACATATGTCCATAAAGTCATACAAAATCTACACTAATGGATTACATCACATGCGACTCATATGGCTACATAATAGCAATTTTTCACACTTTGTTGTCAATCTTCATTCTCTAGGCTTGGTGGCTTCCTTTCCTTAGCTCACTTGGTCCACCTAGACATGTTATACATGTAGGGAGATAGAAATGAGATTCTAAGAATTCCAATAGCTCTTCTCCCTTTCAATCACACATAAAGAATGCAAATCTATGTTTAAAAATGTATGCATGACTATTATGGAATATGTGATCATTCAAGAAGCATTCTTGGCATTTAAAAAGTCATACAAAGTATACATAGGCTTGCCAAGTAAGTGGATTAGCCTCACCCATTCTCTTCAAGGATTTTGGACTTGCCTTACCCTTTCTCTTAAAGGCCTTGAACTAAGCTTTACTCTTGAGAGACTCTAAACTTTGTCTCAATCATTTTTGAGGATTTTTGGCTCATCCTCACTATGGCTAGAAGGTTCTTGGCTTCACCACACTTAAGCAAACCAAAGCAAAGTCACAAGATATCATTTGAAGACATAATGCAATATCATGGTACCATAGCATCTAGATACATACTAAAACATTTTCTCATGACTTAAAACATACAAACACACATTCAAAGACAAGATAACATCTACTCATGCATGAGAGAAAAAAGAGAGAGTTACCTTTGTTACAATTACAAACTTTTTTTCTTGAGTTTAGCTTTTCTTCCTCGGCCACACACACACAATGAGGTGGGACTTGTTTCTCTTGGCCTAGACATATCATATGGAAGCCAATTATACTCTTGAATCAATTTTTAGAGCTACACATTCATTAGAAAAGTTAGATAGTTCATATAGCTCTTATATGGTTCCATAATGCACCTAATGAAGCAACCTTATGAAAATATTTGCTCCATTCTCTTCATTCATTTATAATGCTTGACTCCTTTTAAGCCTCTTGGAGTCATCACACAATCAAATTAAAGAGCCTAACTAGGTGTTACTTTTTTAAGCCATAATATGGAACCTATAATTACATCTCACTATCTATGGCTTCTAAAATTTTTTCAAGGTTTTCTCTCATCCTTTTCCATCATATATGATTTAAAAATAAGTTTGGAACAAATTAAGACTACCTCTAGGTGCCCTAAGTCTCTTAGGTCGAAGCATGCTTTCTTCTTGGCACCCTTGGAGTTTGCTTTGTTTTCTTGATGGAAGATGCATGTAAGGAGCCTTCTAGGGATCTTAGGAGCTCATCCAAACACTCATTTAGGCCTAAGAATTATTGTATCAAATCAGATTCTTGGTGGAACACTTGAAACCCTAACTTTGCTATCTTAAAATCTAATGGCTATTTGATTATTTTTTTTTGCATATTCTTGTTCTCCTCCCTCATTTTCCTAAGATTCATCTTTGGTTTAGCTAGAAATCTAACTCCTCTTGGCTAGTCTTACCTAGGATGAAACACACACAAGAGGAGGAGGAAGAAAGATCAAGTATGGAGATGGCAAGATACCTTAGTTTCTTGGTTCCTTTTGCTTGTTTTTCACCTTGCTTTGATTTTTCTCCTCGAATTCAAAATTTCCCCTTTATTCTGCCCTCAAAATAGATCCAAGAATTTCAACAAAACCATAGAAAAGAAGGAAAAATGGAGGAGAAGGAGTTTGCTAAAGAGAAAGTATGAAAATCTATGAAAAACCATACATTTTCCTTGCTTTTTCTCCTTCCTTTCTTCTCCTTCTTGTGCGCCTCAATCCCTTGCTCTTTTATCTAGTTTAAGGTAGAAACAAAATGGGCTAAGTGAAGGAGGAGATATGGCATGAGGCTATATATAGCTAGGTTTAAGAATTAGCTTTCAAAAATTATAATTTTGTCCCTTTGTCTTGATATTTTTGTTCTTGGTTTGTTTTAGCTCCTTTTTTAGAACCTTATTTTCCATCATAAAATTTAGGTTCTCAATCTTGTAAAATGCTTATAGAATCATTCAAATCAAAGCTAAAACCTTCTCGAATGAAAGCGTCAAAGTTTTGGGTCAACTAACGTTAAAAAACGTACACCGGAGGGGTTTTAACTGTCCCAGGGCTTCCCATGATTTTCAGGGCCTTTGAGAACCCCAAAGAACTCAAATTTTTCATTTAAAAAGCCCTCCTCTGAGAATTCTAAAATTTTTTCGAAATCACGAAAATGCCATTACATTTTGTAACCATTTTGTTAAATTTCGTCTAGCCATTTTAGCCTCCATTTTACAGTACCTATAGGCTCCTAAATTCATTATTTAATATCTAGATTATTATTCTAATTTTTTTGGGTCTCAACTAATTCATTTCAAGGAACTTGCTCTAGAAACGTATTTATTTTCATCATTTTGACAAAAATCGGACATTACAGGTTTGGTTTAGAGTATATGCTAGTTTTTGTACCTCATTTTGTATAGCATCATCATGTAATCATATTGCTATATAGGTGTTTTGTATTTTGGTAGATTATGATGTAACTAATAGAGAGCTAGACCTTGCACAATTTGGAATTTGATGTTTGTATCTAAGGATGATCTTATATGAATTGTTATTAATGTAAAACCATTACTTAATCACTTGAGATCTTGATTGTGCCATGCAATGAACATTTATCCTAATTAGTGTTGTCTGATAGTTCAGTTGGAATATCTATATGTACATTTGAATGGTGTGCTAGAGACCTTGGTTACAAATTGCTGTTTGATATTTCAATATTATTATATTTTATATTCTTCATATTTAGTCTTAATAATAATTCATTGTGGCTAATTTGATGACTTTGGATTTATTTTATATTAAGTGGGCTAATTTTAGATTAATGGATTTTAATAGCATTTTGATTATATTTTACCAACAGAGGCCCAATTATTTTTATTTGTATTTTGCAGGTTAGATGAGCCACTAAAGATATTTGGATATTTTCTTATTAGGCCAAAGATGTAGGCTTTGTTGCTTCAAGATTAATATTGGATTTCTTTTAATGTGAAAAATTCTAGACCATTGGATGCATTCAACACATCTTAGCTTTTGGATCTTTCTTGGGGAAGAAGGCAACGTCATTTATATAAGGAAGAGAAGACATCACTAGAGAACACACACTTTATATTCTCTATTTCTCATTCTTGTTTGCATCTTTTCATGGCTTTCTAATTTTTCTTGATAATCAATCCAGAGTCTGAACCTGATAGTGAACTTGAGTCTATGATTGTATAGAACTCTGGTTTGGATTTAAATTTTAGAAGTATTTCATTTTTGTTCTTTTTGTTTTCGGGTAATTATTATCATTTTGGTTAGATGATTTTTATTGCATGAATTCTAATTTGTTTGATCTATCTAAGAACACGTTTTGATTTAATCAATTGATTAATCAAATAAATTCATTATGAACCACATTAGTATTCTACGTGCATCTCTAGTCAAGTGTGAAACAGTTTGGCTTCGTGTTGTTGATAGGAGCACGATTGTGTTCTGATTAGCAATACGAACCAACTAAAATCCTAAATAGTAGTTTAGGAATATTAATAAAAAATAACCAAAGGATTAAAATCAAACCAAAGGTATTTTTAGGTGACAAGGATAGGGAAATATCAGGGGAAGAATTATGGATTGGTTATGTATCATTCTAATTGAGTTTCATTTTCGTTAATTGATTTGCTATTTAGTTTAATTAGTGTAATTTTATATTTGAATCCCTAATCGTCACAATTTCAATTCTATTGTTCCTAAACTAATTAATTTGATTAATAGCTTTGTGAGAAATGACATAGTAAGCATTATACTACAAACTAGCGAAAATTCACTAATCTTGCCCAATTTGACAACTGTGTGTAAACAGTATTTTCTTCACCACTGTCTTCATATGATCTTATGCTGATATATATGATGGTAATCAATTATCATGAATTCCCCTTAAACCTTTAATTAGTGTGAGTAGAACTTAGGGCATTTGGGAGCCATGAGGTATAGAGAAATTAAGAATAATGGTTAAAGAGGCCCTATAGCTCACTTAGAGTGATGGATTGATAGTTGGGAAGCCTCAAAATGAGACTATAGGACTAGAAGGGATGGGAGTTGCAACTAAAGCTACTTAATTTGCTTAGGGAGAGTAAAAAAATCAAACTTTGCTACAGCATAGGATTCCTAGCCGCAATAAAATTTGAGAAAACATATGGGATGGGTTCTAGAAAGCAACTTCGCTACAGTGCAAGTAGGACTCACCATGATGAGAATTGAGGAGAGGTCTAGTAGCCTATCTCGCCCTAGCATGAAGGATGGCTACCATGGTGAGAATCATAAAAATTTGAACAATAGATTCTTGAGAGCATCTTCGCCATAACGGGGAAGGCCTAAGTCGCGTCGCAAGGTACGGATTTTTTATCCCAAGTTCTAATAGCCACTTATGTCATGGTGTGAACATACTGAGTCATGGCACAAGTTCTTAAAATTGGTTTTTAAGTTTTAGTAATTAACTTAGTCGCGGCGGGGAAGGTTCAAGTCACAACTGAAGTCCCCAAACTCTTATTTTGGTCCAGAAACCTTGAATTTCCCTATGGTAATGTTATGTAATGACTTGGGAACATTTATAAAAGGATTTTGTGAGTTGGGAATCAGTAGTAAAATGAATCAAAGGTTTCACTTGGCAACCTAAGTCACTTATAGACTCAAATTACTTTGTTTGTCTGATTAATAATCTCCAATGATAATAAGGTTCAAATTTTTCCACTTTTTCTTAAGATTAGCTATTTGTAATGAATTCAAACCTTGATTCACGATTATCAATAATACAATTAAGCTTATTCACTATAATTAAAATTCAAGGTTTTTACAACTATCAAGGTTGCAACGCCATTCATAAATTTTTATTATTGAAAGATTTTTAAAGCATTGTGAGTAGGGTTTTGATTAGGATCTTGATTTAGGGTCTTAAGCAAGTGTTGTAAGGATTTGATAAGGTATTTAAGAGTTGATTATATCTTTAGTAGTTTAGATACTTAATCTTGTAATGGGTTTTGGATTTTATGATCTATTACAATAAAAGTTTTAAGTAGTTTGTATTCTTGGTGTAATTAAGGTTAACTTCATAATTAATTGGCCTAATCTCTTTATTTAAATTGTAAGTTAAATGTTAATTAGAACTAGTTGTTACATGATCAAACTTATGAAAAGATGGTAAATTTTTCGGTTCTTGAAAAACATTTATGAAGTCTATAATAATTGTCCCAGGTCAACATATTTACTTTCTTCTAGTTACTACTCCTTCAATCATAAATTTATCTTCTTATCGAGCTACTGGTAAAAAACTTACAGTAGGTAAATTGCCCTTTTAAACAATTTCTTGCTTTATATAAAATCATCCATGATTGATCTTGCTCTTGCTTATTTCCATATATCTTGTATTGCTTCTTGTTTAATTTAAAACTCATCACATTATCATGCAAATCTATCATGAATCTTCCTAGTGTAGCTAACCATTGAATACCCAATGTTAAATCATATTCTCCTAACTCTATGACAAATAAATTTGCATAAAATGTCTCTCCTTGCATCTTCCATTATGACTAAACACATTTAGTGTTTACTATAATCTTCTTTTTATTGCCTATGGCTACTTTGATACCCTTAGTAAATTGTGTTTTCAACTTCAACTTTTTAACCAATAATAATTTAAAAAGTTGTGTGTACTTCTGGTGTCCATGAACAAGGACACTTTTTACCTCTTCATAAAACCTTTCACCTTCATAGTGGAATACCAGTCTCTCCCTTCTATTGCATTCAAGGATGCTATTGGTTATGCTTCTTGCTTACCTAAATAGCTCTAGTATTCTTCTTTTTAATCTTCACATTCTTCTTCACATGCTAGTATCATGAAAAGTTATGAGTTTTTACATTTGTGATCTTAAATGTATTTTTCTAAACACCAGTAACAAAGCCCCTTCTTCCTCTTATCATCCATCTCCTTCTGAATTAATTGCTTTACGAGCTTGTGTTTGATTGGTGTTAGTTTTAGAAGTACAAACACCGGTAGAATTACAATTTTGGGTGTTCAAATTGGATTAGTTAGTCTAGTCTTTTGGTAAGGAGTTGATTAGGCTTAATAATGATGAAGTAATAGAGTTTCTTGGGTTTGAAAAGATGAGGAATGGTTTTAATTCATGAAAGTTCTTCTAGTATGGTTTAGATTTTGGTTTTAAGTGGTTAAGAAGGATACTTCTTGCAATTTTGCAAAATACATGGTGTTGGTAAGGTTTGGAAGGTTTGAATATTTTGACAAAGGCCTCTATTTCAACCTTAAATCCACTTAAAATACAACTAATGGTTATCAACTTCTAATAGTAATTTTTTGAATTTCTCTTAATACTCCATGCCAAATCTTCTTGCTTTAGTCTTTTAAGCTTAGCCATAGGATCTACCTTTAATATGTCATCAAACCTTTTTGCTATATTTTCCATATAATTAATCCATTTCACCTCCTCCTCTTTCTTTCCTTTTATAGAAGACTAATGCCATTCAGACCCTTACCTTCCAAGTGAATACTAATCGTTTTGATCCTTTATTCCAACGGTGTCCATCAATTTCAAAGAATTTCCTACATTTAAATGCCCCAACCTCTATAATTTAGCCCATCAAACCTATGAAATTCAATCCTAATGTTTTTAGAAGGAAACAAATAACCTTTCATTTGTGTATTAGTGAATGAACTAGATTAAGGACATACTCTCACAGCTCTATTTCTATTCACACACCTCATGGGTATCGAATCCAATGTAACTTGGCTTCCATTCTCATATTTTGATAACTACTTGTTTATCTAGCATTCTTGTTACATTCAAACTCGTCTACATCATCTTCATTAGCTCAGTTATGGTAATGCTCATTTGTAGCACTCTTGTCATTAGTTTTGCCATCAAGGATTGGATCCCATTTGTTATAGAGAGCCTCAAAGATCTATAATGTCCCCCCTAAAGCTTGACAATTTCTTGTTGAGTTCATTCAAGCTTTAGTTTGAATTCTTCCAAGCAATTGTGATCATGACTTCATGTATTCTTTGCCTTCTTCCTTGGATTGAGGGGCTCTGATACCAATTGGAAGAAAGACTCTAGGTGTAGGTACTCAATAATAATTTCATTAGAAAAGATTCAACAACAACCTCCTTCTACTCATTTGGCTCATAGTTATGCTGGCTAGAATAAGAGAGGAATTTAGTTTCATTCAATTAACTAACTAACTAATGAACAACAAATAACTAACTACTCACTTCTTATTATTCATAACACATAACATAACTAATCTTGATCCTTAATTAAATATTTTTAATTCAAAAATTTGTCAACATTTGCAAATAAAATTCAATCTTTTATTTTTAATAATAATCCAATCTCATCATCATATACACTTGTTACAATCACAATTAAAGAGGAGAAAAAAAGAGTAAAAGGCATTGTTTTTAAAATCCAACCACATTAGAAATCAAACATTGGTTCAATTTTTATTATATAATTGGTGGAGCATTAAACTACCTAGTCAATTTAAAAGTGAATTGGCTAGTTTCAACCAAACCAATCAACCTATTAATTAAACAATTATTAGTCTAAATGACATGTCAACTTCATACCCTTAACCATTATAACTTTTTTGATATGTCATAGGAAAGGGAATTCATTTTTAAAAATCTTGTGCAATTAGGGGTGTACATGGGCAGGGTCGGGTCAGGGCAATGCTTGGCCCGAAACCCAACCCGATTAGGATCTTGGGCGTATTTTTATGCCCGTGGCCCAGCCTGACTCAGAGAAGCCCGATTTTAGGGCGTGTTAGGGCGGCCCGGGACGGCCCTAATAAGTAGGGCTGTACATGGGTAAGATCAAACTGAACATCTAGTATGTCCAATACCTGACCTGATTAAGACATGAAACTTGTTTTTATACCCATGGCCTTACTCAACTCTAATAAGTCCGATTTATGTTGGGATAAGGTGGGTTAGGGCTGCCCAAACTAATTTTTTTTAATGAATTGATACTTGTAATATAAAAATATTTTTATATAAACTTATAGGCATATATTTCAAAACAATGGACTTTTAGAACTCTTATATTTGTATCAGTAATAAAAAAATAGTCTAGTATTATCAAGTAAAATATAAGATATACTAACATAATTAGTCTTAAGTAAATATATATTTTTTCATTATTTAACAAAAGAAATATTAGTAAGGATTCACATCAATGATAAAAATAATTAAGAAGTTAAGAATATTTGCGTAAGTAATAAAAATTGCAGTATGTAGAGATAATTAAATGAAATAAAAAAAAATAAGATGACAAGATATTAATAACTAAAAAAAAAACTATTAGGGTGAGTTGGACGGAACATACCTTCGCCCGTGGCCTGGCCCGACCCAAAATAGTCTTATTTAAAGTTATGTCCATTTATACTTTTAACTCGACCTAGCCCGGCCCCGCCCGATTAGACTGCGCTAGGGCGGGCCCCTAGGGCCAATCGGGCCGATGAACACCTCTATGTGCAATGTCTATTATATAATTATAATTATTATTTAACAGTTTCTATCTTTTTTTATTATTTTTTTAAAGTAGAAATATAAAAGTTATTTTCCATCTTTAAAATCACTTTTTTCATTTGATTTTCCATTTTTTGCTTTTCATTATATGTACCAAATAGGCCCTTGTGTAAGAGGATGATGAGATTTCACCACTAGGCTAAACTTCCTTTATTTTTTTATTTTATAATATTTATTGTATTTTCACTACATAAATTTCAAATATATATTACCTCTTTGACTATTTATAAAAATATTTTATTTAAAATATAATAAGTAAATATATGCAAAAGAACTCTTGTTCAACTTTGAACCACTTATATATAGGCCTTCAAACTTTTAAAATGAAATAAATAGAATTTTCAATTTATACACTTCAAAAAATAAGTTTATCTATTTATATAAGCCCTTTCTATAATTGATATGGTGACATTAGGGAAGGAAAAGAGATTTTATTATGTCAATCACAGGGAAAAACATTAGAGTTAATGTCATTAAGAAAAATAAAATAAAATAAAATTTATTTCATAAAATATGAAATTTAAAAAATTTACTTTTTGAATTTAAAATTTCATGAGATGACATACAAGTAATAAAAGAAAAAAAGAATATTTTTGCATTTTTCTTTTGAAAAAAAGTAAAGAAGGGTGTCTAGTGCACAACCGGGGCGTACTAGCAAAATCCCAAAAGATTAGTCAATTACGGAAGTTCGCGGATGAAGCCCAGCTAACTAGAAAAACAAGGAACAGCAACTTAGAGTTCCTAGCAACTTTCCAGATTAGGGTTTGGATCTCTGGAGTATTGCACACACACATGCCTTCTCCTTCTCGCCTGCTTGTAAGATCTTTCACTCTATATTCCTTACTGCTTCTTCAGTCGCAAAATTTTCTACTTGATTTCTGAAATTACATTGCCTTGACAACAAGAAGAAGAGGAAGAAGGGAAGGTGGAAAAACCTAGGTGGGGCAGTGGAGAGTGCGATGGATGAAGGTGAGGGAGGAGATCAAATGGATCAGTTCCATCGCAATGAAGCAATATCAGCAGTTGCTGATGATGGTTTCTTGGGCGAGGAAGACGATGATTATGAGGACCTTTACAATGATGTTAATGTTGGCGAAGGGTTTCTCCAATCCTTGAGGAAGAACGAGGATTTAGGGTTTAGGAATGAGGAGGCTGAGGAGAAAAAAACCCAGTCAACCGTCATGCCACCAGAGCCTGCTGGGGTTTCGGTACCTGCTTTCGGTGGTGGTAGTGGTAGTGGTCAGGCTGCTGGTGGTGGTGGTGGTGGTGGGGTCATAGATAGTGCATCCAGGGTTTCCACGAGAGCGGATGGGTTTCAAAATCAGGGATTTAGAGGGAATGAGATGGGTTTCAAAGGGAGTGGTGGATCGGGGTCCTCCATGGGCGGTGGAGGTGGGATTAGGGTTGAATTAGGGCAACCATCATGTAAATTGAACGAAATAGAGGAGCAAAGTGCTAATAATAGTGTAGGAGTACAAGGCATGGGGCAGCAACCACATGGTGGAGTTGTTGGGAATGTTGGAAGTGTTGGAAATGACGGGTTGGTGAGAGAAGGGGGAGGAGGAAATCTCAATAGGATTGGTGGAAGTGGGGTTGGTAATAGCATCAGCGGTGTCAATAGTGTTAATACTGGAGGAGCAGCAGCTAGTGTGGGTGTTGGCAGTGCTGCTAGCGGCGGCAGTGGTGGTGGGGGCACTATATTATTTGTGGGTGATTTGCACTGGTGGACTACAGATGCTGAGCTAGAGGCAGAACTTTGCAAGTATGGGCCTGTGAAGGAGGTGAAGTTTTTCGATGAGAAGGCGAGTGGGAAGTCAAAAGGGTATTGCCAAGTTGAGTTTTATGACCCTTCTGCTACCTCTGCTTGTAAGGAAGGGATGAATGGGCATATGTTTAATGGTCGACCTTGTGTTGTTGCTTTTGCATCACCGTATACTGTTAAGAGAATGGGAGAGGCTCAGGTGAGTAGGAATCAACAGATGGCCCAGTCTTCAGTCACTCAGACAAGGAGAGGACCTACTGATGCAGGTGCTAAGACTGTTGGAAGTAATATTGCAACAGGTGGTAACTACCAAGGTGGTGATAGCAGTAGAGGTTACGGAAGAGGTAACTGGGGAAGAGGAAATAATCCTGGGATGGGAAATAGGGGACCTGTTAATCCAATGAGAAATAGGGGCAGTGGGATGGGTGGTAGAGGTATAATGGGAAATGGTGGGAATGGATTTGGACAGGGTATTGGTGCTACTCCACCTCTATTGCATCCACAATCAATGATGAATCAGGGTTTTGATCCGGCATTTGGTGCTCCTATGGGTAGAATGGGAAGCTATGGAGGCTTTCCTGGTGCTCCAGCAGCTCCATTTTCTGGGATATTACCTTCGTTTCCTCCTGTTGGAGGTGTTGGCTTGCCAGGAGTAGCACCTCATGTTAATCCGGCCTTCTTTGGAAGGGGGATGCCCATGAATGGTATGGGGATGATGCCTACATCAGGTGTTGATGGGCCTAATATGGGAATGTGGCCAGATCCAGGTATGGGAGGATGGGTTGCAGAAGAGCATGGTGGTGGTAGAGCTGGAGAGTCAAGTTATGGGGAGGAAGCTGCATCAGACCATCAGTATGGTGATGTGAGTCTTGATAGAGGTGGGTGGCCTAATTCCATGAGGGAGAAAGATAGAGGATCGGAGAGGGACTGGTCTGGTTCTTCTGAACGAAGGTACAGGGATGATAGAGAACAAGGATTTGAAAGAGATGTGCCTAGGGAAAAAGATTTGGGCCAAGAACACGAATGGTCAGAAAGAAGACATCGTGATGATAGAGAAATGGTTAGAGAACGAGATAGGGAGCGTGATCGTGATCGAGAACGGTCTCGAGACCGTGATCGTGACCGTGAAAGGGACAGAGAGCGTGACAGGTACAGGGAAGACAGGGACAGATATGCAGATCATCATAGGTACAGAGACCGCGAAGCAGACCATGAGGATGAGTGGGAACGAGGACGGTCATCTAGGACTCACAGCAAGTCACGGTTATCACAAGAGGAGGATCATCATTCTAGAGCAAGAGATGTTGACTATGGGAAGAGGAGACGACCTACCTCTGAGTAATTTAAGTTGAACTTATCATTTTTCTGAATACTTCCCTTAGGAAGGAAAGAATAGAAACTGAATAAGTAAGGATTGTCATGGATGTTTGGACTCTCTGGTACACTCCTCCAGTCCAGAAGTTAATGAGCAGCTGTTTTATTTCAATTTCGTGTTCTGTTTGCTTCTCCTGAGGAACATGGTTTCTTTCTTGTGTGAGAAAGGTTAGTCATAAGATTTCAGTTCTTTCTTTGCTTGTGTTTATGTTTATTTATAATTATTCTTTGATTTTTCATGATGATATCTACATATTGTGCATATAACTGGTAGATAATGCTCATGTACCTGGCTGTGAGATAATGTTCATTGTTTATTTAACCTCTTTATGATCAGAAGTAAAGATTGCACCTTGATTTGGTGGGCCTTTCCATTGATGCAGGGCTAGTTGTGTCTCAGACTCTTGGTTTTTTCTAAAGATGACAATAACTTAGAGAAGACTATTGGGGTTTAGATTTCTTAGGTTTTGAAATCATGCTTACACTCCATAAAGTTTGATGTGTTGTCCTTGAGCCTGAGTTTTCTGCATGCATATTTCTATTGGGTTCAGAATATTTTGACTTCTGATTTTTAGGGTGAATCATTGTGGTTGAGATGGTCTTTTAAATTTGTGGCTTAAGTTTGGTCGAATTTGAACCTAGGTTAAACAAACCGGGATAATATGAAATGGAAATCTATATGCCATTCAACAAAGCTTTGCTGTTTTTAGCGAAGCAAATTGAAAGATTTATAATTTGGAGTTATCTATTTGTATAATCATTCTAGTTCTGTAGCTATAATATATGTATGCTGATAAAAACTTTTACTAAGTATTCCAGTACAGTTGTTTTGCCCCCTGCCTACTTTTTATTGGCAAATAGTATTAGCATATTGCTTTAACATGTGGTAGGTTTTAACTGTAGTGGCTTTGTTGATCTTGTGTTTTCATATTTCTAAGGGCTGAATTTGCTTTTAGTGAGAAACTTTTAGGTTTGTGTTAAAATGAATCATATTAAAACCTTAAAGCTATGAGTAATATATAATTCACATTAGCTTTCATGAGTGTTTTATAATTTGATAAAGATATTTCAAGATTTATATATACCAAGAATTCTGTGCTTCATTACACCCTACTTTGAATATGTATGACTAATTCTGTTAATGATTTCGTATCTTATTTTAATCTTTGTTGGTCGGAAATGCTTAATCTGGTAAAGGATCTTTGGAGATGGATATGACTCACTGACTTTTCCTATTGGTGGGAAAATATTCGGAAATCGCTGAATCAAACTTTTGTACATGTTTTGATATCCAGCACTAGTACATGAAGTCCAAGAAATATGATTTCATACATTTTTCGGAATTTTGCATTTGTAAAATTCCTGGAAGATTATACGTTTATGTTTGGGTCATTGCTATGAAAGTTTTTATTTTATATTTGCCAGAATTTTTGGAGGTTTGTGCATTCAGTGGGCCTAAAACTTCCGGTTTGCAGTTGTCCCAAAAAAAAAAGGGTGTTCATGTTTATTTGTTTACCCCAAAAAAATTTAGCCATTAAATTCTCTAATGATTGCTGTGTAGCTGAATCAGGATAGTAATTATTGGTATCCTTTTATGAAATATTCTCTTGTTAATATCGTCTGAGTTCCAACTATTATTGTTATGGGCTCTTTGGTTATGTTAGGGGATAGCTATTTCGATTACGGAAGCTTTTCATTCGAACTCTGGTTTCTTTGGAGATGAAGTGGAACTTCAGCATTGGAGGGACAAATCATGACGATTCTTTGCTCATGTTGAGAAGTGGAACATTTGCAAAGAAGTTATTAGCTTTTCTTTTGGATTTATGTTTTAGATATTAACACATGATTAAAACTAACGTTGTTGGTGTAATGGGTTGAAATTGCTGAAGTCTGAAATGTGGCAGACTGTTTAGAACTTACTTTTTAATTATGTACTAGGATTTAGCAGAGGATGATGTTAAATGTGCCTTTTTTGTGATTGGCTGGCTGTTGTATCATTTCTTCTTGTCTCTCGTGTTCTCCCACATTTTTGTCAGTATACACTCGGTTGAGCATGCAAATTGTGTATGATCGAGAGGGCTAACTATTCAATTACTGTAACCACTTCTGTTTTTTTAGCGGGGTCGGTTGATCAGTTACTGTAATCATGTAAAGCTGGAGAATTGTATATCAACTGTCATGTATATATATTAAAATATCTAAGTCATATCATTGCTGTCCAATCCATCTCCAGTTTTGTTTAATGGTTTTTCTTGGGTACATTTGTTTCGGTTTTATCTTGTATGGAAATAGAATCCAACAGTCGTTGAGATTGGAGGGCCGATTTATGTTGATGTGCTCTCTGTTGTGTTGCGTTCTATTAGAAGTAATGAAGTTTCTTTCCTCTTTTATATAAAAAAAAAAAAGAGGGAGAATCTGTATTGGGTAATGTTTTGAAAAGCTTAATTATTTATAAATTTCCCCGAGATTTGTGACGAATGTTTTTTCCTGTTGCTTTTCCTTCTCCTTTTTCTTTTTTTTCATTTCCCATAATTTGGATGGAATTTTTCTATTAAAATCAAGTGTAAATAGATGAATGGATGCATCTGTTTGTTTTTGTATGCGTGTATTACTGGGCTTGTAACATGCGTCTTAAATTCAGCTGGATGGCATGCTAATGCTGCACTTTGTATTATTTTATTCAATATTCTAGCCTAGTAAATCACTTGCATTTACAAATTGTATAAATTTAGTCTTTATCTTGTATTAAAATAATAAATAATAGCCACACATTAGAAATAGGATCTACTAAAGTAATTCATATATGCATGTGGTTGGTATAATTTATATAAGAAATTTGATTATATATATAATTTGGTCGTTCAAATATTGTTTTCTCTCTTAATTTCTAAAAGATTAAAGTTGGACAAGTTTACTTTCTATAAGTTTAAAATTATATAACATTAGTTTTGCTAGTTTCTTTATTATTTGTCGATGTTAAAAAGATAACGAAAATGTTGATATGACACACTAAGTATTTATTTATCACATTAAAATCGTACCTAGACAGATTTTTAAAACCTTTCAATTCTAGCATGTCAAGAATCGACCCTCACCCTCCAATTGCACTAAATGGCGACGTATTCAGGCAACAATGGTGCCAAATAAAAATGGAGAAAAAAAGGAGGAAGGCGAGGTTAGTTTGTAATAACCTAGATATTTATCTTCTAGTAATTTTCTACAAATTAGGAATTTTTGTAAGAAAATAAAAAATAATGCTTAATAAATATGAAAGAAATTATAAAGGCTAGAAAATAATGCCTAACTAATTTTTAAAAGTATTTTTAGGTTTAAAAATTATTTTACAAAGCTTCTTTGATGTCTACATTTTGCCCAATAGAATTCTCCTATCTTTCAAAACCTTAAAGATATTCTGTGGCATAATCCTTACTGAAACTTTTCTTCATTTCTATTGTGTTAAAAAGATTTGTTTCTCATGCAAAATATTATGGGATGTGTTCACATGGCAACCAACATTAATTAATTAATTAATGTAATTATTGATCTAATCATATAAGTTCTAATAAGGGAAACTTAATTATTTTAAGCAATTAATTTTGGATATGTTATAATATAAAAAGATCAGTTGACTTCAAATAAGTTAACTAAAAAGTCAAATAATTATTTGAGTTAAAAAGTCATTTGAAATTCAGTTTAACAGATTAAATTTGAATAAGATTTGTTTTATTAAAATTTAATTGATAGAATTTGTTTCAAATAAGAATATATTTCATCTAAATTTCAAATACTCTAAAACCTTCTATAGATAAAGGAGACTATAGGAGTTGTAACTTCACTATATTAGATCCCTTCTTTAGAAACATTAGGCTCATATGTCAAGCAAAACATCTATAAAATATTAACCTCTCCTATCTCTAAATTCTCTCTCTCTCTCTTCCACGCGTGCACACACATGCACACAATTCTCTTGAGGCACTATCACTAGGCCTCAAAGTTTAGGACATGTATAAGTATTGTGGAGGGCTTTAGTAGTTGTTCCACAACCAAAAGAAAGGAGAAGTTCATCAAATCATGATCCACATGTGGGGTATATCCAGCTTCATAAAGTGACCACTTCATTGGACCAAAAAATCACATAAGGTATGCCTACTAATATTTGTCCAATAGTGATATTAGAGCCATAGTTACTGACTTTCATCTATTGCATGTACTCCATAAAGTGTTATTAATTAAAGAATTATCTCCTAAATATTCTAGAAAGATCCTTTAACGCATTTTTCAAAATAATATGTTTTAGGCCATAAAAATTACAACAATATGATTCTCATAATGTAAAGAACTTGCATCTAAAATTTGGGATTAATTGGATAAATCATTGGATCAAAAATTGAATTTTTATGCTCTATGAAAAAGTGTACAATGACTCATGTTTCAAGCTCAAACATTCTTTCCTTAACCCACCATTGTGTAAACCATATATCATGAAAAGTTTGTTCTACAAGCTTTCTTATAATAAATAGTGCACATGATTTGGATGTGAAACAAAAGAGATATGAATGCTCAAAGTTGCCAATGTGACCATGGGCAGGCTAAAAAAATCTAGAAAATTTTGAAGTCAAAAAGATGAAGAAGTGGCATCACCAATCTTGGGATAGGCATGTGAGCCTCACCTCAACCTCCTATTGGACTACTTAGCACTCCAACAAAACCTAAAAGGCATAAGGAAGCCAATCGTGGTACAGGCGTGGCCGAAAACACTACCTGTGATGGCATATGACATGCATGCACCATCATAGGCAAGTTTAGGTTGTTATTAAAGTTATTTTTTCTTTTTTTGGGGGGGGGGGGAATATTAGGTATCCTTTTAAAGAGGTGCATAGGGGCACATACAAGCCCTTTTTTAGATGGTTTAAGTCTTAAAATTTTTCTAAAATTATGCTCTACATATTGATATATGATATGGCTATATTTAAGTAATTTTTCAATGTTTCAAGTGCATGTCTAACATATAAGAGGCTTAATAATTGTGAAATAATATTTTTTGCAAACTTTTTTTATGAAAATATGTTTCTTCTAAATTTTGAATTGACACTTTAATTAACATAACAACACCTAGAGTATTCATGTTAATTATGGATATAATTCATTTTATTTATTTGTTAAATAAAGGACTTTTTTAAAATTTTTTATAGTATATAGGCACACCTAAATACACCCTAGAGCCATAGCCTCTTCCCTAAGTGGTTAGATTGGCCCTCTCTATTATAACCCTTCATCACAATATTTTAAGGGAGACCATTGATGTTTTGTTTAAGTGCCCATGTTGTATGATGTATGAGTTTTTTAAATAATTGTTCATATATGGAAATTGTGCAACATCCTTATTTTATTTATTTATTTATTTACAATAGATTGACACATTAGATTCAATTATTGTAATCATTGTAGGAACATATTGAATTAATTGAGGCCTTGTAAAGGGATGTGTTTGTGCACCAAATTCATATATATATTTTTTGTTTTCGACATTGGTGTTGAATTATCAATGGAGTCCTCTAGTTTGGATTCACTAATGAATACATGAATAAATGCATGCACTACCCTTAACATAGATAGTGGGAGATGTTCCCATAATGTTTTGCTAGAATCAATTACACACATAAACATTTATATTGTTAAAGATGATTACTAACTAACATGAAAAATTTTCAATCTAATAATATAAATGGAAATTAGGTGGTTTAATTGAATTAGCATAAATTGGATATATGCCTTATTAAATTAATGTGATGATATAGTAAAGTAGCATCCAAGATCATAATAACTAATTTAAACAAAGAAAAACTTGACAAAAAGAATTATGACATATGGCATAGGAAGTTTATGTACCTTCTTAATGACCAAGACGTAGTAGAATATTTGACCAAAATTATGGATCCACCTGCTATTGGGGGTATGAACCAGCATTGCCATTATTAAAAGGAATATGATGCTTGGTATAAGAAAGATCAAAGTGTGCACTTTGCCTTGTTAAACTACATGCACAATGACCTTTTTGAGGACTTTGAGAACTATTCAATTGCCAAGGCAAGGTATAGCTGTGTAACGAATAGTAAATTCCGTAAAATGATGAAATGAGCCGTATAAAAGCAAGTCCCTTAAAATGAGTTAGATAATGTCCTGAAATATTTGGGTAGTATCCTAGGCTCCTAAAAATAATAATCCCAGGCTTAGACGGCAATAAAAACGGAGCTAGGATAGTGAAGTAAAATTGAAATGAAAATTGACAAAACGTAGTGGCATTTTTGTAATTACACACAATTTATGGAAAACTCATAAGAGGGCATTTTAATTGGAAAATTTAAGTTGCCAAGGGTTTTCAAAGGCTTTGAAAACCATAGGAAGCCCTAAGACAGTTAAAACTCCTTTGGTGTATATTTTCCAATGACGGTGAGCCCGAATTTTTACAGATACGTTCGAAAAAGTTTTAGTTCCAAATTGAGTGATTCCAAAGGCATTTTATTAAATTGGGAACCTAATTTTTATGATGGAAAAGATGGTTTTCAAAAAGGAGCTAAAACAAAGGTAAAACGAAAACGTCATAACAGAAGGGCAAAATTGAAATGTTTGTAAATGAAATGTTCTTGAAACTTCCACATAAATCATGCCACTTCTTCCCTCTTCTTAGATTGACCTTGCATATACCAAAAATTAGGGGAGAGCTCATCCAAAAGTGGCACACATGAAGAGCTAAGAAAGGAGGAAGAATGCAATGAACGATAAATTCCGTAAAACGATGAAATAAGCTATACAAAAGCAAGTCCCCAGTAATAAGTTAGATAATGTTCCAAAAAATTTGGGTAGTGTCTTAGGCTCCTAAAAATAATAATCTTAGGCTCAGACAGAAGGAAAAATAAAGCTAGGATAGTGAAACAAAATTGTTATAAAATTGACGAAACATAGTGGCATTTTCGTAAATATGTGCATTTTTTGGAAAAACTCATAGGAGAGCATTTTAAATGAAAAATTTGAGTTGCCCAAGATGGTTCTCAAAGGTCTTGAAAACCATGAGAAGCCTTAAGACTGGTAAAGTCCCTTTGGTGTATATTTTTCAATAACGGTGAGCCCGAACTTTGACAAATTCTTTCAAGAAGGTTTTAGTTCCAAATTGAGTAATTTTAAAGGAATTTTATTAAATTGGGAACCTAAATTTCATAATGGAAAAGATGGTTCTTGAAAAGGAGTTAAAACAAATCTAAAACGAAATTTCCATTATGAAAGGATGAAATTAATTTTTTTTGGAAAAAGTTGCTTCTTGAACCTTCCAAACACTTCAAGCCCTTTCTCCTCCCTTCTTTAGGTCGACTCCTTCTACCCAAAAAACAGAGAAAAGGACAGCTCTCTTAGGTGCACCAAGTAAGAGAAAGAAGGAGAAGAAAAAGCAAGAAAAAGGTGAGCAAATTCATGGAATTTTATGCTTCTCCTTCTTCCAATCTTATTCCCCTCCTTCCAAGCTTTCTTTCTATGGTTTTGTTGAGCTCTTTGGTTCTGTTTTGAGTCTAGATTTAAGGGGAGTAGTTCAAAATTTTTGAGGAGAAGCAAACTAAGGAGAAAGGCACTTGAAAACAAGCTTGAATCCAAGGTAGTTTCCTATCTTTGTTGCTTCTTCTCCTCGCTCTCCCTTTGTGCAATTTCGGCCAAGAATAGAACCAAGGGAAGGGAAGATTTTCTATCCAAAAACAAGAGAGGAACTAGGGTTTTAAACCATGGGGAAGTAGAATATGCCAAGAATTTGCAAGATTAATGAAATTCAAGTTAGCAAAGTGTAGGAATTTTGAAGGGTTTATAAAATATGTTTTGATACATGAATTTCCTAGGCTATGTAAGTGTTCCAATGAGCTTCTAAGACCTCTAGGAAGCCTCCCAAATGGCTCTCCCACCAAGGAAAAATCAAAAGCTCCATGAACCTTCTTCCTCCTCCATGTTTCGGCCAAGGCTACGTAAATGGGTGAGGAAGTGTTTTAGTTTATTCTAACCTTGGTTTGAGACTTCATATGATGGTAGAAGATTGGAGGAACCCTTGGGAAAAATTTAAGAGCCATGGTTTAGGAGATGGGACAATGGTTTCTATGCTGGAGCCTTATGAAGCAATATATGTCTAGGCTTGTGTGAGTGAGTACACAATGGCTTCAAGGACCTTGAATGAGGTCAAGAGGCTTAGAAATGAAAAGAGAATGAAGCCTAGAACTTGAATTACAAGAGTTGCCTCAATAGGCCACCAATTGAGCCATTATGTGAACTATGGAACCATTTATGTTTCTAAGAAAAAGTCTAGTGTCTTGGCTTGTTTCAAGAATGTAATCATATGCTATTTATGATGTTTAGGCTAAGAGAATACCAACTCATCTAGGTGTACTTGTGGAACCAAAAAGGGCAAGGAAAAAGACTAAGAAAAGCTTGCATAAGTTCAAGGCAGCTCTCTACCTTATTTTCTTTGCATTCTTGGTTGCATATATGTCATTGTGTGCATGTGTATGCTTTTGTGACTTGAGAGCATGCCACTTGATACTTTAAGATTGCATTGGTACCAATGTATTGTCTTGAATGTGATTGATTATGAAAAATGGCTTATAAGGATGAGGTGATGCCAAAAGTCCCTTAATGAAGGTAAAGAGATGCCAAAAATCTCATGGCATAGGTGAGACAAGGCCAAAAGTCTCTTGGATGGGTGAGGCTAAGTCAAAAGCCCCTAAGTCAAGAGTGAGGCAAATCTAGAAGTCCTAGAAATAGGGTGAGGCAAAATCAAAAGTCCTTAGAGCATATTCTTGAACTTGGTGTAAATTGGGGGCATGGAAATTATGACTTTGCATACTTTATGGTTGCCTTACTTTCCATACTTATGCTTTGATGTGTATATGTCATGAATGTATGTGTGAATGGGTGTGTGAGCTATTGAGATTCTAGGAATCTCACTCCCCTCCCCTCCCCTCCTTCATCTTAATATATCTAGGTGGTGTTTAAGAACCAACAAATGCAAGCCAAGGTTTGACCAACATGTAGTCTTACTTGTAATGGAATATCAAAGTGAACTTGTACATATTATTTTTGAGTTGAAAACTATTGAGCAAATATAATATTATATATGAATGATGTATGGACCATATATAGCACAAAATCAATGCAAATAAGGAATCTTGACACTTGATGGCATGTATGTGTTAGTGTATTCTTGGATGTGGAATGACCAAAATAAGATGCATGAGATTTGGGACCACTTGGCTAGTTCATATAAGTCATATTCATGCTTTTAAACTTGCCCAAGAGGAGCCAAACACCATGGAGAGCCATATGGACCAAGTTGATACCTCATATGGTGCAAATTTGACCATAATGGTGAGCTATGCCAAAATCTATCCAAATGAGCTCTTCTTGGTCTGAAATTTGACATGCATCTAGGCCTTGTTAAGGGCTTTTTGGGAAGCTAAAGTGGGTAATATTTAGATATCTGTGAAAGTTCTGGAAAATTTTTGAAATTGGCTAAAATTTCAAAATTTGCTAATAGTACTGTTCATATAGTCCAATATTTTATCTGTCATTCATGAGGCAAACAATGTCCAATTGCTATGAAATTTTATAAGGAGAAACTAAACTTTCCTAGTGACCTGTGCCAATTAGAGGCACCCCATTTGGATGTCTAGAGAGGGAGATATGAATTTTTGAAATTTTTATTCACATAGTCAGACCTTCATCACTGTTCCATTAATTTTTAGGGTCTAAATGCTCTTGGATTGATCTAGAACTATTTTTTCCTTCTAGATAACATCCACACCTTTCTAAATTGGTATAGTTTGCATGGATTGGATATTTTTAAAATTAATTGTGAATTTTCAAAATTTATATTAGTAAGCTATGTCAGTAATTCTGGGCAGTTCGACCTTTGTGCCTTTTCTATTATCAAACATGGTCTAGATGAGATTTTTGTGGCTGGAATTATTTTTATTGAAAATTTAACATTCAGGGCTTTTCAGAAAGCTATGGTTTGCTTGATTTTGAGTTTTCTAGATTTAGTCATGATTTTTCAAAGCTGCCTTAGAACTCTGCCACCATGGAACTCGAGGCAAAACATGAGAATGTGATTTTTAGCTCTTGGTTCGTGGTTTTTATGAAGTTTTGAGTTGTTTATGATTTGTATGAATGGAAAGTAATTAGAAAATGTTGTTGGTAGGTTCCCAGGATCTATGGATCAAAATTTAAATTTTTAACCCCAATGTAACACAATTAAACTCATTATTTTTAATGAATTTTCTTGAATTTCTCTTGATAACATGTGAAATTCCTCTTGAATGAGTAAAGTGATGCTAGCAATAATATGGTGTGACCAAGAAAACAAGGAAAAAGGTAGGAAAATTTAAGAAATTTCATGCTTCTTCCTCTTGCAACTTTGTTCCTCTCCTTTCAAGCTTTCTTTCTATGGTTTTGTTGAATAAAATGATTCTATTTTAAGTCCAGATTAAAGGGGGGACAGTTCTAAATTTGAGGAGAAGAAAACTAAGAAGAAAATCCTTTGAAAGCAAGCTTGAATCCAAGGTAGATATCTTAGTAACCTTGCTTCTTCTTCTCCTTCTTGTGTGTGTATGTTTTGGCCTAAACCAAAACCATATGGGGGAAGGATTTTATGTCCAAGAACAAGAGAGAAACTTGGGTTTTGGACCATGGGGAAGTAGAACATGCTAAGAAATTGCAAGAAAAACCAATAGATTTCAAGTTAGCAAAATGTAGAACTCTTGAATAGTTTGTAAAATCTATTTTGATTCCTGAATTTTCTTGCATATGTAAGTGTTCAATTGAGCTCCTAAGACCTCTAGGAAGCCTCCCAAGTGGCTCTCCCATCAAGGAAGAATCAAAAAGTCCATAAACCTTCTTCCCCTTTCATATCTCGGCCTAAGCTAGATGAATGGGCTAGGAAGTGTTTTAATTTATTCCAACCTTGGTTTTGGACTTCATATAATGGTAGAAAGTTGGAGGAACCCTTGGAAAAAATTTAAGAGCTATCATTTGAGAGATGAGACAATGGTTTCCATAATGGAGCCTTATGAAGCAACATGTATCTAGACTTGTGTAAGTGAGTGTGTGATGATTTCAAAGACCTTAAATGAGGTCAAGAGGCCTAGAAATGAGAAGAGAATGAAGTCTAGAACTTGAATTGTGAAAGTTGCTTCAATAGGCCACTAATGGAACCATTATGTAACTTATGGAACCATTTGTGCTCTTAAGAGTAAATGTAGTTTCTTGGCTTGCTTCAAGAGTATAATTGTGTGTTATTTATGATGCTTAGGCTAAGAGAATCCCAACCCCCCTAGGTGTGCTTGTGGAACCAAAAAAAGGAAGGAGAAAGATCAAGTAAAGCTTGCATAAATACCAAGATAGCTCTCCACCTCATTCTCTTTGCATTCTTAGTAGTATATATGTCATTGTGTGCTTGTGTGTGCTTTTGTGACTTGAGAACATGCCACTTGATGTCTTGATATTGCATTAGTACCAATGTGTTGTTTTGAATAACATTGATTGTGGAACTTGCTTATAAGGGTAAGGTGATGCCAAAAGTCCCTTAATGAGGGTGAGGAGATGCCAAAAGTCTCAAGGTGTAACACCATAATTTTTAACTCATTTCCATCACATTTACATGCTCATATAGTGCATTACATGAGGGAAAGTAAGAAAATCCATTAAAATAATACATTTCTTTGTGTTGCGCCGTATATAAAAATTTTATTTAGTGTCACGTGGACTGTGTGAGCCTATACCATATATTCTCACATTTAATTACATGAATACAATTCATTTGTATCATAAAATGTGGCTCACAACTTATGGAACTCAAAGGATAGCTTAGAATATTAAATATATTTTCGGCCAGAATTTGGCTCATTTCTGTCACAACTTTGAAAACTCATAACTAATTCTAAAAAAATCAAAATGATACATTCTTGGCTATTCTGGAAAGCTAAATATGTCTACTTCATACTAAAAATATTTTTAAACCATAAAATCCATCACAGAGGACGTTTGACATCCAAAAACGTCCAGAGGTCAAACTGTCCACTGGTTCTGTCACAGATTATTGCAGTAAACTTTGAAAATGTCTAATTAATTTCACAAAAATCCAATCCATGAAAATGATACCAATATAGAAATATGTGAATGTTAAATAGAGGGAAAAAATAACTATAGACTAGGTCAGGCATGCCAAGACCTCGAAATCTAATAAATAGTAACAGAGGTCGGCTGGAATCCCTGATACTAGACATAATTTTCAAAAATTTATATATCCCCCTCCAGACATCAAAATGAAGTGATTCCAATTGGTACAAGTTACTATGAATGTATAGTTTCTGTGTATAAAATTTCATGGTAATTGGACATCATTTGAGCCTTAAGTGACAGATTTCATTTTCAGACCTGATGAATAGTGCATGAGACCAAAATTAAGAAATTTGCCAACTTTGGAAATTCATCAAATATTCTGTGGACCTCCAAAAATTATGTTCTTTATCTTTTCAAAAATCTCTCAATAGGCTCTAATTGCATGCCAAATCTCATATTAAGAAAAGCTTAGTTAGCTAAAAAGTGATGTAGGGCTCCATTATGGCCAATTTTGGCTCCATATAGGGTACCTAAATGTCTAAATGGTCTTCCTTGAGTTTTGGCACCTTTTGGGCAAGGCTAAAAGTATAATTAGGACTTGTGTGAGCTGCCCAAATAGTCTCAAACCTCATGCATCTCATTTTGGCCATTTTATCCACACATATGCATACTTACATCAACTTTTCAAGAAACATAACTTAGCATTACATACTCAATTTACATTCTAGCATTCACATACTATATTCTTTCATTCACACATCACCTATTATCATATTTACACATGTCTAAGAGGTCATGGACCATATACATCAATGGGTTACATCATTTGGCATATCTATGGTCTTAAAAAACTAAAAAATTTGCATTATGTTGTCATTCTTTCATCCTCAAGGTGGTTGGCTTCCATTTCCTTGTCCACTTAGTCCATCTAGCATATTCGATCATTGGATAGGAGGGAATGAGATTCAAAGAATTCCAATAGCTCATCTTCCTTTCAATCACACATAATCTATGCAAAGCAAGTCTTGAAAATGCATGCATGGATATAATAGAAGTCATGAGCATTCAAGAAGCAAGCTTAGCATGTGAATAAATCATACAAGACATCCAAGAGCTTGCCAAGTGGATGGATTGGCCTCACCATTTTCCTCATGGATTTTGAACTTGCCTCACCCATTCTTTAAGGAAATTCTTAGACTCAACCATACTCTTGGGAGGCCACTTTGTTTTTGAGAGACTCTTTGCTTTGTCTCAACCAATCTTAAGGGTTTTTGGCTCATCCTTACCATGGTTAAGAGTTCTTGGCCTCTCCATACTCAAGCAAACTCAAGCAAACATCATAGCATCATTTAGAAATATAATATGTCATCATGAAATCATGGCATATAAAATCATGCCAGCATACTTTTCATGGCTTGGAAATATATATACACACATTCTAAGACAAGCTAAACACAAATCCATGCATGAGAGAAGGTAGAGAGAGCTACCTTGCACACAATCACACACTTTTTTCTTTGAATTCAAGCTCCTCTTTTCGGCCACACATATACAAAAGTGTGGGAAGGTTTCTCTTGGCCTAAACACAATTTATGGAAGCCAATTAGGTTTATGAAACAAATTATAAAGCCACACAACTTGCTTAGACACTAGGTTGTTCTATAAACCCTATTATAGTTCCATAATTGCACCTAATGAAGCAACACCCCTTAAATAAATTATAGGCTCCATTCTTTCCTTTCAAATATGATTCTTGACTCCTTTTAAGCCTCTTAGAGTCATCACACAATTAAAACAAAGAGCCTAACTACATGTTGCTTCTTTAGGTCATAATATGGAACCTAAGGCACTAACTCACTTTCTATGAGTTCTAAATTTTTTCCAAGGCCTCCCCTCATTTTCATTCATCATATACGACTCAAGAATAGGTTTAGAAAAATTTAAAACTCTCCCTAGCTAGGAGAACTCCTTTTGGTTGAGACATAGGGCAATTTTGGCCTTCTTGGAGTTTCCTTTGTTTTCTCAAAGGGAGATGCATGTGGGGAGCCTTTCAAGGATCTTGGGAGTTCATATAAAATCTTATTTAGGCCTAAGAATCATCATACAAAATCAGATTTTACAAGGTGCACTTGAAACCCTAGGTTTTGCACCTTAAAATTCCATGGCCTTTTCTTGAATTTCTTTGTATATTCTTACTCTCCTCCCTTAAATTCATAAAATTCATCCTTGGTTCTCCTTAAAATTCTAACCCTCTAGCAGCTACATACATGGGGCAAAATATGGAGAAGAATGAGGGAGGAGTAGCTACCATGGGATACATGATTTACCTTGTTTTCTTACTTTTTCTCACTTGAATCTTGTGTTCTTTGAGCTCCTCTCTTCAAATATGAATTTTCCCTCAATTTTTCCTTTAAAATAGACCTATATATGTAACGCCTTGTACATTGTATAATCACTGGAACATGATTTAAAAAGCAAGTTCCCTGAGATGAGTGATTCAAGGCCAAATAAAATTTGAATAAAATTTTAAATAATAGAAAATGAGGATTTGAACCTTGAGTTGCCCAAAAATTGGGGTTGGAGCGATTCAAAAAAATTGCCCAAAGGCCAGTGGCATTTTCATAAATAAGTGTAATTTTGGAAAAATATCTAGGAGGACTTTTTAAATGAAAATTTTGAGTAACCCAAGATTCTCAGAGGCTCCAAAAATCATGGGAAGCCCCGGGACTAGTAAAGCTCCTCCGGTGTACTCTTTCCAACATCGGTTGACTCGAACTTTGACCGATTCGTTCGGGATGGTTTTAACTTCGATTTGAGTGATTCCAAACGCATTTTATTAAATTGGGAACTTAAATTTTATGATGGAAAAGATGGTTCTCAAAAAGGAGCTAAAACGAAGCCGAAATGAACTTGCCATTACGGAAGGGCAAAATTAGAATTTATGGTTTCTTGAATGTTCTAAAGAGTTCCACACTTTTCTCCCTTCTTCTCCTCTTTAATGAGCATGACCCATTCTGCCCAAAATATAGAAAATCTTCAGCTCTCTTAGGCACACCAAAGGGAGGAGAAAAAAAGGAAGAAAGCTAAGGAGAAACTAGGTAATTTCATGAAATTTCTTGCTCCATCTTCCTCCAATCTTGTTTTCTTCTCTTTCTCCTTTCTTTCCATGGATTTTTTGAATGATTTGGTTCTGTTTTTAACCCAGACTGATAAGTGCTAATTTTCATATATTTTTATCCACATTTATTATTGTTTTTAATGATTAATTTGAGCTTAAATAGATTTATTATGCAATATTTAAAATTGTGGTTAATTTTGGAAAATAATACAATTTTGAATTAATTAGGAGAATTTTTGGATTTAAATTGCTAAGATTTTATTCTCCAAAATTCTTTGATGATTAAATATTTACAATCTTTAAAACACTTTTTAATTTTGTGCAGAATTTTCTTTTGGGCAAATGAATTGAAAAATTAAAATGAATTAAGGGAAAAGATTGGATGATAATTCTGTTTTTATTAATTTCTGATAATGGCAATATTGTAAATAATATATTAGGTTTTTATATTTGTTTGGTTTTTCTTGGGCAGAAAAACGCAACAGTAAATCAGGAAAAAAAATCACGTGGAGAGTTGGGGAAAAATCGAATAAAAGAGCTATGGGTTCTGGAGCAACGAAGAAGCAGCAAATAAAGAAGCTCACAAGGAAGAGTTGAAGGAGTGAAGCAATACGTAAGAAGCATGCAGAACGTGGGCTGAATGAAGCTACACGAGTTAAGTGAAAAGCTGCAGAGGAGAAGGACGCTTCTTTCTGGCTACTGTTCTATTCATCCTTCACCTTCTCCTTTGTTGGACTATCCGAGAAAAGGAAAGCTTGGGCAAAGAGGGACTGCCATAGCCGAGGGAGCTAGAGGAGCTGCAAGTACAGAACAAACTTGAGCAAATGGAAGGAGCTGCAGTTTCAACGTGGTGCAGAATGTGTTTGCTACAGTTTTTACGTAGAAAACAGAGCATGAAGAGAAGCAACGCATTGTAGCAACAAAACAAGGCTCACAACTCCATCTCACACATGGCTTACACGTTCATACGTGATTAAGAAGAGAAAAGCAAGCAAGCCACGAGCTGAACGAGGAGAAGAATAGAAGCGATGAATCAAAGAGAAGAAGCATATAACAGAGCAAGCTCTAGACCAAAATATGAAGAGAACAACGCATTAAAAAGCATGTAGTGCAGAATGTGGAGAACATGCAGAACCTATGGGAAGAAGCTGCATAAGGAGAATCACACAAGTAATGAACCTATGTTCTGGATTCGAGTTAGTGAGCTAGAGGTTTCTCATGTGATTATGAAGAACTAGCTACGGGTTGACACGAAGAAACTTTCACATGAGAAATAATTAATGAAGAGCAGAAGCATGGAATTATATTAATATGAAGAAGCTTACGTGGTGTTAGCTAAATAAAAAAAGCATGTGAAAGAAGCTGTGGGCTGAGCATGAAGAAAACATGTGAGGAATGCAGTAGCATCAGCACAAGAATTATGGGAAGATTATAAATGAGGCACGTGACTATTAAGTAAGGAAAAGAAGCGATGAAAGGCAGCTGAAAATTGATGTCAAAAACAAGACGTAGAAGATGACGTGGTTTTGCATGAATTTGAAACGAAGGAGGCTGCATGTGAGCACGAGGAATCATTAAAAGAATTCACGCCTCTGATCCATTCGCACAGTCTAGCACATTCACGCCTCTATAATTTAGGAAATCCTCGCCTATATATAGATTCATTCACTCATTCAAGAGGGAGGTGTGGTTTCCAAACGAGGAGAGGAAAACAGAATAGAGGAGAGGTGTGGAGAACGAGACTTCTGGGAGAGGCAAGGACGTGCAGAATGCGAGACTCCTGGAGATTTCTTTCATCAACCATCCATGGCTAAAACTCAATCCATCAACTCTCCTCCAATTAAAATCTCCACGGCAGCTTGAATCTCTCATGGTGGCTGGCTGAAGTTTGGAAACTCCTAGATGAAGATTTGAGCCCCATATTTTCTCATCAATTTGGATAAATACTCCTTGCTATATCTTTTAATTCCAGCATTTAATTTTTTTATTAATTTGACTAGGTTTAGTTGATTGATTTTGGAATTTAATTGCTGAAAATTATTGGATTGGTCTGTTTAATGAATTGTTTAAAATAATTTGATTTTGGAATTTTAATTATGATCATCACATGCTTATAAAAATTCCAGAATTAGTGCTGTGCAAATTACTTTCAAATTCCTCTTGATCTTGGGTTAATTGATGCAATGTCTGTTGGATTAATTAACTAGAATTTTTGTGCAATTAATTGTTTGAGGAATTAATTAATCTAATTGGTTAATTAGTATCTTAAGTGAATTGTGCAGTAGATTCTATTAATCAATTAAAATTGGTTAAGGTGTGTTCTTATTCTTGATTCAATTAATTAGTTATACAAGGTTTCTTGTGGTTGCAAATTCCTTGTATAATTAATAAATTGAACCTTGGATGGTTATTCAAGAATCTTTATAGGGAATACACTAAAGAGCAAGGAATTAATTCCAAATTTGGTAAACTAAATCAAGGGCAAGGATAATTGAATTTTAGGGAGTCCAATGCAAAGCTAGCTACCATATTCTCTTAATTGTTCATCTCATTTAGTTTAAGTTCTTTTGATTTTTGTCAATTAAATTTAGTTCAATTAAATTCTAGTACTTCAACCCCCAAAATAAGTTTCAAGTAGCAATACTTAGAATAACCCTTCCATAAACAAATTGAGGCATAAACTCCAAGGGAGATGACCTAGGATTGCACCATTAACTATAAAATTTATTTTGCTTCCTAGTTTTATTTGAGATTGCATGACACAATCGTCACAGACCTAAGGGGAGAATTTCGAATTTGCTAAGGAGAAGAGAATGAAAGAGAAAGACACTTGAAAGCTCACTTGAACCATAGGTAATCTTTGCTTTTTGTTATATCTTCTCTTCCCCCTCCCTTTGTGTGTATTTTAGCCAAGAACAGAACCAAAGGAGGGGAGGATGTTCTGTCTAAATACAAGGAGGGAACAAGGGTTTTAGGCCATGGGGAGATGGCATATGGCAAGAAATTCCAAGAAAAACCAATAGAAAACAAGTTAGAAAAGTGTAGTGTTTTCTAGGGTTTTGCAAAATCTGATTTTGTGTGAATGTTTCCTTGGCTATTTGAATGTTTCTTTGAGCTCCTAAGACCTTTAGAAAGCCTCCCAAGTGGCTCTCCCATCAAGGAAAAATCACAAAGTCCATGAGCCTCCATTATGGTGCATATTTCGGCTAAGCTAGGTTCATTAGGCTAGAGGATGTTTTAATTTGTTTTAGCCTTGGTTTGGGACTTTATATGATGTTAGAAGATGGGAGAAACTATTGGAAAAAATTCAGAAGCTTTAGGTTGGGAGATGAGGCAATGGCTTCCATAATGAAACCTTATGAAGCAACATGAACCTAGGTTTATGAAAGTGAGTGTGTGATGGCTTCAAGGACCTTAAATGAGGTCAAGAGGTCTAAATATGGCAAGAGAATGGAACCAAGAATGTTAATTATGGTAGTTGCTTCATTAGGTCCTTAATGGAACAATATTGTGACAAATAGACCAAAGTGTAGTCTTAAGAGTGAGTTGTATGTCATAATTTGTTTCAAGAGTATAATTTAGTGTTGTTTATTGTGAATAGGCCAAAGAAATCCAACCCCACCTACTTGTGTTTGTGGAATCGAAAAGGAGAAGAAACAAGCAAAGTAAAGCTTGAATTTGCACCAAGGTAGCTCTCCACCTTTTCTTGTTGCATTTTCTTGTTGTATATGGTGTCATTGTATGCTTGTGTGTATGTTTATATGTTTAAGACATGCCACTTGATGCTATGTTGCTATTTTGGTACCAATATGCTTTCTTGAATGTTTTTGAATGGTGGAAATGGCTCATAAGGGTGAGGTAGTGCCAAAAGTCCCTTAATGTGGGTGAGGAGATGCCAAAAGTCTCATGGCATGGGTAAGACAAGGCCAAAAGTCCCTTGGATGAGTGAGGCTAAGTCAAAAGTCCCAAGAACCAAGAGTGAGGCAATCCAAAAGTCCTAGAAATGGGGTGAGGCCAAACCAAAAGTTCCTAGAGCTCATTCTTGTGCTTGACCTGAGTTTGTGACACAAAAATGTGAAAGATGAATGCTTCATAGATTGATTGATTGCATACTTGTACCTTTGACATATTTTATGCCTTGAAGATGTACTTGAATAGGTGTATGAGCTATTGAGATTCAATGAATCTCACCCCCTCCTTTCTCTCATCTCATATGATCTAGGTGGAGTTCAAGATCCAAAGGATGAAAGCCAAGGAGCTTAAATCTCTATCTCTTGGTAAATCTTTCCATTTTTGATGTACTATGATGCCTAGAATGTCAAAGTAGATATGTAAATGTTATTTTTTAGCCATTACACTTTGAACAAGTGTAAAACTATGTAAAGTTAGTGTATGTATCAAGAATAGAGTTTAATGAATAGAATTGTGTATTTTGACCATTTGGGAGCCCACTTGTGCATGTATGTTTGTGGAAGTGACATGGTGAATTTGAGTTTCATGAGGCTTCAAACCTTATGAGGGACTTATTTATTCTATATTTATGCTTTCTAAGTTGCTCAAATGTGTGTGGAACAATGGATGGTTCATGTGAACCAAATTTGCCTTTTGTTGGGACCAAAATTATCATATTCTTGAGCTACAACAAATTCTGGCCAAATGACCTCTTCTTAACTTGAAATTTTGGATGCGACTAGATATTTCCTAGAGCTTTTTGGGAAGCTAAAGATCAGGTCATTTGGAGGTCTGTGGAATTTTCTATAATTTTTCAAAGTTGGTATCAGAATTTCGGATTTGTACCAGTACTGTTCATTTGGTCAGTTTTGAAATTGTGCCATCCGAGGGGCAAACGTGGTCCGATGGCTACGAAATTTTATATACAGAAACTAGGCATTCACAGTGACTTGTAGCAACTATAAGAACCTCATTTTGAGGTCTGAGCTAAGATATATGAATTTTTGAATTTATGGGACAGTAGCAGTAGCTCAGCACAACCTGAGTCACTGTTCCATTGAATTTGGGTAGCTAAGCGTGCTTTCTCTGGTCTAAGTCTATTTTTACCATAAATTTAACATTCATAGATTTCCAAATTGGTATTATTTTCATGGATTTGATTTTTTTGGAATTAATTGGACATTTTCAAAGTTTATAGCAGACACTTACATTAGTACCAGTAGCTGTCCAAACCTTTGCCCCTTTTTGCGTGTCAAATGCTTCCTGTGTTATGTTTCATGGACTAGGCATATTTTTAGAATAAATTATACATGTGTAGCTTTCTATAATGACCAAGAATACATGATTCTGAATTTTCTAGAATTAGTTATGAATTCTGAAACTTCATATCAGTAAATTGAACCAGTGGCCCAGATAGTAGCGACCTCAGTGGCTTTTCGGATGTCAAATGTTCTCCCCTTAATGATTCATAAGATGAAATTATTTTTAGAATGGGGTAGACATCCAGATATTTCTGGAATGATAAATTTTGTTGAGTTTCAATGTTTTTGGATTTAGTTATGAATTTCCGAAGTTGTGACAGAAAAACTGAGAATGTAGCCGAAAATAATAGTATGAGTTTGATGCTCCCCTTTGAATCCCACGTGTTGTGGTCCAACTTTGGTGATGTAAATGAGTTGTATGTGTGTAATTAAATATGAGAATGTGATGTATGAACTCATATGGTTCACGTGACACCGAATGGAATTTTCATACGCTACGCAACGTGAAATAAGGCATTATTTTAATGCCATCTTCCATTCCCTTTTGTGCAATTCATCATGGGAAACTTAGAAATGATAGGAAGAAAGTTAGAAATATATAGTGTTACAATATACCTCATTATAATCATAGAAAAATAAAGGAGAATGAAGGAGAAGAGGTTTGGAAGAGAAAGAGCATGAAAAACTACTAAATTTTCATACCTTAAGCCTTTGATTTCTCCTCCTCTTTGCCTTCCTCTTGTATGCCACTCTCCCTAGGGTTTTCCTCTGGTTTTGCGTATAACTTGGTCGTGCAACATGAAGAGAGAAGAAGGGTGCATCATATATATAGGTGGGAGGAAGTTACACTTTTCAAAAATTCTCATTTTTCCCTTCATTCTTGGCATTTTTGTTTCTCCTTTGTTTTAGCTCCTTTCTGAGAACTGTCATTTCCATTATGAAATTTAGGTTCCCAATTTAGTAAAATATCTTTGGAATCACTCAAATCAGAGCTAAAACTTTATCGAATGAATCCGTTAAAGTTCTAGTACACTAATGTTGGAAAACGTCCACCGGAGGGGATTTAACTATCCCGGGGCTTCCCATGATTTTCAGGGCCTCTGAGAACCTCAAAGAATTCAAAACTTTCATTTAAAAAGTCCTTCTATGTGAATTCCAAAATTTACTCAAAATTACGAAAATGCCATTATGTTTCATAAGTTTTCTGTAAGAAATTATTTCTTCATTTTAGCTCCATTTTTCTTTTTGTTTGAGTATGTGATTCTCATTTTTAGGAGTCTAGAATGTTTTCCAAATTTTTTGGGACCTTAACTATCTCATTTCGAGGGACTTCCTTTTGTATCTAATAAATTTCATTCGTTTATGGAAAAATCGTATGTTTTGTTTCTCACATTTTCTCTTGTTTTCAGAGAACCAGATGTTACACAAGGCATGGGTGAGATAAGGCCAAAAGTCTCTTGGATGGATGAATCCAAGTCAAAAGTCCCTAGACCAAGAGTGATGCAAATCCAAAAGTCCTAGAAATAGGATGAGGCAAAACCAAAAGTCCCTAGAGCTCATGTGTGAATTTGATGTGAAATTGTGGCATGAAAATGTGGTCTTATATGTTTATGATTGATTCATCTTCCATACTTATGCCCTTGATGTGTGTATGCCATGAATGTGTGTGTGAATGGGTGTGTGACTTATTGAAATTCCATGAATCTCACTTCCCTTCCCTTCTTTATCTTAATATGTCTAGGTGGTACCCAAGAAGCAAGAAATGCAAGCCAAGGATTTTAAGAGACTAAACTTTGACAATTGTGTAGTTTTCTTTGTATTTAATTGCCAAAGTAAATGTGTATATATTATTTTTTGAGATGTAAACCTTTGAACAAATGTAATAGCATGTATGAATGATATAAGAACCATAATTAGCATCAAAGTAATGAAATTGTGAGACTTGCATCTTGTATTGCTCATGGTTGTTAGTGTATTCTTGGATGTGGAATGATGAAAATGAGATGTATGAGATTTGGGACCATTTAGGCAACTCATACAAGTTGTATTTACGCTTTCAAACTTGCCCAAGAGGTACCAAGAACAAGGGAAAGCCATTTGGACCAAGTTGGTGCCTTATAAGATGTAAAAATGACCATAATGGTGAGCTGTGATAAAATCTATCCAAATGAGCTCTTCTTAGTCTGAAATTTGGCAGTCATAGATCTTGTTGAAAAATTTTTGGGAAGCTAAAGCACATAATATTTAGAGGTCTACAAAATTTTTGGCAAATTTTTTAAGTTGGCAAATTTTTTGATTTTAGTATCGATACTGTTCATATGGTTCAAAAATATGTCTCTCTCATTCATAGGGCAAATGATTCTAATGGCTATGAAATTTTACAGAGGGACACTAGACCTTCCCAGTGATTTGTGTTAAATGGAATCATCTCAATTGGATGTCTAAAGAGGGAGATATGAATTTTTGAAATTTCTATTATGTTATAGGCACATAGTCAGACCCCCAGCACTGTTCCATCAATTTTCAAGGTCTGAATGCTCTTGGATTGATCTGGAACTATTTGTTCCCTCTAGTTAACATCTGTAGCTTTTCAAATTAGTATATTTTGTATGAATTGAATTTTTTTGGAATTAATTGTACATTTTCAAAGTTCATATCAGTAAGCTATATCAGTAGCACTAGGTAGTCCAACCTTTTCCTATTTTCTATTGTCAAACGTGGTTCAGATGAGGTTTTCGTGGCTTGGAATTATTTTTACTGTAAATTCAACATCTAGAGCTTTCCAGAAAGCTATGAGTTGCTTGATATTGATTTTTCTAGATTTAGTTTTGATTTTCCAAAATTGCTAGCAGAAAACTAAACTTCTGATTCGAGGCAAAATGTGAATATTTCTGGTTCTTAGTTCTTGGTGTGTGGTTTAAGCAAATTTTTAGGATATTTATGATTTTTTTAGATGAAAAATAATTAGAGAATGTAGATAGTAAGTTTCTGGGGTCTATGGATCAAAATTTGAATTTTAAACCTTGATGTAACACCATTAAATTCACTATTTTTAATGCATTTTCTTGGATTTCCTTTGATAGTATGTGTAATCCACCTTGAATGAGTAAGATGATACTAGAAATAATATGGTATGACAAGTTGTGTCTCAAATTTGGTAGTATGTCTATCACCAAGCTTTGTGCCTTTACAATGAACTAAATCAATACATAATGGATAGCATAGCATGAATGAACACCTCAAGGTAAGTACTACTATGATAAGGGATATGAGAGAAGCTGGATATGAGCTCTCAGAAGAGCAATAGGTCCTTGCTATCCTCAAGTCATTTCCTGAACCCTTTTGGGGTCAAGTGAAGTTAGTGCTCACACATAATGAGGGTATAAAGACCTTTAAAGACATTTATCACCATCTAGAGCTTGAGATGAAATGCATATAAACGAATTGTAGCACTACATTAGTTGCATAAGCTGGACAATGCAATAGGAATTGTTCCCAATGTACGAGACATCAAAGAAAACAAGGGCATAGGGTCGAGAAGGTAACCAAGCACTAAAAAGGCAAGTGTGGTGGTAAGAAGGATGTATGTATCTAAGCTCAAAGGCTACACTGCTAGAAGAAGGGTCATTTTGCTTGGGATTATCCTAAGCTAAAGAAGGTTCATCATAATATTAACCCTTCTTTCTCGTATGTTTGTACACATGTCTTTGTGGCTCATTCTCTCCATGGTTGGATTGTAGATATAGAAGCAACATAACATGTATAGGCTTTGTGGATTACCATTGGATAAAAATGAGTAGAGGTTCTATTATAATGGGCAATCGAGTAGAGAAAGAAGTCCTAGGTGTAGGAACTTATCAACTTACCTTGCATAATAGGCACACGCTGCTCCCACATAATGTACTTTATATGCCTTCTGTTCGATATAATTTCCTTTTAGTTTTAGCATTGATGGATATAGGTCTTTCCTTTAATTTTAAGAATAATGGTTTTGCTATTTTTCTTAATATGACTTTTATATGGTCATGGTTTTAAAAAGGATGGACTATTTATGCTTGATTTAGATTGCATATCTAAAAATAATTAATTTGCATTAATTATGTCTACTTCTAATGATATTATGTATGAATCCATAAAATGGCATGTTAGATTAGGGCATATCAGACGAGAAAGAATGTCTAGCTTAGCTAGAGAAGGGCTATTATGCTCTCTCTTTAAAGTAAATTTCCCTATATGTGAACTTTCTCTTGCTAGAAAGTTTAGCTTGAAGCATTTCAATAAGACTAAAAAGGCTTCTCATCCTTTAAAACTTGTCCATTTGGATATATCTAGGCTTATGAATGTAAAAGTGCAACAAGGTGCACCTTACCTTATCATATTCATAGATGACTACTTACATTATAATTCAGTCTTAGGTCACCACTTTGAAGCTTTTGATTATTTTAAATGCTTTGTAATAGAGATTAAGAATCTAAAGACAAGAATTTTGTCACATCCCAAAAATAGAGACATGACCAGCCTGGAATATGAGGGGCCCCACATCCGTAAGCCTAATGATAAGTATGATTTTTATACATTTTAATCCTTTTAACTTAAACATTTTAGTATCCAAATATGGCTTTAAGGGTCTAATTAGATGAAATTTGATTTTAGTAGCCATTTTCTATATTTGAGGAATTAAGTTACAAATTATTGGATTTTAATGCATAAATTTATCTTAAATAATTTTGTGAAAATTCTTATTTGATTTTTCCCACTCTTTTGTGCATAATTTCAATGGACAATTGAAGCTTGAATGAGAATTTGATTTAAAGAAGAAAGAGGAGTGAGGAAGGAAGAAGTAGGCTCGAGTTTAAAGGAAGAAACACATTCATTTGCATTTCCATGAAGCCACGGGTTTACACTCAAGAAGGCTGCCACATGCATGTCTCTCATCCACCATGCACAGTACATTTCATTGCACAGCTCCATTCCACATCCAGCACATCATTCACGTGGAATCAGCCACAAAAACACACATGAGGAAGCACGAGTTGTTGTAGAGAGAAGGAGCTACAATTTTAACGTGGAAAAGGTGAGAAGAAAAAGAGAGAAGGGCTGCCAAACACACACATGCAGAGGCAAAGAAGAAGCAGCTGAACGAGCTGCACGAGGAAGCTTCAGAACGTGAAAAGCTTGCATGGAAAATAAGAAAAGAAGGCCGACGTGTTTGCTTTTGGTTGAGGAGGAGACTCGAGCAGAAAAGCCGCGGGTATAAAGCTGGGATGAAGGTTAAGTGAAGAAGCAGAATGCATGAAAGAAGCTGAACAAGTTGAGAGAAGCTTGCATGAGCTAGAAGTAGAGCTGGAGCAAAGCTGGAATGATGCTGAACTGGGTAGAGAAAACTGGAAAGAATGAATGCCATTTGAAAAGCTTTTCTCTTCGGTTTGAACAACAGAACAGAGCACTAATAAATGCAGAACATCCAGCAGAAAACTCGAGCAACTAAAGGAGCTGCACGCACAGAACAAATTCGAGCAAATGGAAGGAGCTGCAATTTCAACGTGGTGCAGAATGTGTTTGCTACTATTTTTACGTAGAAAACAGAGCATGAAGAACGTAGCAACGTGAAGAAGAACAAAGCAAGCTCTAGACCAGAATATGGAGAGAACAACGCATTAAAAAGCATGTAGTGCAGAACGTGGAGAACATGCAAAACCTATGGGAAGAGAGGAAACGCTGTGCTTGGGAGAATAAGCTGAAGAGAACTGGCAGCTGCAGGAAGAAAAAAAACCACGTGGATTAATGAAGCATGAGCTGGGAGAAGTGCTGGGAAGCGTGGAACACGTAAAAGAAGAGCAGTTGAGCAGAGATAAAAGCCACGTTGTAAGATAAGGAGAGAACGCTGGGTTATTACTTGTTAACACACGTGAAGAGGAATTAAGAAGCACATGAATTTTAATCATTCAAAGGAGGCTTCATTCTGCACACCTCTTTCATTCAATTCATACCCTCATCCATTCACACAATACAAGTCATCCACGTCTCTATAATCTCGCAGCCCCTTGCCTATATATACATATCCTACGCCTCAACCATCCATCCACACCACGCCATATACCTCACCATTCATCTACCATCCATCCTCTTCTCTCCACTCCTCTCCATTCCATCCATTCCATCTCCACATCCCATGAAGCTTTAGTTCATCTTGAGGCTAGCAAGGAGGAATCCTTGGAGAAGCTTGAATCCATGGAGAAAATTCAAAATTTTGGCTAAGAATTTCCTTATTTTTCCTACACTTTTTCTCTTTCATTTATTTTCTTGGTTAAGATGTATTTGATAAGGAATTTGTGTAATTATAATTAGTGGTTGGTTAGACACTAATTAGGAAGTATTTTTGTTGATTAATTGATCTGATTAATTTCAATATTATTTGACTTCCCATGTATGCTTTGAAGGTATTCGATAAAATACATGAGTGAGCTTAATTGTTTAAATTGAGGATTCCTTAATGTTTAGTTGGTTAATTAAATATTTAGGATGATTCAGAGGTTAATCAATTAGTTAATCAATCAAATTGAGTGTTCATTGATCTTAAAAACAAGAATTGACAATTTAATTTGGATGTGAGGTTTCAATTCAACATTAGATCGTTGATTTCTTGATTCTTGAGTGGTTACCCAAGATAAATTGTTATGAACACAATTAGGGACTCTTAGACCAGAATTAATCATAATTAAAATAGGATAAGGATAGTGGATACCAAGGGACGAATCCAAAGCTAGTCACAAGACCATAATTCACCAAATTAGATAGTAATTAGGAATTTTAATTCAATTTAGTTTTTGCTTAGTTTAATTAAATCAAAACCCCTTTAGTTTAGGAAATTTTAGAGTCTTTTAATATTTGGAAAACTCAATTAGACATTGAACGCCAATTCCAAGGGAGATGACCTAGGTTGTGTCATTAACTACATATTTTATCAACCTAGTATTATTTTGAGGGTTGCACGATGAGCCACTCACCTAACACATAACTAAAACATTCATAACACTTATCACATAATCAATCACAATGCACATTCAATTTATAACATGAAGTCATTCATCTTGATTACTTATATCAATTCAAAGTTCAAGCTTTACATAAATCTATTCAAAAGCCATATTTAACTTTTTGTAGAAAATCTAATAGAGTCTCTCCTAAAATTAAGACATCTTGGATGTTATATCATAACATATTATAGATTCTTTTTATATGCATGAGTCCATTCATGGAAAAATAATGCTAATCAAGCTTTTAGTAGTAGAAATTTTGGTTGCCAAAAGCACAAAATAAATCCATAATGCTTAAACATAGATTTTTACTATTTCATCTCACAAATTCATACATAACTAATTTGTTACAATCAAGATAATATGATTAAAAGTGTAACAACCCTAATTCTTAATTATTATGATTAGGTTTAATAGGATTATTAGTAATCACAATTCAAGGTCTAAAGTCATTATAATTAATTAAAATAAGAGAAAGTGGGAAAAATTTGAACCTTGATATCATTAGATTCATTAGCTAAACAACCATAACTAATCAAATCTACAAGTGATCATAATTATCATTGAAGACCTTGGATTTATCTTGCTACTAATTTTAAATCACAAAAACTTCTAATAGATATTCCTAAGTCATTGCATAATATTATCATAGTAAATCTTAAGGTTTCTAAGTTAAAAATAAGAGTGTGAGAACCTTCGTTGCAACTTGGACCTTTCCTGCCATGACTGAGTTAGTTAATGTAACCCAAAAACCAAGTTTAGGGACTCCCGTCGCAACTTGATATATTCGCGACGCGACATAAGTGACTATTGGAGCTTAAAACTGAAATTTCACACCTTGTGCCACGACAAAATGCTCCATAGGATCTACTGTTCACATTTTTGCTATCGTCGCGGTGAGCCTATGTGGCGCTGTAGTGGAACAGTCTCCTGGACCCACCACTCAATTTATTGGACTCGCGCAGCGACGGACCATCCTTGTGTTGTGGTGAGCTAAGCTTCTGGAACTTACAATTTCTCTTTCCTTGATTCTTATCATGATTTGACCTTTCTCGCCATGGTAAATCTACTTTTTGTTACCGTCCTTGGAAAAATTTTTCATTTTGCACTACGGCAAGACACCTTACGCCGCAGCACTCCTTGCCTCTAACTGATTCCTAGTTGCGACTTAGCTATTCTTAGCCAAGATGTGACCCTCTTCTGTGCCTATAGCTCCCCAAATTTCATCCCATATACTCCAACGCTCCCTCTAGTAGTACTCTAGGGCCACTCTACCTTAATTTATAAGATTCCAATGGCATTCTACTATTTAAACTTCCTAACATACCTAATTTTAAACAACTAAAAACCTAGAAGCTGATCTCTACCCATTCATCTACCATATATCAACAAATCATGGACTTTCACACCAAGGATACCAAAAGCCATAACTATTATCATTCAAATGTAAATCCCAACAAAGGATCCATACATTGCTAGTCTAAGTCAACATTTAAGGCAACATATGATTTCATTCTCAAATAATAAGTCATATCTCAAAGTCAACAAGGTTCCATATTAGGTTATAAGCAAATGGACACATTAGATTCTATGATAATTATATTACATAACTAGTCCCTATACTTGGCAATTCATGATGCAATGTGACAAATGCGTAAAAACTAATATTCTTGTTACACGAACCCAACTTTACAAGGTTTCCAAACCTATGTTCTACCAAGCCATATAATAGGCATCCATTAATTTCTCCTTGCCACTGAGAGGTCTGGTTCCTGAAAATGTTAGCCCATAATTGAGGTGAGATATATAATCTTAGTAACAAGAGGAAAATTTCATCTATATATATAGATTAATCAACATAATGCAATTATATAGAAAATATACCAAAGGCATCAATATCATCAGCATGAACTAGTTGGACTACTAGTGATTACTGTCCCATACCAATAATCACATTTCATATATTAATGGCCAATAACATCGAAAGAGGCCTGTCTACGGCACAAACTCCCCAATGAGCATGACCTAGGCTCAATACATTCAGGGGTCTGATCATAACCCAGTGTTCGATCAAAACATAATGCACAAGTGGCAGCCACACCATAGCTTCACCATGGACTCACAAGGTCTAATCACAACATAATTCAAGTAGCCAACCAATCATTTAGCATTTCAAAATTATACATATATAGCAAATATCAATTTAAAATAAGCATATATATGGAATTAGAAAATTAACCCTAGTTACCTCAATGGAGCCAATTATTCTTTCTCTCGCTACCATCATAATCCAAATGTACACCAAGCCTAAGACAAGCATAGTTACCATCATTTCTAGCAACAAATTAGATATCCAAAGAGTTAAACTACTAATGACTATTTAGAGGTTACTTACCTAACCACTAATGGATTCCAAGTTCGGGTTCTAGCCACCCTACACTAGAAACTACCATAATTCACTCCAATTTTTAGGTAATTTTGCATAAAACCAAAGCCTATACCATAAGTCAATTATAGGGGTTTCAAACTATCAGAAAATGCATCAAAATGGGAAGGAAACACTTACCTAGCTACACCCCTTGCCTCAACCTTCGAAAATCTACCATGGAAACACCAAATAACATATTTTAGATTAGCGTGTGGGTGAAAATGCTTTAAATGGAAAACCAATTAGGCCAAATTGAAGAGGAAAAGGAGAGGATTAAGTTATATGTTAGTTACTTTGGCTTATTTTGATTCTATGAGTGGGAGAAGATGGATTTTTGCCAAGAACCCTAACCTCCCTTCTCTAAGTGGAAAAATGAACTCTTGCCTCTTGTGTTTTCTACAGAATGGAGAGGGAATTGAAGTGTATTTAGGGTTTACATGGGTTTAAGTTAGGTTGTGAGCTGACCCAAAGGCCTAAGTCCAAGTAGGGTTCATGTTTTAGCTTGTTGGGCCACACATTATAGGTTGGGCTGCAGAATTTTTAAGGTTGGGGATGGAATATGTTGATCCAATAGCTTAAGATCCATTTGGACTCTTTTCCCCAAGTTTGGGCTAAGGCTAAATGGGCTTTTATCTTACTTAAATTCACTCTTAAGTTTTTAAGCTTCCAAAAAATTTAAGTTGGGCCTACAAGAAAATTAGTATTAGGTTTTCTTACTAAGCTCATAACATAATTGAGCTTCTATATTAGGCCTCAAGCTTACTTAAATTAATCATAAGACTCAAATTAATGTCCACATCTCTTAATTAATTTTTTTAATTAAACCCATATCAATTCCTAATTAATCATAATTATCCTTAGTTAATTTTGGAGTGTTACAAAAAGCCATGGAATAAGACATTTATATATTTTGGCCATAGAACGCCTATTGATGTCTGAATTTAAAAAATTCATAATTTGAACTAGACAACTTCAATTAATGCAAATTAGGTGTCTTTAGAAAGCTTATGATGTGAACTTTCTACTTTAAAATGTTCAAGTCAAAATGAATTCATGTGGTCCTTCAAAAGGGACAAAATTTGAGACTAGACTAGTATGAATATATGAATAGTAACTGCACTTGATAACATTTTATGGCCAACTTTAAAAATTTACAAAATATTTTATCGAGCTTTAAAAATTATAATTTTTAGCTCTATAGAAAGCTCTAAATGTTTTCTAATCATTGTTGAATTTTAGCTTCAAATTCAATCATTAAGGCTTTCAAGGGTAGAGGGATATTTTATAACTCAAATAGTTAAAATTTTGATTCTAAATGGTATCAAATGAGCTCTAAAATGTCATTTCTTATTTTGAGCAAATTTAAATCCAAAAATGCATCATATAGTAATGATTCATCATGAGAAATTTTTCTTGCATGAAAAATTCACTATCCCACAAGTGAAAATGCATATAAACTTCAAGGCTATCTATATACTAAATCAAAATTTATCATCCCATACATACAACCAATGATCGTATAACTTTAGTCTAATACTTTTAAACATGTTTGCATTGCATTACATCAAAGTATAGGTTCACATAAGTACACATACAATATCATAGTTTATGCTAATCTCTTGACATAATGGATCTAAACATTTTGCTCTTCCTTGCCCTTGCTTTGTATATTGCCTAGCCATGGTTAGTAGAGATAGGAGAAAGTGAGATTCAAAGAATCCTAATAGCTAAACCAGCATTTATATACATATATAGTTCACTAAAGCATATGGAAGCAAGCATTCATGTTATGCAATTATAGCCAAACCATAATCCATGCTCTAGAGGTCTCATGGCTCAAGTAAAAGCAAATCTATGCTCTAAGGACTTTTGACTTAGCCTCACCTAATATCTAGGAACTTTTGGTTTAGCCTCATTTATATTTAGTGACTTTTGGCCTAACCTTACTTAATATCAAAGGACTTTTTGCCTATCCTCACCTATCAAAGAGCCACCCTAATCCTAAATGTAAATGAGTGTCATGCAATTGCATATTATATTCAAATAATCACAAGTCATATAATTGTAATCGATCCACACAAGCAACTAAAATACTCAAGCAAACTAACCACATATATAAGAATAAAGGAAAAACTACCTTATTAATCAACTCAATTCAATTTCCCTTGCTCTCCTTTCTTGATTCCCATGGCCTCACCCACACACTTTGAGGTGGTTTCACTTGTTTAGCTTACATATATCACTTAAGGCATAAAACAATCAATTAAAATATATTCAATCTCATGTTAATATTCAAGTCCATATTTAGGTCTTTAAATATAGGTTATGGTCTTTTTGGATGCCTTAAGGAGTAACTTTTGAATTTCAACTTCTAAGCTTCAAAATCTCACCATATATGATCTTCATAATCCCAATGGAACTTATTAGAGTCATCAAATGTATAATTAAACATGCATAGAGCCATATGGTCCAATTAGGCGTCCTTAAACCTTAATTTTTCACTTTTAAATAATAAAGTTCCTAAGTTCATTCTAATGGCTCCATTAGTATTTATATTTCATATCCAGATCATTCAAAACCTTAGAATCAATAAAAAAATTCCTTACGTACCCAAAGCATCTCTTGACTAAGACACCATATATAAGTACCCACTTGGATTTTTTTTAATTCTTAGAGAATTTCAAGGTTTTAGGGTACCCATACTTCATTTCTAATTCAATTAGGATATTAGAGTGATTAATTAGCTCTCCTAGAGTTTTGAATCTCTCAAGGCCAAAACTAAACCCTAGGTGAGCCCTAATTGCATATTCTTATTCTTCACTTATTAAAACCCTTAGTTTTACTATGGTTTCATCAAACTCAAATCTCCTTCCCTCACTCTACCTCTTGGAAGAACTTATACATGGCTAAGGCTCCAAGATTACACAATTTTTCTGGCCTAAATCATACCTTATGTTGATGTACTCTAAATGAGGGTTATTTTCATATAATTGGTTTACCCAAAAGAACTTTTTCATCCAAGAGTTTAGCCACAAAATCCATTCCTTTGAGAAACCAAATCCATCAAGAGAAAGAGGTGAAGAAGTAGAAAACAATTTACAACTATATCATAATCAAATTTCCCATATTTGCTTACCTATAGTAGCTTCTTTCTCCTTCTTTCATGCCACCTTGGGTTTGGTTTTGGAGCTACTTAAGTTGGCCAAAAGAAGAAAAAATGTGAGGTGTGCTATATATATATATATATATATATATAACAAAACCAGGGTTTTAAATTTTTTCAAAAATACCAATTTTGCCCTTACCTTTTAATTCCTCAATTTTAGTTCATTTCTCAATATTTTCAAAAACTAACAGCTCCAAACTAAAATTTAGACTCTACTCTTTATACACCGTCAAAGATTTAATCAAACTAACCTTCTTAATCTACTAACTTTATGTCATCATATTATGATGAGGAATATTCATTTCCAAGCAAATTCTTATGTTTTTTAAGTCTCTAAAATTTCTATTGGTTAGGCCCATATTGGATCCTTTTAATTATAGCTGGCCTTTTCTTATCCCGTTAACCCATTCCATTCTTTAGGGACTATATTGATTTACAAAACATAGAATATTACACTAGATTTCCTACAAACAATCAAACCAATCAACACATACAAAATAATGCAAGGTATAGGAATCCTACCTATAAATTTGTGGAGCCCACCTATAGTACAAAGTACAATATTAGTACACATAGAATACAAAAGAATTAGGCCCATATGAAATAATGCTGAGCTCACCATAATGATAGCTCATCTATGCTGAAGGAGTAAGATCAGACATGACTCCACTATCTACCGTAACAAGTAAATAAATAAGCCATGGTATTTAGTGAGTAGAAAATAAAGCACAACAACTAAAGGGACGAGTAGGCATAATTTTTTTTAATGAAAATAGGTTTTTTTACATAATAATCATTAATAATAATGAATAGGAATTTAAACATAGAAAGATATATAAAGTTTCTTATAGTAATTTGAATTGTGAATTTCTTAAATAGAAGGATGTATAGGAGGATTGTGATGACCTTAACTTCTAATCATGGTAAATAAGCTAAACACACTGTTAATAATCATAAGTCAAAGTCTGGAACCATTGCAGATCATCAAATTAGGAAAAAGTGAGGAAATTTGATCCTTAATATTATTAAAGTTATTAACCAAATAATTACCATCATTTCTATGCATAAGGGAAATCAAACCCCTAATTATAAGCCTTTAATACTATTACCCATTAATTCCAACTCATAAGAATTTCCTACTAATGGTTCCAAGTCATCCCTTAAGGTTGCCATAAGAAAACCAAGGCTTCTGACTTAATATAAGAGTTTGAGAACCTTTGCCATGACTAAATACTTTCATGCCGTGGCCAATTATTCTCGGGTTGACTTCTTACACCACCACAGGTGAGCCTATGTGGCGCTACGGTGAGAGGACCTCCTGGAGCCTACCTGACTCGGCCTCGATATTGGTTGCGGCCAATTCCCCTTTTAGCTACGGTGAATTACTCTCCGAATCACGTCTAGTTTAGCCTTTCAACTTTTGTCGTGGCAAGCTCCACTTCGTGCCGCGACGAATTACCCTTTGTTACTTTCACTGGGCTACTTCGTCAATTTTTGTCGCAGCTTAACCCAATTTGGCCACGGCGAAACCCCGTCTGTACTTATAACTCCTAAAATTTCATCCCATACACTCCAACTCTCCCTTTAGTGGCACTCTAGGACCACTCTCCCTCAATTTGTGATACTTTAATGGTATTTATCTACTTGATTCATCCAATAATCAACCATTACCCGCACAAGAGTTAAGGGTTGATTCCAACTCATTCATTTATCCTAAAATCGTGATTTCATGAATTAATGCTAGCAAGGATTTATAACCTACCAACAATTGTCATTCAAATACACATACCATTAAAGGTTCCATGCATCATTAGCTTAAGTTAACATCTAATATATCACGTGATAACATTTCCAAAAAGTAAACCATATCATAGGATCCACAAAGTTCTATGTCAGATGTTATAAATTCATACATCAAATATCCATTTAGCATGAGACCTAACTCCTTAATAAATATATTCTAAGTTGTCAAAATACAAACTCCTACACTTGACAACATATTCCATGATGATGCTATATGAAAGAATAACAAAATTTGCATCTACTCTTCTTAGATCAGCCTAAGTGTAGTCTCCCTTACGCATGATTAGAGCTCATGGATTTTCATTAACTTGCTTTCCTTTATTTTTACCAGAAAAACCAGAAATAATTAGCCTATAAGATGGGGTGAAATGTAAATCTCAGTAACCAAAGGCAAATTCCATTCATATATTCCAATTTAATTAACATATATGCATGATATTATATAAGCATAAAAACATATACCAATCATATTAGCAAATGAAATAATTAGACTATCTATGATTACTATCCCATACTAGCAATCACATTTCCACATTGTTAAAGGCCAATAACATCGGGAGAGGCCTCTCCACGGCACCAACTCCTAAATGAGCACAACTAGGGCTCAGTGCATCTGGGATCTGATCATAACCCGGTACTCGATTAAAGCACATGTATGGGTGGTAGCCATACCACAGCTCTACCATAGACTCGCAAGGTCTAAACACAATACAATAGATAGCTAATCAATTCATTTAGCATTTGAAATCTTTCATGTGTAGAAAATATAAAATTAAATCAGATATATGCATGGAATTACATAATCCCCCGTTACCTCACTTGTAACCAATTTGGGAAGCTAATAGCAGTACCAAGATCCTCATATAATCACAACATCATAAAATTACCACTCTAGGTTAGTCCATTATCATCTCCATTGATCAATTATGGCAACAACCTAATAATCAAAGAATTAATCCATCAATATTGCCTAAGGGACACTTACCCAACCACCAGGAGACTTAAATTTTGAATTTTGCCTTCCTTAGACTAGAAACTTTGAAATATAACCCTATATTATGGATATATTCGCATAGAAATGGAGCCCATATCATAAGTCAACTAATAAGGTCTCTAACTAGCAGAGAAAGCCTCAAAATGAGGAGTTTATACTTACCTAACAACACCCCTAACCTCAAACTACGAAATTTCACCATGAAAACACCAAATAACAAGTTTCAAGTTTTTGGTGTAGATGAAATGCTCTAAATGAAACATTAATTAGGTCAAATTGAAGAGAAAAAAGAGAAGATTAAGTTATATAACAATTACCTTAGCTGATTTTGAGCCTAGAGGTGAGAAATGGTGAAAATGTATTAAGAACCCTAGCCCCTCTCCAAGACCTCTGAATTTTTCTTTGCCTCTTGTGTTTTTCTGCAAATGGGGGGGGAGGCCAAACTAAATTTAGGGTTTTAAGTTGGGTCTTACATGGGTTATGGGTTGATTGTAATATCCAGTCCCTCGAAAATGCAAGAAAATGTGAGAAACATAACATACAATTTTCTCCATCAACGTATGAAATTTACCGGATATAAAAGGAAGTCTCCCAAATAGAGTGAATTGAGGTCCAACAAAATTAAAATAATATTCTAGACCACAAATAATGATGAGTCAAGGCCAGAGGTGCCCTAAAATAGATGAAAAAAAGGCTAATAAACCCTGCAGGAGTTTTAGGGACTAAATTGCAATAAATAAAAATTTTACAGCACAATCATAATACAGAACGGTGGAAATTACATCTAAAGACTCAGATGTCCGATTGACACCGAAATTTATGAGGATGGAAGTTAAGGGCCCCTAATTCATGTTTGGGGCTCAGTATGGCCAGAAAGTAGAGGAAATAATATTTATAAATTTTAGAAAGTTTAAAGATATGTATTGTACCATAAAACTTTAATCGAGCTCGGACACCAATTTTTAGATTGCTGTAAGACCCAATAGCCGATTCTAAAGGCCCAATAAGAGAAAAAAAGATATAATTAGGACTTTAGAGAAGATAAAAGTCAAATATAAATATGAAATAAAAAAGAAAGAAAGAAAGAAAGGATTTTAGTTAGTTTAAAGAATTAACCATGGTTATATTAGAAATTAACCATAGTTGAGTTAAGAAAATTAACCATGGTTATTAACCATCAAACCACGATAACTTAAGGGCTAAGAATAAGTATCCAAGTGTGTGACCAAGGAATTTTGGAAAGAAGATATTTAGTTATGAAATTAGAAAATCAAAAGAAAAAAGGAATGGAAGGCTAAGATTTGATCTTGAAAATGTTGATCCAAGGGTCCAAATTTGGTATGACTATTTAACTTCATTTAAGTTCATCTCCTTCACCTCCATTCCACCATTTTCACGCCACACACAAGGGAGAGGGAGAGAAAAACATGAAGAGAGAGAGAGAGGGAGGAAAAGTGGAAGAAGAAGTGAAATCAAACAAAATTACCACCATTCTTCACCAAATTTCTTCATCTTTTTCATCCTCCAACCATTTTCTCCAAAGGGCAGCTGCATCTTCATCCTTTCTTCAAGGTGGCATGTTGCTCTAAGTGGGAAAAGAAGGGATTTTAGTGTGAGAAAAGAAAAGGAAGCAAGAATTAAGCTTAAAGAGTAAGTTTTCTCTACCTTGCACTTGAAAATCACATGGTTTAAGTTAGTTTTGTTAAACCTTGGCTATGGGTCACTTTTGGACAGCATATGGATGATTAAAAATGGAAGTTATATGTTGAATATGAATGCCTAGGAATGGAGTTTATATATTGACTATGGAGGTCATATGAGCTTATCCATTGTTGTTATGTGCTAGAACTTTGAAAAACACAAAGATTGTAATTTTTGGGAAAATGGAAATGTTGGGTAGATGCTGTCCAAATTTTCTCAAACATTTTATGGTGTTTTCTTAATGTCCTAAAGTCATGTATACCAAATTTCAAGTCCTAAAACTTAAAGGAAAAGGCTATGGAAGTTTTAGAACCAAAGAAACTCACTTTTGAGCCTAAAAAGGAGCTAGGTTACGTTATGACCAAAACGTGTTTTTGAGGCTGGAATTTGATAATTTTATCCATTCCAATGGATTCAAAAGAGTGTTTTTAGCTAGGAATACCTATGGGAAAGCCCCAAAACTCATGGAATAAAATTTCTAAATTTTGGCTAAGAAATGCACACTATTTGATCATAGTGAATTAGAAAGGAAGGAGTTAGATTTTTCCAATTCCAATGGTCCCATTAAGTTTAAAAAGGGAAATATTACTTTAGGATTTTTGGTCTATATGTTGATTGTAATGAATTATCATTATGATTATAGGGTATGATAATTGTTTGGAAACTCCAAGAGCAAATGGACCAAGTCCTAAGGCTTGAGGAGTAAGGTTGCTAAGGTAGTAGTTTTCATTTCTCTTTCTTTAAGCTTGTGTATTGGTATAATGATGAGTGTTATGTTATACTGAGTGTCATTTATGCTATAAGATGAGACATGTATGTTGGGATATTGCTTGGCCTTGTATGAAATTCCTTACATTACTATGTAGTATATGATACCTTGATTGGCATTATGTTATGTACTTACATGCTAGCTTGTGAATGAGATTGGTTTACTACTACTAAGATTTCATAATGTCACCCCAAACATAACCTATGCTAGGTTCGAGATCAGGCAAATAAAGGACAAAAGGTGTGGAGGCATAAACCGAGGACCTTATTTTTATGCATCACATTTTGGTTATGTAATTAAGTATCTTGGATTCTTGTATGTATGAGTTATGGTATGGTATTGTAAAGTACTCGGGTATGTAATAGAGAGCCATGTATATACTCAACTCTTAAGTAAAGAGAATATGACTAGTGTGCTTAGAATGCAAAGATACATGTGTTTATGTAAGGGCAAATAAAATATATATATATATATATATATATAATAATATATTAAATGAGGGGTAAAATCATCCGATTTTTGTAAGAACATTTTTATACATTTTTTGTGTATTCCGCTGAGCAAGTATTTTTTCTTTGTAAAGGACTTAGAAAGCTTGAATTAAAGCCTTGAACTGACCTCATACAATTTTTTTATAATTAATTGCTCATTTTCAAAGTTAGAATTTATTTTGGGAATGACCAAATAAATAGTAAAATTGTATGAGAAAGTTCTTTTAAAAAAAGAAAATTTTAATCAGTTCAGATTTCCAGTGGCTCTTCTAAGTTCTATATAAGGCATCAGTAGTAGGAGAGGCATTATATAGTGGGGAATGACATTGACCTATCAGTCCAAGGACTTATTGGGCTCCTACTAGTTGTTGGGCTAATATTTTAATTTATTGGGCCAACTACAGGAGTTTAGATTTTTAGTTAAGTTAGGCCTAGTTTCAAGAGTTCACTTAGTTTGGGTTTGCATAAGGAAGGTTGGGCCAACTATAAGGGTTTGTGTAAATAGGGTATTAGGCCTCTACCTCCCAATTGGGCCAATGCTAAGTGGTCCCTCTCTTGGGCCAAGTCTCACAATAAGAAGTTAGGTCTGCACCTATAATCATCGGGCCTCCATTAGTCTCTAACCATAGTTTACTTAATTTAATTTAGGCTTAGATGAAGTTCTTAACCCAATTAAATCTCAAACCCATATTAATAATTTATTTATCTCTAAATTTCTATTTATATAGTTTGCCCAATTATTCTCTAATAATTATTCTTAATTATGTCTAATCCATGATTAACACCTTAATTAATTTTAGGGTATTACATTCTCCGTTCCTTTTAGAAATTTTGTCCTTAAAATTAAACATATCTTACTCAAATAATGTAGGATAGTCTTTCCTCATTGCTTCCTCCATCTCCCAAGTTGTTTCATCCTGAGTAAGTCCCCTCCATACCACCTTTACCAGGAGGATGCCCTTATTTCGCAGTTGTTTGACTTTTGAGTCCATAATGCTTTTTGGCTTAACCATATAAGACAAATCATCTTGTAGATGCACACCCTCATGCTCAATGACATGCAAAGGGTTCGGGTTAGACCTTTTCAATTGGGACACGTGGAACACATCATGCAATCTAGCCATGTTAGGAGGTAAAGCAACTCTATGGGCCACGGGTCTTATCCTTTCAAGGATTTAGAAAGGACTAAGATAATAAGGATTAAGCTTTCTTATCCTGATAAACTGTCCTACACCCATCATTGGAGTAGCCTTAAGGAACACATAGTCGCCTAGCTCAAATTCTAAGGGCCTCCTTCTCTTATCCACATAACTCTTTTGCCTACTCTAGGCAACCAATAACTTCTTTCTAATGAGTTCTATTTGGTGAGTGGTTTGGTCCACTATGTCAGATCCTAAGAGACTCCTCTCACCGAGCTCTACGCAACATAAGGGTGATCTGCACTTTCTTCTGTAAAGTGCCTCAAATGGTACTATTTGGATACTGGAATGGTAACTATTATTATAGGCAAATTCAACTAAGGGAAAGTACATGTCCTAATTCCCCTTTCATTCTAACACACTGGCTCTAAGTATGTCCTCAAGGGTTTTAATGGTTCTCTCTATCTATCCATCTGATTGGGGATGATAGGCAGTGCTAAAATTGAGACTAGTACCTAAAGCTTCTTATAGAGACTGCTAAAATTTTGATATGAACCTTAGGTCTCTATCTGACACAATGCTATTGGGGACACCATGTAATCTCACAATCTCACGAACATACAACTGGGCTAATCAATCTAGAGGATAAGTGACTTTAATAAGTAGAAAGTAGGTAGACTTCGTTAATCTATCCATAATCACCTAAATACCATTATAACCCAATGATGTTCTAGGGAAACTCATCACAAAATCCATAGATATGCTATCCCATTTCCATTTTGGAATCTCTAAAGGGTGTAACAAACTTGTGGGTCTTTAGTGTTCAATCTTAACCCTCTGACAAACTAGACATCTAGCAATAAATTTTGTTATGTCCGACTTCATCCCAGGTCACCAAAAGCTCTTCTTAAGGTCCCTATACATCTTAGTGGTGCCTGGATGAATGTTATATCTACTCTTATGAACTTCTAACAAAAATATATTCCTTAACTCTTCATCCTTGGGTATGCACACTCTACCTTGATACCTCATCAAGCCATCTGCTGATAGGTCAAAATTTGACCTTACCACTCCCCAATTGCTCTCTAATTCTTCCCTAGTATTCATCTAACTCTTGAGCCTCTTTAATCCTCTTCCTAAGGTCATTTTCTATCCTCAATTTTCCCAAAAGAAGGCTATTAGAATGTACTAAAATGGATAAGTTCAAATCTTTCAATTTCTTAATCAACTTTTGCTCCCTAAGCATCATCATTGCCATATAAATATATTTCCTACTCAAGGCATCGTTGGCCACATTTGCCGTCCCTGGATGATACTTTAAGGAGAAATCATAGTCCTTAAGGAATTCCATCCATCTTCTTTCCCATCTTCTTTGCCTTATGTTCAACTCTTTCTGGTCAAATAGATACTTCAAACTCTTGTGGTCACTATATACCTCAGATTGTGCACCATAGAGGTAGTGCCTCCAAATCTTAAAGGCCAAAATTATAGCCACTAGCTCTAGGTCATGGGTGGGGTAATTTTCCTCATAAGGTCTAAGTTGCCTAGAAGTATAGGCTATTACCCTACCTTGTTGCATTGAAACACACCCTAATCCCTTCTTAGAAGCATCACTATAGACTATGAATATCTCTTTAGGTTCGAGTATCACTAACACAAGTGTGGTGGTAAGCTTATCCTTAAGCTCTTGAAAGGCATTCTCACTTAGCATCCCACACAAATGGTTGGTTCTTCCTAGTCAATTTAGTCAAAGGCATGGCTAACTGAGAAAATCTTTTAATGAATCTTCTATAGTAGCTAGCTAGACCTAAGAAGCTATAGATTTCAATCACTGTTCTGGATCTCTCTCAATTTAGTACTGCTTCTACCTTGCTAGGATCTATCGCTATCCCTTGTTCCGATATCACATGACCTAAGAATTTAACTTCCCACAACCAAAACTCGCACTTGCTCAACTTAGCATACAATTAATGTTCTCTCAATATTTGAAGAATTGTCCTAAGATACTTTTCATGCTCTTCACTACTTTTAGAGTAGATAAGGATGTCATTAATGAACACTATCACAAACCAGTTAAGATAGGGCCTAAAAATCCTATTCATGTAATCCATGAAAATGGCAGGGGCATTGGTTAACCCAAAAGGCATAACTAGGAACTCATAATGGCCATCTCGACTCCTAAAGGCAGTTTTAGGTACATCCTTAGCCCTAACTCTAAGTTGGTGATACCCTGATCTAAGGTTAATCTTTGAAAGGATGATGCTCTAACTAATTGGTCAAGTAAGTCATCAATTCTAAGAAAAGGGTATTTATTTTTTATGGTTGCTTGGTTTAATTACCTAAAGCCTAAGGCTACCATCCTTCTTCTTGATAAACAACACAGGTACTCCCCATGGAGACACACTTGGCCTAATAAACCCTTTCTCAAGTAACTCTTCTAATTGACTCTTCAACTCAACTAACACAGCAAGCCCCATTCTATATAGGGCCTTAGAAGTCGGACTTGTACAGGGTACCAAATCAATGAAAAATTTTAGCTCTCTCTCTGGAGCTAGTCCACTAAACTCTTTATGGAAAACCTCAGGGAACTCTCTAATCATAGGTATATCCTCTAGCCCATCATCAACCTCAATATATAATGAAAAGAATACTAGAAACCCTTGGCAACCATGCCTCAAGTACCTCCTGACTTGGGTGACAGACATGTAAGCAAGCTCAGTCATAGGACAAGTTTCAAGTATATTGGTAGGTAAAGAAAGAGTCTTACGGTTATAATCAAGTATCACATTATTAGCTGATAACCAGTCCATGCCAATGATTACATCAAAAGTCACACAAAGGGATACAAATCAGGTCAAGGGTAGTACAACGGCTATCCAATTGTACAATGCAATTCAAACACACATAAGATGTAACCATAGAATATCCAGTAAGGGTGGACACAGATAGCTCAAATGGCAACAGGCTAATTTTAAGCCCAGACACTTAACACAGTCATGAGAGATGAATGAGTGGGTCACACCCAAATCAAACAATGCATTTACAACATGATTATAGACAAGTAAAGTACCTCGAATTAGATTAAGGGATCTACTAGCCTTTTGCTGCATAAGTGCGAACACCCTTCCTTGTCTAAGTGGTTTAACAGATGAGGCTGACTCTCGTCACACTGTGTAAGTCTGTGCATAGTGTCCAGGCTTCCTACAATTATAGTACACCGAACATGATTCATTACCATAGTTCTTCCCACACTTGGTACAAGTTGGTGGGGCACTCACTGTATTTCTTGGGGGTTCCATACTCCTTTTTTGGGGAACATTTCTTGGGGGTGGTCTCCTACCCCGAGAGCCACTCTCACTGTTGGCTCCCTTTTTACTTCCGTCCCTAAAGGGCTTTATGCCCTGGTCATACTTACCTTCTATGGTCTTCTTCCTCTTGGCTTCACTTTCCATCATGGCCTTCTCTGTTACTCTGCACTTCTCCACCAATTTATCAAAATTATGGATTTGTAGGGATACAATTTTATCCTTCAACTCTGGTTTCAGACCTCTTTCAAATTTTTCAGCCTTCCATGGCTCATCGTCAAATCATTTCAAGTAGGAGGAGAAGTGAGACGATTGAATGAACTTGGCTGCATACTGATCCACATTCATATTCCCTTGTTCAAGGAAGTTAAACTCAGCTTCCTTGTCAGCCCTCACTGAAGGTGAGAAATACTTGCTCTTAAAGGTAGTTTGGAAACTTTCCCAAGTCAAAGGTATCCCTCTTGCAATCAACAATCTGGAGGCATTCCTCTATCAATGCTTGGCCTCACCTTTCAACTTGTATATGGCAAACTTTGCCTTTTGCTCTGTGGTACAGGTCATGAACTTAAAGATCTTCTCTAGTTGCATCAGCCACCTTTCAGCTTTCTCAATGTCTAACTCCCTAAAAACAATGAAGGATCAGCCTTTCTAAACTTGGCCAACACAACAAATAGGTCACCATCCTCCCCTTGGTGTTCCACACCAAGGTTATGACTAGCACCAACACGGTTCTCCACCGACACCTTATAATTTTTCCTATTCATGGTTTCATATAGCTGCTGCAGCACTTGAACAGTTGATGCATGAGCCTTGGCTTACTCCTAAAGCTGGTCAGTCATTGTCATAACTGTAGCTTTATAGGCCTTAACTTGTTCTCTCATTCGGTTGGCCATTGCAGCCATGGCCTCCTGCATTTCTATTAGCATCTCAATAGTTTCTCTATGTGTAGTCATCTTACTCTACAGTTCCACAAGCACAACCACAAGCATCTCTTATTAAGCTACAGTTCAAGGCAATCCAAACACAACTCCACCCATAGCAGGTATATACAAGTATAAGAGTCATCACTAGACCATAATGTTCCCATTCTTAACATGCATGCATCATAATTACCAAGTTTATTAGCCCATAGTTCTAAATCTAGCACAGTTTCCTAAACCAGGCTCTGATACCAATTGTGATGACCTTAACTTCTAATCATGGTAAATAAGCTTAAACACGCGGTTAATAATCATAAATCAAAGTCTAGAACCATTGCAGATCATCAAATTAGGAAAAAGTGAGGAAATTTGACCCTTAATGTTATTAAAGCCACTAACCAAATAATCACAATCATTTCTATGCATAAGAGAAATCAAACCCCCAATTATAAGCCTTCAATACTATTACTCATTAATTCATACTCACAAGAATCTCCTACTAATATTTCCAAGTCATCCCTTGAGGTTGCTATAGGAAAAACAAGGTTTTAAAGTTAATATAAGAGTTTGAGAACCTTCGCTGCGGTTAAATACTTTTGCACTACAGCCAATTGCTCTAGGGTTAACTTCTTACACCTCCGCAGATTTTGCTGCAACGAGCCTATGTGGTGCTGCTTGAAACATCCGGTATGTTGTAAAAACATCAGAACGAGCCAATTTGAAAAGCAAGTCCCCTGAGATGAGTGATTCAAGGCCAAATAAAATTTTAAATAATAGAAAATAAGGATTTAAGCCTTGAGTTACTCAGAAACTAAGGCCAGAGTGATTCGAAAAATTTACCAAAAGGCCAGTGGCATTTTTGTAAATAAGTGTAATTTTGGAAAAACATACAGGAAGGCTTTTTATGTAGAAATTTTGAGTTACCCAAGGTTCTTAGAGGCCTCAAAAACTATGGGAAGCCCTAGGACCGTTAAAGCCCCTCTGGTGCACTTTTTCCAATGTTAGTTGACATAAACTTTAACCAGTTCGTTCGAGAAGGTTTTAGCTCCTATTTGAGTGATTCCAAAAGAATTTTATTAAATTGGGAACTTAAATTTTATGATAAAAAAGATGGTTCTAAAAAAGGAGCTAAAATGAAGCTAAAACAAAAATGCCAATTACAAGGGACATAAATGGAATTTTTGGAACAATTAATTTAAGAGCCTTCTTCTATTTATGCGTCCTATCTCCCCATCTCCCCTTAACCAACTCTTATCTACCTTAGACCAGGGGAAAACTCGTTCAAGAAGGGCACATAAGAAGAGCTAAAAAGGGAGGAAGAAAGCAAGGCAAAAGGTGAAAAAATGTTAGGAATTTCATGCTTATTCATTTTGAAACCTTATTCCTCTTCTCTTAAGCTCTCTTCCCATGGTTTTGGAGAGTAATATGGTTTTATTTTGGTCTTAAATCAGAGGGGAAAAATTTAAGTTTCAAAGAGAAAGCTAAAGCAAGGAGAAGGATTCTTGGAAGGAGCTTGAATTCAAGGTAGCTTCTCCTCCTTTGTTGCTTCTTCTTCTTCTTCTCTTCTATGTTTTGTAATGCCTAAAAATTGAACCATGAGGGGGGAGAGTTTCTATTCTAAAACCAGTGAGTATTCATTAAATTAGGCTATGGGAACTTGGATTATGTAAAGAAATTGCAAGGAAACCTAATGAATTTTAAGTTTGGAAAGTGTAGAACTCATGAACACAATATAAAAACTGATTTGATTCTTGAATTTCCTTCCATGTGTGAGTGTTTAATTGAGCTCCTAAGACCTCTAGAAAGCCTCCCATCAAGAAAAAATTTAAAACTCCAAGAATCCCATTCTTGTCCATAGGTTCGGCCAAGGAAAAAGCATTAGGTTAGGAAGTGTTTTAAATTGTTCTAGCCTTAATTTAGGACTCCATATGATGTTAGAAGATGGGAGGAACCATTAGGAAAAATTTAGGAGCCATGGAATGAGAGATGAAGAACTAGTATCCATAATGGTGTCTTAAGAAGCAACTTGGTTTTCTAATTGTGCAAATGATTATGTGAGGCTTCAAGGACCTTGAATGGGGTCAAGAAGCCTAAGTGAAAAGAGAATGGAGTATAGAAATTAAATTACAAGGGTTGCTTCAATAGGCCACCAATGGAGCCATTATGTGAACCATGGAATCCTATATTTTTTGAAGAAAATATGTAGTGTCTTGGCTTGCTTCAAGAGTGTAATTGTGTGCTATTTATGATGCTTAGGCTAAGAGAACTTCAATCTACCTAGGTGTGTTTGTGGGACCAAAAAGGGGAAGGAAAAGGATCAAGAAAGGCTTGCACCAATTCAAGGTAGCTCTCCACCTTATTCTTTATACTTTCTTATGCGCATATGTATGTCATTGTGTGTTTGCATGTGCTCTTGTGATTTGATAACATGTCACTTGATGTTTTGATGTTGCATTGGTACCAATGTGTATTCTTGAATGGTTTGGTTGTGAGAATTGGCTTATAAGGGTGAGGTGATGCCAAAAGTCCCTTAATATGGGTGAGGATATGCCAAAAGTCTCAAGGCATGGGTGAGACTAGGCCAAAAGTCCCTTGGATGGGTAAGGCTAAGTCAAAAGTCCTAAAGCCAAGGGTGAGGCAAATCCAAAAGTCCTAGAAATAGGGTGAGGCAAAACCAAAAGTCCCTAAAGCATGAGAATATGGCATGGAATTATGGCATTACACACTTGTGATTTTGATGTATGTATTCTTTGAATGTATGTGTGAATGGGTGTGTGAGCTATTGAGATTCTTGAAATCTCACTCCCATTTCCCTCTCACTCTTAAAATGTCTAGGTGGGATTCAAGACCAAGGGATTGCAAGCCATGGCACTTGACATGTTGTAGTTTGCTAATTATGTAACCTTATTTTATAGTTGAATGCCAAAGCTACCTTGTACATGTTATTTTTGTAATGTAAGATCATGAACAAATGTAACATAGTGTATGAAGCTTGTATGAACCCTTCTTAGCGCGGAAGCAATGGAAATATGAATTTTGAATCATAGATGGCATGTATGTATTAGTGTATTATTGGGTATGAGATGGTCAAAATGAAATGCATAGAGTTTGGGAAAATTTGGTTAGTGTCTACAAGTCATATTCATGCTTTTAAACTTGTCCAAGAGGTGCCAAATTCTAAAGAAAATCATTTGGATAGATTTGGTACCTCAATTGGATTAAAATTGACCAAATTGGAAGGCTATACCATTTTTTATCCAAATGAGCTCTTCTTAGTCTGAAATTTGGTATACATTTAGATCTTGTTGAGAGCTTTTTGGAAAGCTAAAGTGGGTAATTTTTGGAGGTCTATAGAATATTTGATAATTTTTTGAAAATGGGAAATTTTTTTGATATGGTCACTACTATTGTTCCAATAGTCTGAAAATGAATCTGTGTCAAACATAGGACAAACGATGTCCAATTACCATGACATTTTATAAACAGAAACTAGACTTCTTAGTGACTTGTGCCAACTAGAATCAGCCCATTTGTATATCTAGAGAGGGAGACATAAGTTTTTAAAGTTGCTGTCCAGTATTAGGTGTCCAATTAGACTTGTGTCGTTGTTTAATTCATTTTTGTGGTCTGAACGAACCTGGAATGGTCTGGAATGATTTTTTTCCCTCTAGCTAACATCCATAGATTTTGAGATTGGTATCATTTTCATGGATTGGATTTTTGTGGAATTAATTTGACATTTTTGAAGTTTATATCAGAAACTTATATCAGTACCAGTAGCCAGTCGGACCTCTGTATAGTTTTCAATGTCAAACATGATCCAAATGCCTTGTTCATGACTTAAAATTATTTTAATGTAAATTTAACACCCAGAGATTTCCAAAAAGCTATGGCATGATAGATTTCAATTTTTCTACATTTAGTTAAGAATTTTCAAAGTTTCTCTTAAATCTGCCACTGTACAATTCGTGATGAATGAAGGGATTTTATGGTTTTTGACTTGAGATCCATGGATTGCTTGCTATTTTGAGTTGATTAAGACTTGTTCCAATGGTAAATGACTAGGGAATGATGTTGGAACATTCACAGGGCCCATATAACAAAATGAAAAATTAATCCCGACGTTGCGTAAATAAAAATGCATTATTTCCATATTTTTCCTTGCTTTTACCTTATAAATGCACACCCAATGCCCCAAATGAAAGAGCATGATAATGGCATATATATGGTATGACACCGCAGTGAGAGAACCTTCTAGAGCCTACTTAACTTGCCCTCGATATTGGCCATGGCCAATTCCCCTTTTAACCACGGCGAATTACTCTCTAAATCACTTCCAGTTTAGCCTCTCAACTCTCGCTGTAGTGAATTACACTTTGTTACTCTCGTTGGGCAACTTCGTTGGCTTTTACCATGGCTCAGCCTAATTTAGCCACGGTGAAACCCCTTTTGTACTTATAACTTATAGAATTTCATCCCATATACTCTAACTCTCCCTTTAGTGGCACTCTAGGACCACTCTCCCTCAATTTGTGATAATCTAATGGTATTTATCTACTTGATTCATCCAATAATCCACCATTACCCGCACAAGAGTTAAAGGTTAATTCCAACTCATTCATCTATCCTAAAATCGTGATTTCATGAATTAATGCCAGCAAGGATTTATAACCTACCAATAATTGTCATTCAAATACACATACCATTAAAGGTTCCATGCATCACTAGCTTAAGTTAACATCTAATATATCACGTGATAACATTTCCAAAAAGTAAACCATATCATAGGATCCATAAAGTTCTATGTCAGATGTTATAAATTCATACATCAAATATCCATTTAGCATGAGACCTAACTCCTTAATAGATACATTCTAAGTTGTCAAAATACAAACTCCTACACCTGGCAACATGATTCCATGATGATGCTATATGAAAGAATAACAAAATTTGCATCTACTCTACTTAGATCAGCCTAAGTGTAGTCTCCCTTACGCATGATTGGAGCTCATGGATTTTCATTCACTTGCTTTCCTTTATCTTTACCAGAAAGACCTTCACCAGAAATAGTTAGCCCATGAGATGGGGTGAAATGCAAATCTCAGTAACCAAAAGCAAATTCCATTCATATATTCCAATTTAATTAACATATATGCATGATATTATATAAGCATCAGAAAATATACTAATCATATTAGCAAATGAAATAATTAGGCTATCTATGATTACTATCCCATACTAGCAATCACATTTCTACATTGTTAAAGGCCAATAACACCGGGAAAGGCCCCTCCACAACACCCACTCCCAAATGAGCACAACTAGGGCTCAGTGCATCTGGGGTTTTATCATAACCCAGTGCTCGATTGAAGCACATTATGGGTGGCAGCCGTACCACAGCTCTACCATGGACTCGCAAGGTCCAAACACAATACAACAGATAGCCAATCAATTCATTTAGCATTCGAAATCTTTCATGTGTAGAAAATATAAAATTAAATTAGATATATGCATGGAATTACATAATCCCCTGTTACCTCACTTGTAGCCAATTTGGGAAGCTAACAGCAGTACCAAGATCCTCATATAATCACAACATCATAAAATTACCACTCTAGGTTAATCCATTATCATCTCCATTCATCAATTATGCCAACAACCTAATAGTCAAAGAATTAATCCATCAATAATTGCCTAAGGGACACTTACCCAACCACTAGGAGACTTAAATTCCAAATTTTGCCTTCCCTAGACTAGAAACTTTGAAATATCACCCTATATTATGGATATTTTCGCATAGAAATGGAGCCCATATCATAAGTCTACTAAAGAGGTCTCTAACTAGCAGAGAAAGCCTCAAAATGAGGAGTTTATACTTACCTAACAACACCCCTAGCCTTAAATTACGAAATTTTACCATGAAAACACCAAATAACAAGTTTCAAATTTTGGGTGTGGATGAAATGCTCTAAACGAAACATTAATTAGGTCAAATTGAAGAGAAAAAGGAGAGGATTAAGTTATATAACAATTACCTTAGCTGATTTTGAGCCTAGAGGTGAGAAATGGTGAAAATGTGTCAAGAACCCTAGCCCCTCTCCAAGACCTCCGAATTTTGCTTTGCCTCTTGTGTTTTTCTATAGAATAGGGGGGAGGCCAAACTAATTTTAAGGTTTTAAGTTGGGTCTTACATGGGTTATGGGTTGACCTATTAGCCCAAGGACCTATTGGGCTCTTACTAGTTGTTGGGCTAATGTTTTAATTTATTGGGCCAACTACAAGAGTTTAGATTTTTAGTTGGGTTGAGCCAAGTTTCAAGAGTTCACTTTGTTTGGGTCTGCATAAGGAAGGCTGGGCCAACTATAAAGGTTTGTGCAAATAGGGTCTTGGGTTTCTACCTCACTAAACCTAATTGGGTGAATGCTAAGTGGTCCCTCTCTTGGGCCAATTCTCATAATAAAAAGTTAGGTCTGCACCTATAATCATTGGGCCTCCATTAATCTCTAACCATGACCTACTTAATTTAATTTGAGCCTAGATGAAGTTCCTAACCCAATTAAATCTCAAACCCATATTAATAATTTATTTCTCTCTAGATTTCCATTCACATGATTTGCCCAATTAATCCCTAATAATTATTCTTCATTATATCTAATCCATGATTAATACCTTAATTAATTTTAGGGTTTTATAAGGATCAATATATATAAAAGTGAAAGAATTGAGTTAATAGAAATTAGTTCATTACTTTATGTTTAGATTGAAATTAAAGGAAATAATAAGCATATAATATTCTAATCAAGATATATAATCTATCAGAGATAGTAAAGATAAATAGATAAATAATAAACACTAGATAAAAGAAGAAAAAATCACATTCAAACATTTAAGAGTTAATTGTTGAATAAAGAACAATGGTTATACCAAAAATAATTTAACAAAACACTTTATTAAGAGGGTACGTGTATAACTTTAAGATCCAAGATATTCAGACTAATGTGGGCACTCAACCTATAAGGGCAAATAACCTTATATTCAACTTTATAGTACTATAGGCAGAAATCACAAGCAAGAATCCCCAGCTAGACTACTACTACCATCCCTACTTACCACAATTTCTACAACCCTTAAACCTTCATAGAGCATCCCATTTAGTACCCTTTAAGTACTTAGTCATAGAAACTAAGTGGTAATACCCAAAGTGCATTGAGGGCTAATAGTATTACTGTTAGCAAGCAGTATTCTACTCAATCTCACCTTATATATATATATATATATATATATAATAGATAAAGTCCATAAACAAGAATCTCCCAGATAATGTTTGCAAATAAGTTCCATGACTTAAAGTATACCATTTCATAACTATAAATCATTTAAGCAAGTTTGACATCAATATATCAAAATAAACCTTTCAACATTTCCTTTTGTTTCTAAAATAACACTTGGGATAGCATACAACTTTATATTCAACTCCATAATACAATCATGTTTGGACATATCATAATTTGGAATATTTGATACCCAAAATATTCACATATAAGAAAATACTACCTTGGAAGCCTATCTTAATGCTCATGCAGGTAACAAAAAAGAAATTAAAAGATTTAAAAATAGGGAAGAAATTAAAAATATATCTTGCTTTACAACCTACTCACAAAGATTGCTGAAAATTAGGATAACGGTGCTTCCCTACCAAACATCATCACACTCTTATTAGAATTATTTAAACATTTCTATTTCCTATAATGTAGTCATGGCAATTCATTAGGATTCCAAGAACTAACGCTGGAATCTCCCTTCAATTAGCCAAATTAATTCAACCTTATGATGAATCATACCCATATATTAGCCATCATCGAATTCATTATTCCACTTAGTTGAGTTATCCTACATAAATCCCTATTTAGTTTAATTTAGTTTTACTAACTAATTTCTAGTCTAGTAATCATTATAATTAAATGTTTAGTTCCTTTTGAGTTTTTTTAGTTATTGTTGTTGTTATTATTATTAGTTTACTCCAACACTAATTTATATTTAAGTTGCACTTCCTATAAGTTTACTTCCAAATCTTTAGGTGCAAGTTATTTGCACTAGTTATGATATCTATATAGAAAAAAGTAGCCCATCAAGCAACCAAGGTTCAATTTACAACTTACAAAATTTGTTATAATTTAAAGGCCTTCCCTTACAACACCCTATTGTAAACACCTAAAGACTCAAAAGATGGAAATACCAATAATAGAAAACCAATTCAGCTACTATCACTATCAAAAAAGGCTACAACATAAAGGAAAATAAGGGAAATAGGAAATTATAAGGCACACACTTTTTTTTGTAAACCTATAGCAATAAAGCATTAAGAGGTAGACTAATGTCATGGTAGGGTTTACTAATTTAAAGCTATAAAACACCAAAATCTCAGTTAAGAACCTTTAACTTTATCTTTTTCAACTTATGTTTAACTAAAACACATAATTGACAATAAATTTTTTTTCTTAAGGTTAGTTATGAGAAGTTTAACAACAAAAGAGGCAATCTTACCTACAATTGGTGATGATTCTAGTTTTCCAATCTCCTAAATAGTGAATCACCTAATAATACTTAACATAGCCACAACTAATAAGATTAAAAAAAGGAGTTGAAACCATTAACGCATATAGGTCATCAAGTAGCTAAAAATTCAAAACAAAGAGACAAGCAAGTAGGGAAATTTACCCTCACTTAAGGAATATGCAATGAAAGAGGAAAGGGAGCAAAACCTAAAACTGGAATGCACAAATCTGCTAAGCATATCACGTCCCTTTTGGAGTAATCAACAACAAGAAAGACAATGTCTACTATAGGTTGAGGGAAGAACCAAAATGCCATCCACAACACAGAAAATTTGCTAGAAGAACTAAGGCTAAAAATTAGCTCATGGTAGGGGCCTAAATAAGACAAAATCGCAAAAGAGACAGTAAGAATTTAGCAAAATACTTGACCAAGTGAAGCTTTAAGCAACACAAGAAAAAGGAAAGCTAGCTACACCAGAAGACATATAGTAAGCTTGCTAGAAATTTGCTTGCCACGACTAGAAGAAGAGTTTCAGGGTAGCTAAAATTTTAAGGTGAATAGGGAAGGAAAAGGTTGAAATTGTGACAGTGGAGAAAAGGAAAAAGCTTTAGGAATTTTTATAATTTTACCCTCTTTCTTTCCTTTTTTTTTTGTATAAACAATGCCATAAGGACCTATTAGCAAAAATGAGAAAGTCTAAGGATCACTTGCAATTTTATAAAAATGAGGTTTCAAGTGTAGGACATATATAATAATAATGATAATAATATTAAAAGTAGATCTAACTTTAAAAGGTGTCAAACTAATGGCCCCTAAGTTTTTTTTTTTAATTTTGAAAATTTGAATTTTCTCTTAGCAAATATTATAAGTGTCAAACCTCTTCATATTGATTGAGGTCAAGAATATCTCTTTAATCAATTTAGAGATTTTTGTGAGAAAAAGGGAATACACTAATAGTTAACAATTGCTTGAATTATACAACAAAATGGTGTTGTAGGAAAAAAGAATCTTACTCTATTAGAAATAGTTAGATTAATGATGACTTGAGCCAACCTCCCCATTAGTTTATGAGGTGATGCCTTTTTGACAACAACATACATTCTTAACCAAGTCTCTTCAAAAATTTTCCCCTCTACTTCATATAAATTATGGAATGGAGTTAAGCCTATTTTAGGCAACTTACGCCTTTTGGGGTCCATAGGATACATCCATAACCCTTCCTATAGGTTTGGGAAGCTAGGCCCTAAAGCTAATAAGAGTATCTTCATTAGGTATTTTGAATACTTTAAGGGCTATGTAATGTATAGCGATCACCCTAATTAAGGAGAAACTAAGATCATGATGTTAAGTTTCTAGAAGATGATTACCCTAGTATTGATGAGGTTAAAAAGTATTTTAAGCTCTATGAGTTAGAGGAACCTTAAGATAGTGCATCCAAACCTCTTAAATTGGAAGAGGAAATGCAACAAATTCTTGAAACTATTAAGAACAATGGGAGCACACCACAGGATCCACATATTAAAAGGAGCAAGCATGAAAATATTCCATAAAAATGCTTTGACATTGAAGGTGAATCCTTCTTTAGATATCGACGAGACTTATTTTAGAAGTAATGAGTTCGCCCTCACCAAATAAATGGTTAGCTATAATGGAATATGAGATGGACTCCATGGCTAAGAATCACATGTAGGAGTTGTTGTCCCACCAATTAGGGGTAAGACCATTGGATACAAATAGATCTTCAAAATCAAATGTAGGGTTGATGGATCAATTGACAAATATATCTCGTATTGTGAGATTCATGTCGATTCTACTCATTATAGCTATTGTTGCCTAATTAGATTTGGAATTATTCTAAATGGATGCGAAGACAACATTTCCTAATAGAGAAATGTATGAGATCTATATGGATCAACCTTTTAAGTTTTAGGTTAGAGAATAAGAGCATAATGTTTACTTCTTGAAATGTTTCATTTATGGCCTAAAACAATCGTCCAGACAATGGTATATTTGGTTTTATTGAGCTATTGTCTCAATAGGCTTCACTATGAATAAAGAAGACCATTTTGTGTATATAAAGAGACTTGAGAATAAGTCTCATTCTTTTATTATATGTGGATATCCTTTTAGGTAAGAATGACAAAGAGTTAATAGCCACTACTTAGAAGTGGTTATGCTCCACATTTGAGATGAAGGATATAGGCTAAGTAGATTTTGTGCTCAAAGTAAAAATCTTGAGAGATCGTTCTAAGAGCTTTCCGAGTTTGTCTCAAGAAATATACATTAAAATAATATTAGAACTTTTCCATATGCATGACTAAAAACCCCTTAACACTCATATGGAAAAAGGCCACTACCTTAGCATGAAACAATGCCCTAGGATAAAAGAAAAAAGATAGATGGATTAGGTTCCATATGTCATACTATCATAAGATTATACATATAGCTCATGCAAAATTTACCTTTTGATATCAATTAGTCATATTCATACTTTTGGCAATGGAAATTTTCATTATTAAAAGCCTTAATGATACAATTTTTCTAACAACAAGGATTTTGATCATCTCAATTTTCAAATTCATGCCAAACCAATTTGTTATCCTTAGGATATCACAAGGAGAAGCATGAATTTCATTGGTTTGGCCATATGCACATTTTGGCTCTTTTATAACACATAATAGGGACTAAACTTTAAAATTTATAACTTGAGTTTCACAAATATGGTTTACGCAAATTCAGTGGCAACAAAAAGCTTATAATGAGAGATAGCTAGTATAAAAATTTTAGGTCAAAATGAGTTCATTTGGTCCCTCAGAAACCTAGAAATCTAAAACTAACCATATGAATAGTAAACCAAGATTTTCTACAAAATTCAACCAAATTCATAAATTCATAAAATATTCTATAAAACTCCAAAAATTGTGATACTTAGCTCTATAGAAAGCTCTCAATGTTCTTTAAATGCCTACCAAATTTTAGCCCAAGATTCACTCATTTGTGCTATCAAGGATGCATGGATATATTATGGCTAAAAGGAAATGAATTTTGGTTCAAAAGAGTACTAAATGAGCCATATCATGCCGTTTCTTCTAAATAAGCAAGGTTTGTAACACCACATTTAACTAGCTTACCTTATTCATATCTTAACTTCCTTCCATTAGTATTACAAGTTTTCCAAGAAAAAATTCCATTAAAATATTACATTATTTTGCGTTGCGTAGCGGATAAAATTCTCATTTATTGTCCCGTGGATCATATGAACTCATCCATCTCATTCTACTATTTAAATATATTCATACAACTTAAAAAAACCTTAAAATGTTGCCAAAAACTTGAGCTCATAGCATACATACACAAAATAATACAAGGTTGCCTCGGGTTCAACTGCCAAATTATAGTACCAACTTCGAAAAATCATAACTAAATCTAGAAAAATAAAAATCATGTGCACTATACCATTTTGGAAATTTACAGATGTCTATTTTATGATAAAAATAATTCTAGCAAAATAGAAACATTTAGCCACTGGAAATTGATAGAATATTACATATATTCAGCTGGGGCTACTAGTACTAATACAGAACTTCAAAAATTCATATCTTTCTTCTCAAACATCCAATTGGGGTGGTCTTAATGGCCATGGAAAGCTTATCATGTCTAGTTTATGCCTATAAATTTTTATGAGTATTGGACACCATTTGGCTCTTGAATGACATAGGAGAAGAAATTGACCATATAAATAATAACTATACTAGAATAACATAAATTTGGCAACTTCAAAAATTCATAATTAATTCTATAGAGCTCCAAATAATCTAATCTTTAGCTTCCCAAAATGATCTAGATGAGATCTATATGCATACCAACTTTTATGAGGAAATTCATTCAATTGGTCAGATCTTGACGTAGGGTTGCAATTTGGTCATTTTTGGTGCTTCTTAAGGGTCACAAAGGGTCCATTTTAACTTTTAAGACTTCCAAGGCTACTTGAGCAAGTGGGAAAGCATTAAAATAACCTATTAAACATGTCTCAAAGATTCACAAACCCAAATTTCACAAACTCACTCTCCCACTCTAAGATATACACAACAACATACAAGCTCTACCATGCCATTCAATGTCAAAAACATGCTATATCATTCCAGGAGTTTCAATTCTAATATATAAATCACATATTCATATATTTACACATGTTCAAAAGGTTATACATCATACACATCTTTGGATTACATCTTGTGACAACAAAGTGGTTACAAAAGAGCAAAATAATACATTTCCTTGTCATTTTCTCATCGTCCAACTTGGTGGCTCCCATTTCTTTGCTCACTTGGTCTACCTAGACATGTTAGGTAATAGGGAGGAAAGAATGAGATTCTAGGAATTCCAATAGCTCTTCTCCCTTTCAAGCACACATAATGGATGCAAATTCAAGTCTAAAAATGTATGCATGACTATCCTGAAATTTATAAATATACATGGAACATTTCTTGCATTCAAGAAGTCACATATAACATACATAGGCTTGCCAAGACAATGGTTTAACCTCACCTATTCGCTTTAGGATTTTGGACTTGCCTCACTCATTTTCTTAAGAGATTTTTAACTAAACTTCACTCTTTAGAGACTTTTGGCTTTATCTCATCTATTCTTGGGGACTTTTGGCTCATCCTTACCCTAGCTAAGGGACTTTTGGCTTCACCACACTTATGTTCATAAAAACATCATTCAATCACATAAGCATAGCATCATAGTACCATGGCATATAGATACATGCTAGAAATATCTGTCATGACTTAAACACACACATTCAAAGACAAGAAAAACACCCAATCATGCATGAGAGAAAGAAGAGAGAGCTACCTTGGTGGAAAAAGCATACTTTAACCCTTGGAAATGCTTCCTCTCCCTCTGCCACACACTCACAAGGATGTGGGACTTGATTTCTTTGGCTAAAACACATTACATGGAAGCCAATTACACTCTAGGAACAATTTCTAAACCTACACATGCACTTGAAAAGCTAGCTTGCTTCTAAGGTTCAATTATGATTCCATAAGGTGTAATACCATAATTTCTTAGCTCATTCCATGCTATCTTTATACCTCATATCAATCAATTCATATGAGAGGCAAGAAAATGGCATTAATTACATGGATATAACTCATTTAGAACATCAAAAGTAGCCTACATCTCAAGAAACTCGAGATGAAGCATAAAATATGGACATTCATTTTTGGCCAGCTTTGGCTCATTTCTATCACAAACTTTGGAAAATCATAACAAATTCTAGAAAAATTGAAATCATGCATTATTTGCCATTTTGGAAAGCTACAATGTCTACTACATGTGAAAAATATGTCCGAACTATGAAACACAACATAGAGGATGTATGACATTTGAGAAGGTCCAGAGGTCTGGCTGTCTCGTAGTGCTATCACAGAATTCTACAGTAAACTTCAAAAATGTTCAATTAATTCCACAAAAATCTAATCCATGTAAATGACACTAACATGGAAATATGTGGATGTTAGATAGAGGATAAAAATATATCTAGACCAGCTCAGGCAGTCTAGGTCTCAGAATTTAATAGAACAGTAACTCAGGTCGGGTAAAACTCCTGATACTAGACAAAATGTTTAAAAATTCATATCTCCCTATCTAGGCCTCCAAATAAGGTACTTCTAGTTGGCACGAGTCTCTGTGAATGTCTAGTTTCTATATATAAAATTTTGTGGCAATTGGACATCATTTGCCCTATGAGTGATAGAACTTAATTTCGGACCAGTGCTACAGTACCAAGGACCAAAACCAGAAAAATTTCCAACTTCAACAATTCGCCAAATATTCCACAGACCTCCAAAATTTACCAACTTTTGCTTCCCAAAAATCTATTAATAATCTCTAGATGCCTGCCAATTTTCAGACCAAGAAGAGCTCATTTGGATAAAAAGTGATATAGCCTCATGAAATGGTCATTTTTGCTCCCTATCAAGAGTCACTTTAGTCCAAATGGCCTCCTCTTGAGTTTGGCACCTCTTGGGCAAGTTTAAAAGCATAATTATGACTTGTGGGAACTGTCCAAATGATCATAAATCCCATGCATCTAAATTTGTTCATTCGACATTCAAGAATACATAGTTGCATCAAGCCATCCAAGAGCCAATTTGCATAATTCCATGAATTTAGCGTCACATAAGGTCTACATCATATTCATACATCATTCTACATTTGTTTATGGCCTTACATCACAAAAATAATATGTACAAACTCACTTTGACATTCAAATACAAATAAGATTACATAATATACAAAATACAATTTCTCAAGGTCTTTGGCTTGCACTCCTTGTTTCTTGGACTTCACCTAGGCATTTCAAGATAATGGAGAGAAGGAGAGTGACATTCTTAAAATCTCAATAGCTTACATACCCATTCACACATACATTCAAAATATACATACATCAAGATCTCAAGTGTGCAAACATAAAGTGTATAATACTACATTTCCATACCACATTTCCACATCAAGCCATTTTCATGCTCTAGGGATTTTTGGTTTTGTCTCACCCCATTTCTATGACTTTTGGATTTGCCTCACTCCTGGTCTTGGGACTTTTGACCTAGCCTCACACATCCAAGGGACTTTTCGTCTAGTCTCACCCATGCCTTGAGACTTTTGGCACATCCTCACCCACTTTAAGGGACTTTTGGCATCATCTCACGCTTGAGAGTCATTCTCACAATCAATGGCATTCAAGACAACACATTGGTACCAATGCAACCTCAAGACATCAAGTGGCATGTTCTCAAATCATAAGAGCATATACAAGCACACAACATATACATATGCACACAAGAATGCAAGAGAATGAGGTGAAGAGCTACCTTTCAATTAATACAAGCTTTACTTTGCTAATTCTTTCCCCTCCTTGATCTCACAAGAGCACTTAGGTGGCTGATTGTTCTCTTGGCCTAGACATCACAAGGAGTACACAATCACATAATTGAAGCAAGCCAAGACATTAAACTAAAGCTTAAACATACACTTCGTTTCATACTTGGCATTATGGTTCCATAATTGGCCTAATGAAGCAACTCTTGCATTTTAAGTTCTAGCCTCCATTCTCTTGTTATTTCTAGGCTTCTTGGACTCATTTAAGGTCCTTGGAGTCATCACACCTTCAATTGCACAATTGGAAAACCAAGTTGCTTCACAAAGCACAATTACGAACACCATTGTTCCATCTCCCAATCTATGGCACATAAATTTTTTCTAATGATTTCTCCCATCTTCTAACATCATATAAAGTCCCAAACCAAGGCTAGAACAAATTAAAACATCCCTTAGCCTAATGAAACTAGCTTGGCTGAAATATGCACCATAATGGAGGTTCATGGACTTTATGATTTTTCCTTGATGGGAGAGCCACTTGGGAGGCTTTCTAGAGGTCTTAGGAGCTCAAGGGAACATTCAAATAGCCAAGGAAATATTCACACAAAATCAGATTTTGCAAGACCCTAGAAAACACTGTGACGACCCTAACTTCCAATTATAGTAATTAAGGTTAAGTACATGATTAATAATCATATACCAAGGCTTGAAGTCATTAAAATTAATTACATCGGGACATCGGGAACAAGTGAGAAAATTTGAAACCTTAATGTTGCTAGGGTCATTAGCTAGACAACCACAATTATTCGAACGCGTGAGTAAATTTGATTATTAATGAGGAGCCTTTGATACTCTCATCCATCATTTCCAACTCATAAAATTCTCCTACAAGTGTTTCTAAATCATTCCTTAGCATTACCTTAAGAGAAACTAAGTTTTCTAGGTGAATATGAGAAATAGAGCACTTTCGCCGCGGCTAAATTCACTCGCGCCGCGGCCAATTACCCTCGGTTCAACTCCTGACGCTTTCACAATTTTTTTCACATTTCGCCGCGGCCAAATACCCCTTTCGCCGCGGCCAAATACCCTCTGGAACACCCCCAAATTTGCCTCTCAGGCTTAGCCGCGGCTAACGTCACAATTCGCCGCGGCCAATTGCTCTCTGTTTTCTTTCCTGGCAGGTTCGCCACATTTGGCCGAGGCCAATTAAATGTTGGCCGCGGCCAATTCTTCTCTGTTATGAATTGGCCTAGGCCAATTAAATATTGGCCGCGGCCAATTCCCTTCTGTGCCTACAACTCTCAAGATTTCATCTCATGCTCTCCAATTTCCCTCCAATATCACTCTAGGGCCATTCTACCTTAATTTATGCAACTTTAGTGGTAATTATGTACCTTAATTACCCAACTAATCTATCATTGCCCTTGTGAAACTCAAATGTCACTTCCTACTTGTTCCACTAACTCATACCAACAAATTCATAAATAAATGGCAGCAAGAACACATGCATTAGCAACAATTTACATCCCATGCACATTCCATAGATATTCCATTCAACAATAGCTTACCTCTAAGACATCATATGTCTACAATTCCCATAAGGTGATCCATATCACAATTTCAGCAGAACTACATACATATATATAATGCTATAAGTTCATACATTGATATTCCGCTATGATGTGCTCTAAATCTTTAACGGTTACATTTCAATCAAGCAAAATATAAACGCCTACACTTGGCAATATGATTACATGATGATGCTAGGTAAACTAATAACAAAAATTGCATCTATCCTATTATACCCAGACCAAGTGTAGCTCCCCACACCCAGCCTCAGCTCATGGATGTTCATCCACTTGCTTACCCTTATCCTTACCCGAAGAACTTTCACCTGAAATATTAATCCCATAAAACGGGGTGAGATATGAATCTCAGTAACCAAGGCAATTCCATTACATATTCAGTTTAATTACCATATATGCATAAATCAAAATCAACGTCCGAATCGCCTCCATTATAACAGCAAATGAAACAATTAGGCTATCATGATTACTATCCCATACTAGCAATCATATTATCACATGTTAAAGGCCATTAACATCGGAGAGGCCCGTCCACGGCACCTACTCCTCATTGAGCACAACCGGGGCTTAGTGCATCTAGGGTTTGATCATAACCCGGTGCTCGATCGAAGCACATGCACGGGTGGCAGCCGCACCACAGCTCCACCATGGACTCACAAGGTCCAATCACAATCAACAGATAGCCAACCAATTCATTCAGCATTTTTCAATCAATCATATATAGCAACATATGGAATTAAATCAAATATGCACATGGAATTGATATAAACCCGGTTACCTCACTTGTAGACACTTGTAACAATCACCAATGGTGCAGAATTCCTCCTATAACCATAACATCACATAATTACTACTCTAATTCATCATTAATAATTCATAATCAGTACCCAAGGAATTAAAAATGCTAATGACTACCCAAGAATCATTTACCCAGCCACAACAAGACCCAATTTCGGATTTAAGTTTCCTCCACCAGAAAATTCAATATTCCACCCCAAATCCTAAGCAAATTCGTACATAATTAATACCCATTTTATAAATTAGCTATAGGGGTCTCAAATTAACCATTAAAGCATCAAAATGGAGGGTCTAAACTCACTCAAAGTCAGCCTTAATCCCAACCTACGAATTTCATCAAGAAAATCCCCAAACACTCACATTTCAGATTTTGGGTAGGATGAAAATGCTCCAAATGAAAAACTAATCGGACCAAATTAAGGAGAAAGATGAGGGGATTAAGTTGTATAACTATTACCTTGGCTGAATCTTGCTCTAAGTATGAGAAAATGCAGAAATTTGGTCCCAAACCCTAGCCTCCTTCTCCACCTCCGATTTTGCCTCTTGAATCTTATGTTTCAGCAAGTGAGTAAGTGGGTGGGGTATTAGGGTTTAAGTTGGGTCAAGTATGGGTCATGGGCTGCTCCAAGATCCATCTCCACTTGGGCTTCAGATTTTAGCTTATTGGGCCAGTTTTTGGAGTGTTGGGCTGCAGAATTTACTGGGCCAGTTTTTACACTTAAGTTGCTGAAATTTAACTAGGTTTGGGCCAAGTTTGAAGAGCTCAAGAGTTTTAGGTCTGCACAAGGATTATTGGGCCACTTAGAAGAGTCTATACAAAGTAAATCCTGGGCCTCCATCACACTAAATTATGTTAGGTTTGCACATAATCCATTGGGCCTCCATTAACCTTTTCTCATGCTCTATTAATTTAGGCCTAGATAGAATTTCTATCCCAATTAAATCTCAAACCCATATTAATAATTTATCTCTCTAAAGTCTCCATTCACTTAACTTGCCTAATGAGCCCATATTAATTACTCTTAATTAATTCTAATCCATGATTAATACCTTAATTAATTATGGGGTGTTACAAACACTACACTTTTCTAACTTGTTTTTTATTAGTTTTTCTTAGAATTTCTTGCCATATTCCATCTTCCCATGGCTTAAAACCCTTGTTCCTTCCTTGTATTTGGATAGAACATCCTCCCTTCGTTTGGTTCTGTTCTTGGTCGAAATACACACAAAGGGAGGGGGAAGAGAAGATGCAACAAAAAGTAAGGATTACCTAGGATTCAAGTGAGCTTTCAAGTGTCTTCCTCCTTGGTTCCCTTCTCCTTGGAAAATTCAAAATTCTCCCTTTAGTTTTGGACCTAAAACAGAACCAAAAAGCTCAACTAAACCATAGAAAGAGAGGAGGAAAGGAGAGGAACAAGATTGGAGGAAGATGGAGCATGAAAATCTACAAGTTTCCTTACCTTTTCCTTGATTTTTCTCCTCCTTTTCTTCCCCTTTTTGATGCACCTAAGAGAGCAGATCAACTTCTGTATTTTGGGCAGAAAATTTCATGCTTAAGAAGGTGGAAGAAAAAAGGAGAAGTGTGTGGGAGTTTATAGAAGCATACTTTTCCCAAAATTTTGATTTTGTCCTTCCATAATGGCAATTTTGTTTCGGCTTTGTTTTAGCTCCTTTTTGAGAACCATCTTTCCCATTATAAAATTTAGGTTCCCAATTTAATAAAATGCCTTTGGAATCACTCAATTTGGAACTAAAACCTTATCGAACGACTGGTCAAAGTTTGGGTCAACTAACGTTGAAAAACATACACCCAAGGGGCTTTACCAGTCCTGGAGCTTCCCATAGTTTTTTGAGGTCTCTGAGAACCTTGGGCAATTCAAAACTTTCAATTAAAAAGCCCTCCTATGTGGTTTTCCAAAAGTTGCATTTATTTATGAAAATGCCATTATGTTTCGTCAGTTTTCGTTGCAAATTATTTCTCTATCCTAACTCCATTTTTCCTTCCGTTTAAGCCTAGAATTATCATGTTTAGGAGTCTAGGACTCAACCCAAATTTTTTAGGACATTATCTAGGTTATTTTGAAGGACTTACATCTCATTTCGTCATCTTACAAAAATTACATGCGTTACAATTTCTACCCCCCTTAAAATAAATTTTATCCTCGAAATTTAAATACATACCTTAGGGAAATAGTTCTAGATATTTTTGTCTCATCTCATTGTCTAGCTCCCAAGTTACCTCCTCGAGCATTAGACCCTTCCAGAACACTTTCACCAGAGGGATGCTTTTATTTCTCAGCTGTTCAGCCTGACATCCACAATCCTCTCTAGTTTCACTATATAGGAAAGATTTTCCTGCAATTGGATATGCTCATATTCTATAATATGTGAGGGGTCTGGTGAGTACTTTTTCAGTTGGAAGACATGAAAAACATTATAGATTTAGGCTAGGTTTGGAGGTAAGGCTATCCGATAGGCCATGAGTCCAATTTTCTCAAGGATTTCAAATGGACCAATATACCTAGGACTAAGATCTCTTACCCTCATAGACCGACCTACCCCAGTCACTGGAGACACCCAGATGAATACATGGTTTCTAATCTTAAACTCTAAAGCCCTCCTTCTCATATTAGCATAACTCTTCTGTCTACTCTAGGCCATAAGGAGTTTCCTTTTAATCATTTCCATTTGTTGGGTGGTTTAGCCAACTAATTCAGGTCCTAGTAAACTCCTCTCACCTAGCTCAATCCAACATAATGGAGATCTACACTTTCTCTTATATAGAGCCTCATAAGGGACTATCTGGATAATGAATGGTAGCTGTTATTATAAGCAAACTCTGCTAGTGGCAAATTTGCATCCCAGTTACCCCTCGTCTCTAATACATATGCCCTCAACATGTCCTCTAGGGTCTGGATGGTTCTCTCGGTCTGACCATTTGTCTGAAGGTGATAAGCAGTGCTAAGTCACAACCTGGTCCCTAAGGCATGCTGTAATGAGCTCCAGAAGTTCGATGTGAACCTAAGGTCTCTATCAGATACTATGCTACTGGGAACTTTATGAAGTCACACATGAAATAAATTTCGTCCTTGAAATTTAAATACATACCTTAGGGAAATAGTTTTGGATATTTCTGTCTCATCTCATTCTCCAGCTCTCAGGTTGCCTCCTCAGGCATTAGACCCTTCCAGAACACATTCACCAGAGGGATGCTTTTATTTCTCAGCTATTTCGACTTGACATCCACAATCCTCTCTAGTTTCACTACATAGGAAAGATTTTCCTGCAATTGGATATGCTCATATTCTATGACATGTGAGAGGTCTGGTAAGTATTTTTTCAATTGGGAGACATGAAAAACATTATGGATTTGGGCTAGGTTTGGAGGTAAGGCTATCCGGTAGGCCACAGGTCCAATTTTCTCAAGGATTTCAAATAGGCCAATATACTTAGGACTAAGCTTTCTTACCCTCATAGGCCAACCTACCCCAATCACTAGAGACACCCAGATGAATACATGGTTTCCAATCTCAAACTCTAATGGCCTTTTTCTCTTATCTGCATAACTCTGGGCTGTAAGGAGTTTCCTTTTAATCATCTCCATTTGCTAAGTGGTCTGGTCAACTAATTCAGGTCCTAGTAAACTCCTCTCACCTAGCTCAACCTAACATAATGGAGATCTACACTTTTTCCTATACAGAGCCTCATAAAGGGCTATCTGGATACTAGAATGGTAGTTGTTATTATAAGCAAACTCTGATAGTGGCAGATTCGCATCCCAGTTATCTCTCATCTCTAATACATATGCCCTCAACATGTCCTCTAGGGTCTGGATGGTCCTCTCGGTCTGACTATTTGTTTGGAGGTGATAAGCAGTGCTAAGTTGCAACCTGGTCCTTAAGACATGCTGTAACAAGCTTCAGAAGTTTAATGTGAACCTGGGGTCTCTATCAAATACTATGCTACTGGAAACTCTGTGAAGTCACACTATCTCACATATATACAACTGAGCTAATCTATCTACTGAATAAGTAGCCTTGATCATTAAAAAATATGCAGACTTCGTCAATCTATCTTCAACTACTTAGATAGCATCGTGTCCAAAGGATGTCCTGGGTAACCTTATAATAAAATCCATAGCTATACTATCCCATTTTCACTCAAGGATATCTAGGGGTTGCAATAACCCAACAGGTCTCTGATGCTCTATCTTAACCGTCTAGCACACTAAAACCTCGCCATATAATTTGTGACGTCATTCTTCATTCTTGGCCACCAGAAATTTCTTTTTAAATCTTGGTGGCCCCTGGGTGGATAGTATATTTACTCTTGTGTGCCTCTTCTAAAATTCTCTTTCTCAATTCATTATTACTAGGCACACAGATTCTATCTCGATATACTATTACATCATCCTCAGATATTCTATAATATGAGGTCCTACCTTGGGAAATTTTGCTCCTAATTTGTTTCAAGAATTCATCCTCTCTCTGGGCATCTAAGATCTGGGTTCTCAACTCATTCTCAATCTGGATCTCACTCAAAAATAGTCTGCCCGATACCAGTTGATAAGAGAGGTTCAGATTTCTAAATTTTTTTAGGAGCTCTTGCACCCTATAACATCTGGTCCTCTGTAAATGAAAGAAAACATGAAAAATGTAACATATGATTTCTCTGTCAACGAATGAAATTCACCAGATACAAAAGGAAGTCCCTCGAAATGATGTACTTGAGGTCCTAAAAAATTTAGGAAGCATTCTAGACTCTTAAAAATGAGAATCCCAGGCTCAGATGGAAAAAAAATGAAGCTAGAATGAAGAAACAATTTCTTACGAAACGTAATGACATTCTCATAATTTTGAGCAAATTTTAGAATTCACACAGGAGCGCTTTTTAAATGAAAGTTTTGAGTTCTTCGGGGTTCTCAGAGGCCCTAAAAATCATGGGAAGTCCCAAGATAGTTATAACCCCTCCGGTGGATGTTTTCCAATGTCAGTATACCCGAACTTTGACAGATTCGTTTGGGAAGGTTTCAACTCCAATTTGAGTGATTCCAAAGGCATTTTACTAAATTGGGAATCTAAATTTTATAATGGGGAAGACGGTTCTCAAAAAGGAGCTAAAATGAAGGAGAAACAAAAATGCCAAGAACGAAGGGTAAAATAGGGATTTTTGAAAGGTGTAACTTATTCCCACCTATATATATGAGGCATCCTTCTTCTCCCTTCATTATGCACGACCATGTTTTGCCAAAACCTAAAGGAAAAACCTAAGGGATGAGGTGCACAAGAGGAGGAAGAAAAGGAGGAGAAATTCAAGGTAGAAAGGTATGGATTTTCATGATTTTTCATGCTCTTTCTCTTCCAAACCTCTTCTCCTTCATTCTCCTGTATTTCCTATGGTTATAATGAAGTATATGGATCTGTTTTAGAGGATAAATTGAGGGGAAAATTCGGATTTGAAGAGAGGAGCTCAAAGAACACAAGATTCAAGTGAGAAAAAGCAAGAAAACAAGGTAATTTCTCTTCCTATAGTTGTCATCTTGAGAAAACCCTAGGAAGACTTGATTTTTAAGTAGAACCAAGGGTGAATCTAAGGAAAAAGGGTGTGGAGATTAAGAATATGCAAAGGGAATTAACAAAAAACTATTAGATTTCAAGATGCAAGTTCTAGGGTTTCAATTGCACCTTGTAAAATCTGATTTTGTATGATAATTCCTAGGCCTAAATAAGAGTTTAAATGAGTTCCTAAGATCCCTAAGAGGCTCCCCATATGCTTCTTCTCTTGAGAAAACAAAGCAAACTCCAAGGAGCTCTATTTCCTCCATAGCCTTGGCCAAGCAAGGATAGCATAGCTAGGGAAAGTTTTAAATTTTTTAAACCCATTCTTGAGTCATATATGATGAATGAAAATGAGGAGAGGCCTTGGAAAAAAATTAGAACTCATAGAAAGTGAGTTGGTGCTTTAGGTTCCATATTATGACCTAAAGAAGCAACATATAGTTAGGCTCTCGGTTTTAATTGTGTAATGACTCCAAGAGGCTTAAAAGGAGTCAAGAATCATATTTGAAAGGAAAGAATGGAGCCTAGAATTTATTTGAGGGGTGTTGCTTCATTAGGTGCATTTATGGACCATAATGAGGTTATAAGCCAACCTAGTGTCTAAGTAAATTGTATGGCCTTAGAATTGAGTTCATGAACCTAATTGGCTTTCATAAATTATGTCTAGGCCAAGAGAAACCTTCCCCACACTCTTGTGTGTGCGTGGCCGAAAAGGAGAGCTTGGATTCAAAGGAAAAAGTATGTGATTGTGTGCAAGGTAGCTCTCTCCACCTTTTTTCATGCATGGATGTGTACTTAGCTTGTCTTAGAATGTGTGTATGTGTATTTTTAAGCCATGAAAAGTATGCTAGTATGATTTCATATGCCATGATATCAAGATGACATATTATGTTTCTAAATGATGTTATGATATTTGCTTGGGTTTGCTTGAGTATGGTGAGGCCAAGAACCTTTAGCCATGGTGAGGATGAGCCAAGAACCCTTAAGATTGGTTAAGATAGAGCAAAGGGTCTCCTAATAGCAAGATGGACTCCTAAGAGCATGGTTGAGTCCAAAAGTTCCTTAAAGAATGGGTGAAGCAAGTCCAAAATCCACAAGAAAATGGGTGATGCCAATCCACTTTCTTGGTAAGCCTTTGTATGCTATGAGTGACTTTTTCAAATGTTAAGAATGCTTCTTGAATGATTTCACATGTCCATATGCCATGCATGCATTTATAAGACTTGTTTTGTATCCATTATGTATGATTGAATAGGAGATAAGCTATTGGGATTCTTTGAATCTCATTCCCTCCTCTCCAATAATCTAACATGCTAGATGGACCTAAAGAGTAAGGCAATGGGAGCCAACCACATGAGAGATGAAGGAATGACATTAAAATGTGGAAATGTTGTCACTTTAAGGCCATAAGAGGAGCATATGTTGTAATCCATGGTTGTATATGTCTTATAAAATCATGAACATGTATAATTATGATAATATGTTATGTATAAATGGGAGAATGTATTATAAGACCATTAGAATATGATTTGAGTATGTTATGACAATGTGGCCTCTTGAATGAGTTTATGTAATTATGTATACTTGCAAGTGGCATAGCCAAAATGAGATGCATGAGGGTTGGGACCATTTGGGCAGCTCACACAAGTCCCAAATACGCTTTTCGACTTGCCCAAGAGGTGCCAAACCCCAAGGAAAGCCATTTGGTCACTTTGGTAGCCCATATGGAACCAAAATTGACTATAATGGAACCCTATGTCACTTTTTGCCTAAATGAACTCTTCTTGTTCTAAAATTTGGCATGAAATTAGGTTTCATTGAGAGATTTTTGGGAAGCTAAAGTATGGAATTTTTGGAGGTCTACAAAATATTTGATGAATTTTTAAAGTTGGCAAATTTTTTGGTTTTGTTCTGATATACTGTTCACTTGGTCCGAAAATGAATTTTGTTACATAGGCTCAAATGATGTCCAATTGCCACGAAATTTTACATAGAGAAACTAGATGTTTCCAGTGACTTGTGCCAATTAAAAACACCTCATTTGGATGTCTAAAGAGGGAGATATAAATTTTCTAAGTTTCTATCCAGTATCAATAATAACACCCGACCTCAGTCACTGTTCGATTGGATTTCGAGGTCTAGGAGTGCTCAAATTGGTCTGGAGAAATTTTTTCCCTCTAGCTAATATCTACAACTTTCCAACTTGTATCACTTGCATGGATTGTATTTTTTTGGAATTAATTGGACATTTTTGAAGTTCTTTGCAGAATTCTGTGACAGGATTAGGAGGCAATTTGACCTCTAGACCTTTTTGGATGTCAAACATTCTCTATGATAGATTTTATGGTCTAGATATATTTTTAGTGTGAATTATACATCCATAGCTTCCTAGAATGATCAATAATGTATGATTTTGATTTTTCTATAATTAGTTATGAATTTTCAAAGTTTGGTCAGAAAAGGAGCCAAATCTGGCCAAAAATGAATGTCCATGTTTTATGTTTCATTTCGGTTTTCTTGAGGTGTGGGCTACTTTTGATAATTCAATTGAGTTGTATTCATGTAATTAAATATGAGAATGTGTTGTATGAGCTCATATGGTCCATGTGATACTGAATGGAATTTTTATACACAACGTAAAGCAAGAAAATGCATTATTTTAATTCTCTTTTCTTGCTCCTTCATGGAAATTATGAAGGTAAAGCATGAGAACGTTATAGAATGAGCTAGAAATATATGGTGTTACACTTCCTAATCATCATATGGGCAGCATGGATGGATTTTCTACTTAGGGTATCGGCCACCACATTGGCCTTACCCAGATGGTATTTCAATACATAATCATAGTATTTCAGGAACTCTATCCATCTCCTCTATCTCATATTGAGTTCCTTCTCCAAATCTTAAGAGCGAATACTATTGTAGCTAACTCTAAGTCATATGTGGGATAGTTCTCCTCTTGAGGCCTCAACTGTCTAAAGGCATACGCCACTACCCTACCCTGCTACATCAACACACATCCTAACCCTCTCCTTGAGGTATCACTATACACCACAAATGGTAAACTAGGGTTAGGAATAACTAGCACAGAGGTAATGGTCAATCGGAGTTTCAATTCCTAGAAACTCCTCTCACATCTATCATCCAACACAAAAGGTGTACTCTTCTGAGTCAGCCTCGTGAGTGGCAAGACCATCTGAGAAAAGCCCTAAATAAATCGTCTATAGTATCCAGCCAAACCAAGAAAACTCCTAACCTCAATAATTGTCCTAGGTCTATCCTACTATAACACAGCCTAAACTTTATAGGGATCTACCGCGATCCCGTCTCGTGAGATCACATGACCTAGGAATTTCACCTCAATTAACCAAAACTCACATTTACTTAGTTTGGCATATAATCGCTTATCTCTTAAAGCCTATAGGACTAATCTCATATGCCTCTCATGCTCTTCAAAAGATCTAGAGTACACGAAAATATCATCAATAAATACCACAACAAATTTATCCAGATATGGTTTGAATACTCTATTCATATAATCCATAAACACAGCAGGCACATTTGTCAGCCCGAATGGCATCACAAGGAACTCATAATGCCCATATCTAGTTCTGAAGGCCGTCTTTGGGACGTTTTCAGCTCTCACCCTCAATTGGTGATACCCAGATCTAAGATCTGTCTTAGAAAATATCACTGCCCCAACCAACTGATCCAACAAGTCATCTATTCTAGGGAGAGGATGAATTCTTGAAACAAATTAAGAGCGAAATTTCCCAAAGTAGGATCTCAAATTACAGGTATTTTAAGTGTTTTCTAGGGTTTTACAAAATTTGATTTTATGTGAATGTTTCCTTGGCTATTTGAATGTTCCCTTGAGCTCCTAAGACCTCTAGAAAGCCTCCCAAGTGGCTCTTCCATCAAGGAAAAATCACAAAGTCCATGAACCTCCATTATGGTGCATATTTTGGCCAAGCTAGGTTCATTAGACTAGGGGGTGTTTTAATTTGTTCTAGCCTTAGTTTGGGACTTTATATGATGTTAGAAGATGGGAGAAACCATTGGAAAAAATTTAGGAGCCCTAAATTGGGAGATGGGACAACGGTGTCCATAATGGTACTTTGTGAAGAAACTTAGTTTTCCAATTGTGCAATTGAAGGTGTGATGACTCCAAGGACCTTAAATGAGTCCAAGAAGCCTACAAAAAACATAAATGTAACACTACATATTTCTAGCTCATCTTATGATATTCATATGCTTCATATTGTCAAATTCATAAGAGTGTAAAGAGAAGGGAATAAAATAGTGAATTTCTTGCCATATTCCATCTCCTCATGGCCTGAAACCCTTGTTCCTTCCTTGTATTTGGATAGAACATCCTCCCCTCCTTTGGTTCTATTCTTGGTCGAAATACACACAAGGGGAGGGGGAAGAGAAGATGCAACAAAAAGCAAGGATTACCTAGGATTCAAGTGAGCTTTCAAGTGCCTTTCTCCTTGGTTCTCTTCTCCTTAGCAAATTCAAAATTCTCCCCTTGGTTCTGGACCTAAAACAGAACCAAAAAGCTCAACTAAACCATAGAAAGAGAGGAGGAAAGGAGAGGAACAAGATTGGAGAAAGATGGAGCATGAAAAACTACAAGTTTCCTTACCTTTTCCTTGATTTTTCTTTTCCTTTTCGTCCCCTTTTTGATGCACCTAAGAAAGTAGATCAACTTCTATATTTTGGGCAGAAAATTTCATGCTTAAGAAGGTGGAAAAAGAAAGGAGAAGTGTGTGGGAGTTTCTAAAAGCATATTTTTCCAAAAATTTCAATTTTGTCTTTCAATAATGGCAATTTCATTTTGGCTTCATTTTAGCTCCTTTTTGAGAACCTTCTTTTCCATTATAAAAGTTAGGTTCCCAATTTAATAAAATGCCTTTAGAATCACTCAATTTGGAGCTACAATCTTACCGAACAAACTGGTCAAAGTTTGGGTCAACTGACGTTGAAAAACATACACCCGAGGGGTTTTACCAATTCCGGGGCTTCTCATAATATTTGGGGCCTCTGAAAGCCTTGGTCAACTTAAAACTTTCATTTAAAAAGCCTTTCTATGTAGTTTTCCAAAAGTTGTATTTATTTATGAAAATGCCATTACGTTTCGTCAGTTTCTATCAAAAATTATTTCTCTATCCTAACTCCATTTTTCTTTTCGTCTAAACCTAGAATTATCATTTTTAGGAGTCTTGGACTTTATCCAAATTTTTTAGGACATTATCTAGGTCATTTCAGAGGACTTACTTTTATATGGCTCATTTCGTCGTTTTATGAAAATTACATTCATTACATTTTCCACCCCCCTTAAAATAAATTTCGTCCTCAAAATTTAAATACATTCCTTAGGGAAATAGTTCTGGATATTTCTGTCTCATCTCATTCTCCAGCTCCCAGGTTGCCTCCTCAGGCATTAGACCCTTCCAAACCACTTTCACCAGAGGGATGCTCTTATTTCGTAGCTTTTCAGCTTGACATCTACAATCTTCTCTGGTTTCACTACATAAGAAAGATTTTCCTGCAATTGGATATGCTTATATTCTATGGCATGTGAGGGGTCTGGTGAGTACTATTTCAGTTAGGAGACATGAAAAACGTTATGGATTTGGGCTAAGTTTGAAGGTAGGGCTATCCGGTAGGCCACGGGTCCCATTTTCTCAAGAATTTCAAATCGCCAATATACCTAGGACTGAGCTTGACATCTACAATCCTCTCTGGTTTCACTACATAAGAAAGATTTTCCTGCAATTAGATATGCTTATATTCTATGGCATGTGAGGGGTCTGGTGAGTACTATTTCAGTTGGGAGACATGAAAAACGTTATGAATTTGGGCTAGGTTTGGAGGTAAGGCTATCCGGTAGGCCACGGGTCCCATTTTCTCAAGAATTTCAAATCGCCAATATACCTAGGACTGAGCTTTCTTACCCTCATAGACCAACCTACCCCAGTCACTGGAGACACCCAGATGAATACATGGTTTCCAATCTCGAACTCTAATGACCTTCTTCTCCTATCGGCATAACTTTTCTGTCTACTCTGGGCCGTAAGGACTTTCCTTTTCATCATCTCTATTTGCTCGGTGGCCTGGTCAACTAATTCAGGTCCTAGTAAATTCCTTTCACCTAGCTTAACCCAACATAATAGAGATATACACTTTCTCCCATACAGAGCCTTATAAGAGGCTATCTAGATACTGGAATGGTGGCTGTTATTATAAGCATACTCTGCTAGTGGCAGATACGCATCCTAGTTACCCCTCGTCTCTAATACACATGCCTTCTAAGGTCTGGAAGGTCCTCTCGACCTGACCATCTATCTGGGGGTGATAAGCAGTGCTAAATCGCAACCTGGTCCCTAATGCATGCTGTAACAACCTCCAGAAGTTCAATGTGAACCTAGGGTCTCTATCAGATACTATGCTACTGGGAACTCTGTGAAGTCGCACTATCTCGCGTATATACAGCTGGGCTAATCTATCTAATGAATTAGTAGCCTTAATCGCTAAAAAGTGTGTGGACTTCGTCAATCTATCTACAACTATCCAGATAGCATCGTGTCTAGAGTAGACCTGATCACGGGATGGGCTTGTTTAGAAATCGGCTAGGCTTACCCGAGCCCGATACTGTTTGAATAGTACCAGGCCAGGCTCAAGCCCGGTTAAAAATAGGTCGGGCCTTGGCCAGCCCGGTTAAAAATGGGCCGGTTGCCCAACTCTTTTTTTTTACATTTTTATCTTTTTTAGTTTTAAATATTATATATATATATTTATTTTATTATTTATTAGGCATAGTTTTATTCTTATTTTAAATTCTAAATAACTCATTAAAAAATTACAAAAAGTTTAAATAACTTTAAAAAATATATATAAAAGATAGTAAAACCTCTCAAAATAATAATTTTTCTAATAATATTACTATTAATAATTTATTTTATTTGAATTATAATTTATTAATAATATATTATACAATAAGTAAAGGTAAAAATAATAATAATCATATATGTTATATAATTCTTTTTTATTTATATATATAGTTATAAATAAATGTTCTAATAATAGTATTTATTAATAATATATAAAAAATATTTATAATACAGGCGAGCTCGAGCTCGGGCCGGGCTTTTAAAAAAAGCTCAAGCTCGGCCCTTTTTTAAAACGAGCTCATTTTTTTTTCGAGCCTTTTTTCTCTGGCTCATATCCATTTTTTTCAAGCCGGGCAGGCTTCTCGGCCCACGATTAGGTCTAATCCAGAGGATGTCCTGAGTAACCCCATAACAAAATCCATAGCTATACTATCCTATTTCCACTTTAGGATATTTAGGGGTTGCAATAAACCAACAGGTCTCTAATGCTCTATCTTAACCCTCTAGCACACTAAACACCATGCCACATAATCTGTAATGTCATTCTTCATTCCTGGCCATTAGAAATTTCTTTTTAAATCTTGGTACATTTTGGTGGCCCCTGGATAGATAGTATATTTACTCATGTATGCCTCCTTTAAAATTCTCTTTCTCATTTCGTAATTACTAGGCACACAAATTCTATCTCGATATACAATCACATCATCCTTAGATATTTTGTAATCTGAGGTCCTACCTTGGGAAATTTTGCTCCTAATTTGTTTCAAGAATTCATCCTCTCTCTGGGCATCTAAGATCTGAGTTCTCAACTTATTTTCAATTTAGGTCTCACTCAAAAATAGTTTGCCCGATACCAGTTGGCAAGAGAGGTTCAGATTTCTAAATTTTTCTAGGAGCTCTTGCTCCTTGATCATCATATGGGCAGCGTGGATGGATTTCCACTACATTGACCTTACCCGGATGGTATTTCAATACATAATCATAGTATTTCAGGAACTCCATCCATCTCCTTTGTCTCATATTAAGTACCTTCTGATTGAACAGGTATTTCAGACTCTTGTGGTCACTATAGATTTCTATACTTGCACCGTATAGATAGTGCCTCTAAATCTTAAGAGCAAATACTACTGTAGCTAACTGTAAGTCATGTGTGGGATAGTTCTCCTCATGAGGCCTCAACTATCTAGAGGCATACACCACTACCCTACCCTGCTGCATCAACATGCATCCTAACCCTCTCCTTGAGGCATCATTATACACCATAAATGGTAAACTAGGGTCAGGAATAACTAGCACAGGGGTAGTGGTCAATCGGAGTTTCAATTCCTGGAAACTCCTCTCACATCTATTATCCTACACAAAAGGTGTATTCTTCCAAGTCAACCTCATGAGTGGCAAAGCCATATGAGAAAAGCCCTGAATAAATCGTTTATAATATCCTGCCAAACCAAGAAAACTCTTAACCTCAGTGATAGTCCTAGGTCTATCCCATTGTAACACAGCCTCAACTTTATGGGGATCTATCGCAACCCCATCTCATGAGATCACATGACCTAAGAATTTCACCTTGGTTAGCCAAAACTCACATTTACTTAGTTTGGCATATAATTTCTTATCTCTCTAGGACTAATTTCATATGCCTCTCATGCTCTTCAAAAGATCTAGAGTACACTAAAATATCATCAATAAAGACCACAACAAATTTATCCAAATATGGTCTGAATACTCTGTTCATATAATCCATAAACACAGTGGGCCCATTTATCAGCCCGAATGGCATCACAAGGAACTCATAATGCCTATATCTAGTTCTGAAGGCCGTCTTTGGGACATCTTCCACTCTTACCCTCAGTTGGTGATACCCAGATCTAAGATCTATCTTAGAAAATATCGATGCCCCAGCCAACTGATCTAACAAGTCATCTATTCTAGGGAGAAGATATTTATTTTTGCTAGTAACTTTATTCAGTTCTCTATAATCTATACACAAGTGTCTTTCTCCTTGGTTCTCTTCTCCTTGGCAAATTTGAAATTCTACCATTGGTTCTAGACCTAAAACATAACCAAAAAGCTAAACTAAACCATAGAAAGAGAGGAGGAAAGGAGAGGAACAAGATTGGAGGAAGATGGAGCATGAAAATCTACAAATTTCCTTACCTTTTCCTTGATTTTTCTCTTCCTTTTCTTCCCCTTTTTGATGCACCTAAGAGAGTAGAACAACTTCTGTATTTTGGGTAGAAAATTTCGTGCTTAAAAAGGTGGAAGAAGAAAGGAGAAATGTGTGGGAGTTTCTAAAAGCATATTTTTCCAAAAATTCCAATTTTGTCCTTCCATAATGGCAATTTCGTTTTGGCTTCATTTTAGCTCCTTTTTGAGAACCTTCTTTTCCATTATAAAAGTTAGGTTCCCAATTTAATAAAATTCCTTTAGAATCACTCAATTTGGAGCTACAATCTTACTAAACAAACCGGTCAAAGTTTGGGTCAACTGACGTTGAAAAACATACACCAGAGGGGATGTACCAGTCCCGGGGCTTCCCATAGTTTTTGTGGCCTTTGAGAACCTTGAGCAACTCAAAATTTTCATTTAAAATACCCTCCTATGTGGTTTTCCAAAAGTTGCACTTATTTAAGAAAATGCCATTACGTTTCGTCAATTTTTGTAGCAAATTATTTCTCCATCCTAACTCTATTTTTCTTTCTGTCTAAGCCTAAAATTAACATTTTTAGGAGTCTAGGACTTACCTCAAATGTTTTAGGACATTATCTAGGTCATTTCAGAGGACTTACTTTTATATGACTCATTTCGTCGTTTTACAAAAATTACGTTCATTACATTTTCCACCCCTTTAAAATAATTTTCATCCTCAAAATTTAAATACATTCCTTAGGGAAATAGTTCTGGATATTTCTGTCTCATCTCATTCTCCAGCTCCCAGGTTGCCTCCTCAGGCATTAGACCCTTCCAAACCACTTTCACTAGAGGGATGCTCTTATTTCTTAGCTGTTTCAGCTTGATATCTACAATCCTCTTTGGTTTCACTACATAAGAAAGATTTTCCTACAATTGGATATGCTTATATTCTATGGCATGTGAGGGGTCTGGTAAGTACTTTTTCAGTTAAGAGACATGAAAAACGTTATAGATTTGGGCTAGGTTTGGAGGTAGGGCTATCCGGTAAGCCACGGAGCCAATTTTCTCAAGGATTTCAAATAAGCCAATATACCTAGGACTGAGCTTTCTTACCCTCATAGACTAACCTACCCCAGTCACTGAAGATACCTGGATGAATACATGGTCTATCTCGAACTCTAACGGCCTCCTTCTCCTATCGGCATAACTCTTCTGTCTACTCTGGGCCGTAAGGAGTTTCCTTGTAATCATCTCTATTTGCTGGGTAGTCTGGTCAATTAATTCAGGTCCTAATAAACTCCACTCATCTAGCTTGACCCAACATAATGGAGATCTACACTTTCTCCCATATGGAGCCTCATAAGGGGCCATATGGATACTGAAATGGTAGCTGTTATTATAAGCGAAATCTGCTAGTGGTAGATACACATCCCAGTTACCCCTCGTCTCTAATACACATGTCTTTAACATGTCCTTTAGGGTCTGGATGGTCCTCTTAGTCTGACCATCTGTCTAGGGAGATAAGCAGTGCTAAATCGCAACCTGGTACTTAAGGCATGCTATAACGACCTCTAGAAGTTCATTGTGAACCTAGGGTCTCTATCAGATGCTATGCTACTAGGAACTCCATGAAGTTGCACTATCTTGCATATATACAACTGGGCTAATCTATCTAATGAATAAGTAGCCTTAATTGCTACAAAGTGTGCAGACTTCGTCAATCTATCTATAACTACCTAGATAGCATCGTGTCCAGAGGATATCCTGGGTAACCGCATAACAAAATCCATAGCTATATTATCCTATTTCTACTCTGGGATATCTAGGGGTTGCAATAACCTAGTAGGTCTCTGATGCTCTATCATAACCCTCGGCACACTAAACACCTTGCCACATAATTTGTAATGTCATTTTTCATTCTTGGCCACCAGAAACTTGTTTTTAAATCTTTGTACATCTTGGTGGCCCTTGGATGGATAGTATATTTACTCTTGTGTGCCTCCTCTAAAATTCTCTCTCAATTCGTTATTATTAGGCACACAGATTCTATCTCGATATACTATCATATCATCCTTAGATATTCTGTAATCTAAGGTCTTACCCTGAGAAATTTCGCTCTTAATTTATTTCAAGAATTCATCCTCTCTCTGGGTATCTAAGATCTAGGTTCTCAACTCATTCTCAATTCGAGTCTCACTCAAAAATAGTCTGCCAGTACCAGCTGACAAGAGAGGTTCAGATTTCTAAATTTTTCTAAAACCTCCTGCTCCCTGATCATCATATAAGCAACGTGGATGGATTTCCTACTCAGGGTATTGACCACCACATTGGCCTTACCCAGATGGTATTTCAATACATAATCATATCATAGTCTTTCAGGAATTTTATCCATCTCCTATGTCTCATATTGAGTTCCTTCTGATCAAACAGGTATTTCAGACTCTTGTGGTCACTATAGATTTCTATACTCGCATCGTATAGATAGTGCCTCCAAATCTTAAGAGTGAATACTACTGCAGCTAACTCTAAGTCATGTGTGGGATAGTTCTCCTCGTGAGGCCTCAACTGTCTAGAGGCATACATCACTACTCTACCCTGCTGCATCAACACACATCCTAACCCTTTCCTTGAGGCATCACTATACACCACAAATGGTAAACTAGGGTCAGGAATAACTAGCACAGGGGCAGTGGTCAATCAGAGTTTCTACTGTTGAAAACTCTTCTCACATCTATCATCCCACACAAAAGGTGTATCTTTTTGAGTCAACCTAGTGAGTGGCAAGGCCATCTGAGAAAAGCCCTGAATAAATCATCTATAGTATCTTGCCAAACCAAGAAAACTCTTAACCTCAATGATAGTTCTAGGTCTATACCACTATAACATAGCCTTAACTTTATGGGGATCTACTGCGACCCCGTCTTGTGAGATCACATGACTTAAGAATTTCACTTCGGTTAGCCAAAACTCACATTTACTTAGTTTGGCATATAATCTCTTATCTCTTAAAGCCTCTAAGACTAATCTCATATGCCTCTCATGATCTTCAAAAGATTTGGAGTACACTAAAATATCATCAATAAAGACCACAACAAATTTATCCAGAAATAGTCTGAATACTCTATTTATATAATCCATAAACACAGCGGGTGCATTTGTTAGCCCGAATAGCATCACAAGGAACTCATAATGCCCATATCTAGTTCTGAAGGCCGTCTTTAGGACATCTTCTGCTCTCACCCTCAGTTGGTGATACCCAGATCTAAGATCTATCTTAGAAAATACCGATGCCTCAGCCAACTGATCTAACAAGTCATTTATTCTAGGGAGAGGATATTTATTTTTGCTAGTAACTTTATTTAGTTCTCTATAATCTATGCACAATCTCAAGTTATTATCTTTCTTTTTCACAAACAACACTAGAGCTGCCCAGGGTGACATACTACAACATATGAACCCTTTCTCTAACTACTCCTCTATCGGATTCTTTAATTCAGTAAGCTCGGTGGGAGCCATCCTATAGAAAGCCTTGGACACTGGTCCAGCCCTAGGCTCTATATTTATAGGGAACTCTAGCTCTCTCTTAGGGGGTAGGCCACTAAAGTTAAAATCTTTAGGGAAGACCTCTGGGAATTCCCTAACTATCGAGATCTCCTTTATCCTTTCTTCTACCTCGGCCTGAATAGAGAAAAAGACTAAAAACCGCTGACATCCAAGCTCTAGGTGTCTCTTAGCCTGGGTAGTAGTTATGAAAGATAACTCGGCCCCTATCCTAGGTATGGTCCTACAAAATGGTACAGATATGGTTTGATGTTCTCAATCAAGGACAACATTATTAATAGTCATTCAGTTCATGCCAACAATTAAATCAATATCATGAAATGACATACAAATCAAATCAATGGTAGTATGACAATGATTAAACTGTACAGTGATATTCAAACAAGCATGGGAAGTAACAACGTGGCTTCTAGTAGGTGTGGTAATAGACAAATCAAATGGCAAAGTACTAATGGCTAGACCCAAATGTCTCACACAGTCATAAGATATAAACGAGTAACTAGCACCTGAATCAAATATTGCAATCATAAGAAAATCATTTATTATGAGCATACCTCGGATAAGACTGGGAGACGTACTAGCCTCCTGCTGAGAAAGGGCAAACACTCTGCCTTGGGTATGTGGCCTGGGACGAGGTGGTCTAAATGGAGGTGTTGAATCCACCTGGGGACAGTTTCTAGCAATGTGCCCAGCTTCCCACACTTCTAGCACGTCACCATGGATTGTTGTGGGGTGGCAGAAGTAAAAGGCTGAGGCTGAGGCTGAGGGACCTCTCTCCTGGCTTCCTCTTGTCTACCGAGGGACTCCTGTAGCCACACAATCATCTCATGTTACTACTGGATAAGGTACTATTGCTGGGCCATCATGTTCTTAAATCTATCAATCCGATTTGTGATAGCCCACAAGGGGTCCGCAGACTCAACTTCTGGCTCTCTAGGTGGTCTACCCTTGCCTCTGCCTCTTCTTGTCTCAACCATTTTCATTGAAAAATAATCACAATTTAAACACATATACATAGGTATTCCACCTGAAAGCAAAGCAATTACATCACTCAAGAGCCAAATACCGAGCAAAAGTGCCTAAACCTTTGCTCTGATACCAATAAATGTAACACCATATATTTCTAGCTCATCTCATGATATTCATATGCTTCATATTGTCAAATTCATGGGAGTGTAAAGAGAAAGGGAATAAAATAGTGAATTTCTTTACGTTGCGTCATACTTAAAAATTCCATTCGAAGTCACGTAGACTGTGTAAGCTCATATCATACATTCTCATATTTAATTACATGAATACAACTTATTTATATCATAAAATGTGGCCTACAACTTAAGAAAACCGAAATGGAGCACAAAACATGGACATTCATTTTTGCCAGCTTTTGCCTCTTTTTTGTCCAAAACTTTGGAAAATCATAACTAATTCTAGAAAAATTGAAAACATGCATTCTTGGTCATTCTGGAAAGCTACGGATGTCTACTTCACACTAAAAATGCATCCAGACCATAACATCCATCACAGAGGATGTTTGACATCCAAAAAGGTTCAAAAATAAATGTAATGCCATAATTTCTTAGCTCATTCCATGCTATCTTTATACCTCATATCAATTAATTCATATAAGAGGCAAAAAAATGGCATTAAAATATTAATTATTTTTGTATTGTGTCGCGTATAAAAATTTTGTTCGGTGTCACGTGAACCGTGTAAGCTCATACAACACATTCCCATATTTAATTACATGGATACAACTCATTTGGATCATCAAAAGTAGCCTACATCTCAAGAAACTCGAGATGAAGCATAAAATATGGACATTCATTTTTGGCCAACTTTGGCTCATTTCTGTCACAAAATTTGGAAAATCATAACTAATTCTAGAAAACTTGAAATCATGCATTCTTTGCCATTTTGGAAAGCTACACATGTCTCCTTCATGTGAAAAATACTTCCAAACTACAAAACACAACATAGAGAACGTTTGACATTCGAGAAAGTCCATAGGTCTGGCTGTCCTTTGGTGCTGTCACAGAATTCTATAGCAAATTTCAAAACTGTCCAATTAATTTCAAAAAACTCCAATCCATGTAAATGATACCAATCTAGAAATCTATGGATGTTAGCTAAAGGGAAAAAATATTTCCAGACCAGCTCAGGTAGCCTTGACCTCATAATTCAAAAGAATAGTAACTCAGGTCAGGTAAAACTCCTAATACTAGATAGAATGTTTAAAAATTCATATCTCCCTCTCTAGACCTCCAAATGACTTGTTTCTTATTGGCACGAGTCACTGTGAATATCTGGTTTCTCTGTATAAATTTTTGTGGTAATTGGACATCATTTGTCCCATGAATGACAGAATTTAATTTCGGACCAGTGATACAGTACCAAGGACCAAAACCAGAAAAATTCCCAACTTCAACAATTCGCCAAATATTCTACAGACCTCCAAAAATTACCAAATTTAGCTTTTCAAAAAGCCCTCAATAAGCTCTAGATGCTTGCCAATGTTTAGACTAAGAAGAGCTCATTTGGAAAAAATGTGATATAGCCTCATGAAATGGACACTTTTGCTTCCTATCAAGAGTCACTTTGGTCCAAACGGCCTCCTCTTGAGTTTGGCACCTCTTGGGCAAGTTTAAAAGCATAATTATGACTTTTGGGAACTGACCAAATGGTCCTAAACCCCATGCATCTAAATTTGGTCATTCCACATTCAAGAATACATAGTTGCATCAAGCCATCCAAGAGCCAATTTGCATAATTCCATGAATTTAGTGTCACATAAGGTCTACATCATATTCATACATCATTCTACATTTGTTTATGGTCTTACATCACAAAAATAATATGTACAAGCTCACTTTGACATTCAAATATAAATAAGGTTATATAATATGCAAAATGCAATCTCTCAAGGTCTTTGGCTTGCACTCCTTGTTTCTTGAACATCACCTAGGCATTTCAAGATAATGGAGAGAAGGAGAGTGACATTCTTAAAATCTCAATAGCTTACATACCCATTCACACATACATTCAAAATATACATACATCAAGATCTCAAGTGTGCAAACATAAAATGTATAATACTACATTTCCATACCACATTTCCACATCAAGCCATTTTCATGCTCTAGGGATTTTTGGTTTTGTCTCACTCCATTTCTATGACTTTTGGATTTGCCTCACTCATGGTCTTGGGACTTTTGACCTAGCCTCACACATCCATGGGACTTTTTGTCTAGTCTCACCCATGCCTTGAGACTTTTGGCACATCCTCACCCACTTTAAGGGACTTTTGGCATCACCTCACGCTTGAGAGTCATTCTCACAATCAATGGCATTCAAGACAACACATTGGTACCAATGCAACCTCAAGACATCAAGTGGCATGTTCTCAAATCATAAGAGCATATACAAGCACACAACATATACATATGCACACAAGAATGCAAGAGAATGAGGTGAAGAGCTACCTTTCAATTAATACAAGCTTTACTTTGCTAATTCCTTCCCCTCCTTGATCTCACAAGAGCACTTAGGTGGCTGATTGTTCTCTTAGCCTAGACATCACAAGGAGTACACAATCACATAATTGAAGCAAGCCAAGACATTAAACTAAAGCTTAAACACACACTTGGTTTCATACTTGGCATTATGGTTCCATATTTGGCCTAATAAAGCAACTCTTGCATTGCAAGTTCTAGGCTCCATTCTCTTATTATTTCTAGGCTTCTTAGACTCATTTAAGGTCCTTGGAGCCATCACACATTCAATTGCACAATTGGAAAATGAAGTTGTTTCACAAAGCACCATTATGGACACCATTGTTCCATCTCCCAATCTATGGCTCCTAAACTTTTCCCAATGGCTTCTCCCATTTTCTAACATCATATAAAGTCCCAAACCAAGGCTAGAACAAATTAAAACATCCCCTAACCTAATGAACCTAGCTTAGCCGAAATATGCACCATAATGGAGGTTCATGGACTTTGTGATTTTTCCTTGATGGGAGAGCCACTTGGGAGGCTTTCTAGAGGTCTTAAGAGCTCAAGGGAATGTTCAACTAGCCAAGGAAACATTCACACAAAATCAGATTTTGCAAAACCCTAGAAAACACTACACTTTTCTAACTTGTTTTCTATTAGTTTTTCTTGGAATTTCTTGCCATATTCCATCTCTCCATGGCCTAAAACCCTTGTTCCTTCCTTGTATTTGGACAGAACATCCTCCTTTCCTTTGGTTCTGTTCTTGGCCGAAATACACACAAAGGGAGGGGAAAGAGAAGATGCAACAAAAAGCAAGGATTACCTAGGATTCAAGTGAGCTTTCAAGTGTCTTTCTCCTTGGTTCTCTTCTCCTTGGAAAATTCAAAATTCTCCCCTTGGTTCTGGACCTAAAACAGAACCAAAAAGCTCAACTAAACCATAGAAAGAGAGGAGGAAAGGAGAGGAACAAGATTGGAGGAAGATGAAGCATGAAAATCTATAAATTTTCTTACCTTTTCCTTGATTTTTCTCCTCCTTTTCTTCCCCTTTTTGATGCACCTAAGAGAGTATATCAACTTCTATATTTTGGACAGAAAATTTCATGCTTAAGAAGGTGGAAGAAGAAAGGAGAAGTGTGTGGGAGTTCCTAGAAGCATACTTTTCCAAAAATTCTAATTTTATCCTTCCGTAATGGCAATTTCATTGCGGCTTTGTTTTAGCTCCTTTTTTAAAATCGCATTTTCCATTATAAAATTTAGGTTCCTAATTTAATAAAATACATTTGGAATCACTCAATTTGGAGCTAAAACTTTACTAAATGAACTGGTCAAAATTTAGGGCAACTAACGTTGAAAAACATACACCAGAGGAGCTTTACCAGTCCCAGAGCTTCCCATAGTTTTTGGGGCCTTTGAAAATCTTGGGCAACTCAACACTTTCATTTAAAAAGCCCTCCTATGTGGTTTTCCAAAAGTTACTTTTACTTACGAAAATGCCATTACGTTTTGTCAGTTTTCGTCACAAATTATTTCTCCATCCTAACTCCGTTTTTCCTTCCATTTGAGCATAGAATTATCATTTTTAGGAGTCTAGGACTCTACCCAAATTTTTTGGGACATTATCTAGGTCAATTTGAAGGACTTACATTTATAAGACTCATTTCATCATTTTATAGAAATTACATTCATTACATAAGGCACCTAATGAAGCAACCTTAAGAAAACATGATCTTGGCTCCATTTAAGCTTCTTGGAGCCATCACACATTCATTTCAAGGAGCCTAGCTAGGTGTTGCTTCTTTAAGTCACAATATTGAACCTATAGCTACATCTCATTATCTATGACTTCTAAAATTTTTCCAAGGCTTCTTCTCATACTCTCCCATCATATATGATGTAAAACCAAGCTTGGAAGAATATAAAACCATCCCTTGGTACTTTTTCCACCCTAGGCTAAGACTATACTTCTTTAAAGGGACCAAGGAGTTTTCTTTGTTTCCTTGATAAGAGATGCATGTGGAAGCCTCTCTAGAGATCTTAAAAGCTCATACAAATACTTACATTAGCCTAAAAACTCTTGGACAAAATTAGAATTTTAATTATGTTCTCAAAACCCTAACTTTTCTATCTTACAATTTCATGGTTCTTTCTTTATTTCCTTTGCATATTATTTCTTCCTACATTCAAATTCATATTTTTCACTCTTGGTTCTATCCAAAAACAACTCCTTCATGTCTATTCCTATGAAGGCCAAAACTCACCCATATATGAACAAAAAGGAAGAAGCATGGAGGCTAATGGTTTTACCTTGAATTCAAGCTTTTCTCAAGAGCTTTTCCTTTCCCTTTGGCTCTCTTCCTCCAACTTAAACTCCTCCCCTCTAGTCTGAGCTCAAAGAAAAACCAAAAGCTTCAATAAATCCATGGGAAGGAAGAGAAGGAGGAGAAGAAATTTACTAAAGAGAAACTAAGAAAATTCATGAATTTTCATACCTTTCACTTGGTTTTTCTTCTCCTTTTTCCTCATCCCTTGTGCTCCTATCTCTCTAGGTCTCCCTATTTGTTTTTGGCTGATATAGTCAGTCATATGAAGGGAAGAGTGAGGCATCCATATGTATATATGAAGAAGGAATAAAAATGTTCTAAAGAAATTCCATTTATGTCCCGTAAACTTGGTATTTTTGTTTCTAATTTGTTTTAGCTCCTTTTTGAAAACCATCTTTTCCATCATAAATTTAAGTTCTCTAACTTATAAAATATCTTTGGAATCACTCAATTTGGAGCTAAAACCTTCCCGAATGAAAGGTTTAAAGTTCGGGTCAACCGTCATTAGAAAATGTACACCAGAGGGGTTTTAACTTTCTCGGGGCTTCCCATGGTTTTCAAGACTTTGAAAACCCCAAAAAGCTCAAATTTTTCATTTAAAAAGCCTTCTTGTGAGTATTCCCAAAATTGCCCTAAATTACAAAAATATCATTACATTATGTAACTATTTCATTAAATTTCGTCTGGTTAATTTAGCTTCTATTTCAGGGCACTTCTGACCTCTTATTTTTATTACTTAATGTCTAGATCATTATTCTAATTTTTTTAGACCTTAACCACTTTATTTTAAAGGACTTACTTTTGAAACATATTTGTTTTTGTCATTTTTACGAAAATCGGGCATTACAAGTTTCAATCCATAAATGTATCATGTGTGGCTAGTTCAACATGTCATAATTATCATACAACTTAAAATCACCTTTCCACTTGGAAGTATACACATATTCATTTAAGAACTTAAGGTGCCAAATTACAATATATTATTTATTATAATCTATAAATAGTCTTTACATCATATTCTCATGCTTTTAAATGTGTTGGCATGACCACTCATGAAAATATACTAATGCATATTCATAAATACAAGAAAATTCCTTAAAACAACTTTCATTATCGAAGTAACTCTTTCTAAGCCTTTTGTTTATCATTCTTGTTTCCTTGAGAATTACCTAGCAATGGTTTGTAGAAATAGGAAAAAATGAGATTCAAATAATTCTAATGGCTAATCCAACATTCAAACATATATATGGCTCACTCAAGTTCTAAGATGCAAGTATGCATGTTATACAACCATATATAAATCATATTCATGCATTAGGCATCTCATGGCTCTATTAAGAGCAATATCAAGCTCTAAGGACTTTTGGTCTAGCTTTACCCAATATTTAGGGACTTTTGGTTTAATCTCACTCTCTTTTAGAAATTTTTGACTTAACCTTACCCACACTTAGGACTTTTGGCATAGTCTCATCCACATTTAAAGACTTTTAGCCTTATCTCAACCATTTCAAAAAACTTTTGCCACAACCTCACCCATCAAGAGCTAAACCAATTCCAAATGCAATCAATACTATGCAATTACCTATTATTATCAAGCAACCAACAATATACAAAATTTGCAACCATTACATGTAATCCAAGACACTTAAGCAAACTAAGCACATATACACAAGAATGGAGGAAAAGCTACCTTGACACAAAGATTCTAATTAATTCCCCTTAGTATCCTTCTCTTATTTTATGGCCTTACACCCACACTTGAATGTAAATTCACTAGATTGGCCTAGACACATCAAATGAAGCATAAAATCAATAATGGAACTGTAATATCCAGCTCCTAAAAAATGTGAGGAAACGTGAGAAACGTAATGTACAGTTTCTCCGTAAACGTACAAAATTCACCGGATATAAAAAGAAGTCCCCCAGATATAGTGATTTAAGGTCCAATAAAATTTGAATAATATTCTAGACCTCAAATAATGGTGATTCAAGGTCAGATGTGCCTTGAAACTGGAGCCAGAATAGCCAGACAAATTTTAACGAAAATGCAACAAAAGGTAATGGCATTTTTGTAATTTCGGGTAATTTTTAGAATACTCATAGGAGGTCTTTTTAAATGAAAAATTTAGGTTCTTTGGGGTTTTCAGAGATCTTGAAAATTATGAAAAGCCTCGAGATAGTCAAAGCCCCTCCGGTAGATATTTTCCAATGACAGTGAACCCAAACTTTGACTAATTCATTTGAAAAGGTTTTAACTCTAAATTGAGTGATTCTAAATGTATTTTATAAGATTGAGGGTCTAATTTTATAATGAAAAATATGGTTCTCAAAAAGGAACTAAAACAAATTAGAAATGAAAATACCAAGAACAAAGGATGAAATTGGAATTTTTGAAAAAGGAAAGTTCAAGAACCACTTTTAAATACATGCTCCTCTTCTCTCCCTCTTAGAACTGACTTTGTTTCTGCCCAAGAACAGAAGGGAGAGTAGCTATGAATGGCATCCAAGAGTAAAGGAAAATAAAGAGGAAAAATTCAAGAAAAAGGTAAGAAAAGTGTGAAATTTTATCTCTCCCCTTTAGTAAACTTGTTCCTCTCATTCTCCTCTTCATTTCTATGGTTTCATTAATGGATTTGGTGATGTTTTGGGTCTGGTCTAGAGGGGGAATAACAAAATTTGAAGGAGAGGAATTCACCACTTAGAAGAGCACTTAAGAAAAGCTAAGAAATCAAGGTTAAGTTGTTGTCTTCCATGCTTCTTCTTCCTTGCTCCCCCTTGTAAGCATTTCGTCCCATATAGAGCCCAAGCAAAAGGAGATGAATTCTAGTCCTAGCAAAGGAGATTCATAGGTTTTGGAGTGTGAAAAGCAAGTAGGTGCAAAGAAATCAAAGAAAGAAGCATAAAAATACAAGATAGAAAAGTTAGGGATTTATGAAGACATTGCGAAATCTATTTTGATCTATGAATTCCTTAGCCTAGATGAGTGTTTGCTTGAGTTTCTAAGACCCTAGAGACCTCCCCACATACCTCTTCCATCAAGAAAATAAAGCAAACTCATTGCTGCCCTTTTTCATGTGTCATTTCAGCCTAGGGCAAAACTATAGGTTAGGGATAGTTTTAATTTCATTTAAGTTTGGTTTTGTATCATATGTGAGGGGAGAAGATGAGAGAAAGTCTAAAGAAATTTTTGGAAACTTTCATAAATAGAAGGAAAGAATGGAGCCAAGAACTCAAATTATGGATATTGCTTCATTAGTTGCATTTTGGAACTAAAAAAGGGCCATTAGACCAAATTAATGTTTAAGGAAGATGTATAGTTTTAGGAATGATTCCAAGAGCTTAATTGGCTTCCATGTTTTATGTTTAGGCCAAGGGAAACAAGTCTCACATTTTTGTGAGTGTGGGGCTAAAGGAAAAGAGCTAAGGTTCAAGGAAAAAGTGTGTAAATGCAAGGAAGGTAGCTCTCTCTTCTTTCTCCCATACATGAATGAATGTCTTTCTTATCTTTGAATGTGTGTGTGTGTGTGTGTGTTTTAAGCTATAAAAAATATTTTAGCATATGTCTAGATGCCATGGTACCATGATGTTGTATTATGTGTTCAAATGATGCTTAATATGTTTGCTTTGATTTGCTTCAGTGTGGTGAAACCAAGAACCCTCTAGCTTTGGTGAAGATGAGCCAAGAACCCTTAATTGGTTGAGATAAAGAGAAAGTATCCTAAGTGTGAGGTTTAGTTCAAGACCTTTTAAGAGAATAGGTGAGGCAAGTCCAAAATTCACAAGAGAAAGGGGTGAGGCTAAACCACTTGCTTAGCAAACCTATGCATGTTTGTATGACTTCTTGAATCCTAAGCATGTTCCATAGATGATTACATGTTTTATGATATTCATGCATACATTCTAGACTTGGATTTGAATTCTTTATATATGATGGAAAGGGAGATAAGCTATTGGGATTCTTTGAATCTCATTCCCTCATCTCCAATGTCTTAACATGCTAGGTGAAGTAAATGAGCAAGGTAATGGAAGCCATCAAGTTGGGAGATGAAGAATTGACAACAAAGTGTATAGTTTTGTTCACTTTGTAGCTAGATATATGGCATATGATGTAATTCTATGATGGAAATGTTGTATAACCATTTGAACATGTGTATATACCCAAATATTTGATGTATGTATGAAACTTAGTGTCAAATGAATGTTATTATGGTTTTTAGATTCTTGATGACAAAGGGTAGCATGTATGTCCTTGTATGTGGCATAGGGTGAGAATGTGAATTCTTAAATTCTGGGTTCATAAACCTTTGAGACAAGTTTCCTAGGTCATTTTGGTGCATTCCCACGTGCTCAAGTGATCACACAAGCTTTGGAAGCAAAATTGGACACTTTGGTGCTAGTAAAAACCATAAAAGTGACTAAACTAGAACCTTATAGCACAAACTGACCAAATGGACAAATCTTCCTATAATATTTGGTAGACATGTAGAGCTCATTGAGAGTTTTTTGTGAAGCTAAAGTGCAAAAAAATCAGATCTCTATAGAATTAATTATGAATTTTCAAAGTTGAAATTTTTTTGCTATTTTGGTGCATGCACTGTTCATGTGGTTAGTTTTGCGTTATATATCAAATGATGTCTAATGTCATACCTTTGTTTTATAACACTTTTCCTACTACAATTACCTCATATAAAACTTAGAGGAGTCAACGAAACCCTGAAGTGATAAAAATTTTCATTTTAAAACTTCCTCATACAATTTCACTATTCATTTGGTCATTTCCAAATTCTTATCTAACTTTGAAAATACAGACTTAATTATAAAAAAATCATATGAGGTTAATTCAGGACTCTACTTTAAGCTCTCTAAGCCCTTTACATGAGGAAAATACTTACTTAGCGGAGCGCATATAAATTCATATAAAGTTACCCCTACAACAAATTGGACAGTTTTACCCCTCATTGGTCATATTATTATTATTATTATTATTATTATTATTTTTCCTTTATATAAGCACATGCATTCTTGCATCTTAGGCATACTAGTCATACTCTTTTTACTTCAGGGTTAGGTATATACATGGCTTTCCATTTTATACCTGAGTACCTTACAGTGTCATAATATAACTCATACACACAGTAATCTAAAATATTTAATTATATGACAAAATGTGGTGCATAAAAGTAAGGTCCTCGATTTATGTCTCCACATTCTTTGCTCTTTCTTTTCCTGAACTCAGACCTAGCATGGGTTATATTTGGGATGAGATTATAAAATCTCAGTAGTAGTAAACCAATCTCATTCACAAGCAAGCATGTAAGTACAAGGAATACAAGGAATTTCATACAAGGCCAAGCACAATCTAAGCATACATGTCTCATCTTATAGCATAAATGACAACTTAATATAGCATAACACTCATCATTATACAAACATACAAGCTTAAGGAAAGAGAGAGGAAAACTACTACCTTAGCAAACTTTGCACCTCAATCCTTGGGACTCGGTTTACTTGCTTTTGGAGTTCCCAAAACAACATCAAACCTTATAATCATAATAATAATTTATTACAATCAACACATAAACCTTAACTTCTAAAGTAGGATGACCCTTTTGAACTTAATGGGACCATTGGAATTGGAAAAATCTAACTCCTTCCCTTCCTATTCACTATGGCCGAATAGTATGCATTTCTTGGCCAAAATTTATGAATTTTATCCCATGAGTTTTAGGGGCTTTCCCATAGGTATTCCTAGCTAAAAACACCCTTTTTAATCCATTGGAATGGATAACATCATCAAATTCGAGCCCCAACATCACGTTTTGGTCATCACATAATCTAGCTTCGTTTTAGGCTCAAAAGTGCGTTTCTTTGGTTCTAAAAATTCCATAGCCTTTTCCTTTATGTTTTAGTACTTGAAATTTGGTATACATGACTTTAAGACAACAAGAAAAAATCATAAAAATTTTGGGAAATTTCTAACAACATCTCCCTATGATTTCTATTTTTTCAAAAATTACAATCTTTGTATTTTTCAAAGTCCTAGCACATAACAACAATAACTAAGCTCATATGGCCTTCATGTTCAACATATAAACTTCATTTCAAGGCCTTCATATTCAACATATAAACTCCATTTCTAATTATTCATATGCTATCCAAAAATGACTCATAGCTAGGGTTTAACAAAACTAGCTTAAAGTATGTGATTTGTAAGTATAAGATGGAGAAAACTTACTCTTTAAGCTTAGTCCTTGCTTCCTTTGCTTTTCTCACACTAAAATCCTTTCTCTTCCCACTTAGAGCAACATTTCACCTTGAAGAAAAGATGAACATGCAGCTGCCTTTTGGAGGAAATGGTTGGAGGATGGAGAAGATGAAGAAATTTGGTGAAAAATGGTGGTAGTTTTGCTTGGTTTCACTTCTTCTTCCACTTTTTCTCCCTCCCTCTCTCTCTTCACGTTTTTCTCTCCTCCTCCCTTGTGTGTGGCATGAAAATGGTGGAATGGAGGTGAAGGAGATGAATTTGGATGAAGTTAAATGGTCATACTAAATTTGGACCCTTAGATCAACCTTTTCAAGATCAAATCTTAACCTTCCATTCCTTTTTCTTTTGATTTTCTAATTTCATAACTAAATATCTTCTTCCAAAAATTCTTGGCCACACACTTGGATACCTTTTCTTAGCCCTTAAATTATGAATAGTAACCACGGTTAATTTCTTAACTCAACCATGGTCAATTTTTAACTCAACCATAGTTAGTTTCTAACTTAACCATGGTTAATTCTTTAAAATGACTAAAATCCTTTTCTTCTTTCCCTTTTATTTTATATTTATCTTTGGGTTTCATCTTCTCTAAAACCTTGATTATATCTTCTCTTCTCTTTTGGGCCTTTAGAATTAGCTATTGGGCCTTACAGCAGTCTAACAATTGATATCCGAGCCCGATTAAGATTTTATGGTACAATACATACCTTTAGACCTTCTAAAATTTATGAATATTATTTCCTCTACTTCTAGCCATACTGAGCTTCAAACATGGTTTAGGGGCCCTTAACCTCAATCCTTATAAATTTCAGTGTCAATCGGACACCCGGGTCTATAGGTGTAATTTTCACCGTTCTGTATTATGATTGTGCTATAAAATTTTCATTTCCTACAATTTTGTCCCTAAAACTCCTTCTGGGTTTGTTAGCCCTTTAACTATTTCTATTTTTATAGTTGTTACAACTTCCTTTTTCTATTTTGCTCACGGCTACTAATCGGGATAACCAAATCCCAGACCGAATCCAGCTCGGCCATCCGAATAACTTGGCATCATTGGACCCGTCTCATCAAATTGAGTTTAACCGTGAGTCATAAATTTTTAAGATTCTTACCCGATTTTTTGATATTCATGCCTAAAGCCATGAATAGAGAGTGAAACTAGGGTTCCTTGAACTTTCGGGAAATTTATACATTTTCCTCGGCATATAACTTTTCTTTGCATTTTAGTCCCTGGCTCTCTCATACTTAACTTTCGAGGCTCTTCGAGACCTTTTTCTGATCCTTTTTTTTTCATCTATTTTAGTCCCAATTTTAAGGCACCTCTGGCCTTAACTCATCATTGTTTACAGTCTAAAATACTATTCTAATTTTATTAGACCTCAATTTACTCTATTTAGGGGACTTCCTTTTATATCCGGTGAATTTTGTATGTTGACGGAGAAACCATATATTACGTTTCTCACGTTTTCTTACGTTTTCTTGGATTTTTAAAAAATCAGATGTTATATCTAATACTTGTGAAATTTTATAGGCATAAATTAGAGGTCATAAGCTTTCTGTGGCCACCAAGATCACCTCATTTGGAAGTCTGAGTAGAGAGTTATGAATTTTTGAAGTTTAGTGTCACTACCAGTAGTGCCACTTGACCTCCTGTACTGTTCAATCATAATTCAGTTCCTAAATGAACTTGGATGGTTTGGAGATATTTTTCCCTTAGATTTAACACTTATAGCTTCTTAGAATGACCAAATTTTCATTATTTGGATTTTTCTAGAATTAGTTATAAATTTTTAAAATTTATAACAATAACCTATGATAATAGCCCAGATAGCTAAGACCTTAGGTGCTTTTCGAATGTCAAACGTCTTCCACTTGATGTTTCATGACCTGAAATTATTTTTATCATATGGTAGACATTCAGAGCTTTCCAGAATGGTATAGGTTGCTAGATTTCTATTTTTTGGAATTAATTACATTTTTCCAAATTTAGTGTATAAATTTTGGAAATTTGACGCGAGGCAACCATGTGGAATTTCATGTATGAATGTTATGATTTTGAGGTTTTGGCAACATTTTGAGATAATTTCACATTGCATGTGTCACACCTACACTTTGCATATGCTATAACTTACCATATGGAAGGATCTTGTACTACTAACAGAAAACCCTGTTGACAAGGTCTTAAGTTTTATAAGGCAAAATCCAAGATCCTGTCGACAAGGTCTTTAATTCCATAGTGTAGAGTCCAAAATTTTGTCAACAAGATCCTAGATGTGATGATCGTAAGTTTTAATCATTGTAATTAAGGTTAAATACATGATTAATAATCATAAATTGGGGTTACAAGACATTACGACTAATTACTTTCAGAAAATACAAGGAAATTTGAACCTTAATGTTATTAGAGTCATCAACCATATAATTACAAGCACTCATATACATTAGGGAAACAAACATTCATTTATAAGCATTTGATTCTATTACCCACTAATTTCAACTCACAAAAATCTTCTACCAATGTTTCTAAGTCATCCCTTGGGGTTACCATATGAAAAACTAAGATTTCTAGGTTAGAATGAAAGTTTAGGACCATTAGCCACGGGTAAATGCCCTTGCGCAGTGACTAATTGCCCTCGGGTTCACCCCTTATCTTCACAGATTTCACTGCAGTGAGTTGGACCTTCACCATGACTAACCTACATGGCGCCGCGATGAGGAAGCCTCTTGGAACCTACCCCACTCGCCTCTCACTATTGGTCGCGCCCAATTCCCCCTTTCGTTGGGGCTAATTCCTCTCTGAGACACCTGACAAATTCTCACAAAAGTTTGCTACGGCCAATTCCCATTTAGGCGCTGCTAATTACCCTCTGGACGACTTCTAATTTTTCCTCTCACATTTCGCTGTGACTAATTTCACTTTTCGCCGTGGCGAATCGCTCTCTGGTACTCTCCCTGGGCAACTTCGCCTCTATTAGCCTTGGCTAATAATATTTTGGCCACGGCGAAATGTCTTCTGATCCTACAACTCCTAAAATCTTGTCTCATACTCTCCCTTCTCTATCTAGGGGCTCTCTAGGACCACTTTCCCCTAATTTGTGAAACTCTAATGGTGTTTATCTACTTGATTTACCTAGTTAATCTATCCTTATCCACCTCAAGATTTAAAGTATTGGTTTCGACTCACCAAGCTATCAGATATCAGCAAAAATCATAATTTAGTGACAGCAAATGTATTCGGGCCACAAGGTGCGTGGGGCCAATGCTTATTATTCATAGAGGTCAAGTCACCTATCCATTGTTAGCCAATTACAACCATAATGTTCAATTCCATGATAATTAAATTACATATACAATCCCTATACTTGGAAATTCATGATGCAATGCAGCAATGATAAAAAACTAGTAATATAGTTACAATACAATTTGACAAGACTTCCAAACCTATGTGCTACCAAACCATTTACTAAGCTCCCATTAATTTTCTCCTTGCTACTAAGAGGTCCGGTCCCTGAAAATGTTAACCCACAACGGGGTGAAATATACAATCTCAGTAACAAAAGGTAATTTCCATATACATGTACAAGTTAATCAATCCAATGCAATTTCATATCATCAATACCAGAATCATCAATTCAATTTGCAAATGAACTAGTTGAGCTACCAATGACTACTGTCCCATACCAACAATCATACACAACATATTAATGGCCAATAACACCGGGAGAGGTCCGTCCATGGCACCTACTCCATAATGAGCACAACCAGGGCTCAGTGCATCTGGGGTCTGATCACAATCCGGTGCTCGATCGAAGCACATGCACAGGTGGCAGCCACACCATAGCTCCACTATGGACTCACAAGGTCCAATTATAATAACAATTCAAGTAGTTAACTAATCATTTTGCATTTCAAAATCAAGCATGTGTAACAAATATCATATTAACATAAGCATATACATAGAAATAGGAAAATAACCCCAGTTACCTCAATAAAGCCAATTACTCTTCCTTTAACTACCATAATAATCTAAAATGCACATCAAGTCTATAACAAGCATAATTATCATCATTTCTAACAACAAATCAGATACCCAAAGAGTTGAACTGCTAATGACTACAAAAGGTTACTCACCTAATTACCAATAGATTTTAATTTCAGGTTCCAACTTCCCACACCAGAAACTGCCATAGTTCACTCCAATTTCTGGGTAATTTCATATGAAACCAAAGCCCATGTCATAGGTCAACTATAGGGGTCTCAAACTAATAGAAAATGCATCAAAATGGGAAGAAGATACTCACTTAACAACACCCATAGCCTCAACCTCCGAAAATCCACCATGGAATCACCACACAACAAGTTTCAGTTTTGGGTGGAAGATAAAGATGTTCTAAATAAAAGACCAATTGGGCCAAATCGAAGAGGAAGAAGAGAGGATTAAGTTATATGAAGGTTACCTTAGCTGAATCTTGCTCTAAGTGGGAGAAATGGAGCCAAAATAGTGATCGAAACCCTAGCCTCTACTCAAGGTGCGAAAATAGGTTTTCTCTTCTGCAGAACCAAGTGTTTTGCTCTTTCAAATGGGTGTGGTTGCTGAACCTTTAGGATTTTTAATGAGAAATGGGCTGACCCATCAGCCCAAGGTCTAATTAGGCTCATTTCTAGTGGTTAGACTATGGTTTAATGAATGGGCTGCAAAAAATTTAGAGCTAAAAGTGGAATGTGCTGACCAAATGGCCTAATTCCTTATGGGTTCAGGTTTTTATGCTTGTTGGGCCTTATTTCATAAGTTAGGCTGCAGCAATTTGATGGGGTAAGGCTAAGTTCCAAGAGTCAATTTAATTTGGGTCTGCATAATGTGCGTTGGGCCAGCTCATATAAATTGGGTCTTGGGCCCCTATTTTACTAAATCAGATTAGGCCATTGTTAGGTAATCTCTCTTAGCCCAAGTCTCATGATAAAGAGTTGGGCTTGCACCTAAAACATTGGGCCTCTATAAATCCTTATCCATGGCTTACAAAAATTAATTTTGGGCCCAAATTAAGCTTTAACCCAATTGAAATCTTAAACCTATATTAGTAACTTTATTTCTTTGTAAATTTTCGTTCATATAACGTACCTAATTATTCCATAATAATTATTCTTAATTAGTCCAAATACATTATTAACACCTTAATTAATTTTGGAGTGTTACACTAGACCTAGGAGGATAATTGTCATACCTAGACAACCTTCTTCATTTTCACAAGAAAACCATAAGTTGATAATATTAATATGCTAGAACTACTTCCATGATTATGATAATCAATTTCATGCAAATGCAAATATAAGAGTTTACTTGTACAGGGAGTTCGGTAGCCCTAATAAATATCACAGTTAACTTACGATAAATTTCTCATGTGTAATATGTATACATAACCAACAAGGAGGTAGTAAACAACGCCAAGTATTCACTAAAGTCAAGCTTTCAGCATATAACATTATTCAAGGAAGTTACAACAACTATAGCCATTACGGTCTTTAGATTGGTTCAGTTATGCTCTGTAGAGTGGACTCCATCTGTAGTATGGGTATTGCCTGAAAAATAGTTAGCTTTATAATGAGATATAATCACAATAGATAACAATGGGGTTCACAGTTTACACATATAGAGAACATTGAATAAGAATACTTCGGTGCACCATTCGATACAGGAGCATGCAAATCCCAAGATAGTAGTGTACATTCATTTGTTAGGCTATTATACTTCGGTCATTGGCTAAATAGTGATCTAATACTCAAGAGAGTCACATTGGTGGGTATATGCAGCCATGCACAGCATACAAAATTTAGAAAATTATTCAGTGCAATTATGTATGTAAACAGACAGAACGCCATGTTATCTACCTGTTTCGTCACTGTCGTTTGTCATGTGATTCCTCAGTTCTTGTTGTCCTAATCACCTTCCTAAATTTCAATCCTACATTGCCTTAATTAAGGATGAGTCATGGTTAATATTTACATTGCAATTAAAGTACTAATCCCCCTATACGAAATTCCTAAACCCCTTTTGTTAGTTGACGATCGGAATTCCTAATTGTAAACCATCACATCTTCGCTTTCTTTTCCTTCTCATTAATTAGTTACTATCTAAGTTATTCATGTGTGGTCCAATGCTTTGAATTTAAGTCCTTAGCCTTATTTTCAAGCTTGATTCTCTAATTTACCATACAATTTCACACTACAATAGCGAAAAACAAAAACAAACATAATCTCAATTTAACTACATTTTCGGACCTGTTTTGGTAAAATTTCTTTCCTCCACTAAATGACCTCAAAAAATCATAAAAATTGGTATAGTGACCCCTTATTATGTTAATTATAAGCAAAAGAAACAGTTTTCAAGAATTCCCAAGGATAGACCCTGAACTCCTACTGTTTTGGTCACTACCTCAGTTGAGCTCGCTGTACACTGCCCTTGCTGTTTCTGGCTTTGTTATCCTACCAAATGAGACCAGAAAATTCTAAGACTTTTCAGAACTAAATTTATACGTCTTAGCTACCTCCCCACCAAATTTCATGCACTAATTCCTTCATTTACCCATTTAACAAAATTCTTTATGAAATCAGCCCCAAGCTGTCCCATCCAGAAGCTAAATTGAATTAGTGGGTTGTTTCTTTGATCTACCTTGCTCCAAAAATTCTGTAATTTTCCAGATTTCAAGTATAAGGAATGGACAACATGTTATACAAATTTTGGCTTCAAAATCCTTTTCTGACTAATTCTACAAAAGGTAAAATGTTTCAGTCCAGAACAAGGAAGCAACTTAGAACTTACCCTTTATGGAGTCCTTGTACTTGGGTTTATCTCTTCCTCTCTCCTCTTCTATGGCTGTCCAAGTTTTCTCCCTTCTTACCACTACTTCCCTCAGCCTAAAATGAATTAGGGTCAATGGTAACTAATGCAATGGCTAGCTCGTGCTTTTTCACCGCTTTTGGATGGCATGAAGGCAAATCAAAATTTCCTTGACTCGGTGCAAGCTTAGGTGGCATCATGTATGTATCTTATTCTCATTTAAACTACATATTAAAGGCAATATTTAACTCTTGCTGTCAAACCAAATACGCGCATTAGCAAATTACAATTGAATATGTATATATGAAGGTGGGTGGTGCAAGCATGAGGTGTCGCATTTTTGTGTGGTGAAGTTTTCTTTGTTTTCATGCTTATTTGGTGCAAGTTTAGGTGTCCTCATTCTAATTTACTTAAGCTATTCATGTACATGCAACTTTCATCCCTAACTCCTCCATGGCTGAATGCACTACCTAAGGTAATCAAATGCCATCTGCCACATATACTCACACACCTTACACAGGGAAGCATGAGGTGGCATTGGTATTACATTCCCACATTCAAGGAAGAAGCAAGCCATGGTCAATTATTATTATATATATATATATATCACTTCCATCTAATATACAAATTGTGTGTGGTGCCTAATCCCCACGGCAATGTAGATTATGAGCAAGATTGGAGTATAATTTATGTACACACATATATATAGTGTAAGCATGAGGTGTAGGGGTTTTTATTCTTATTTATTCTCCCCCACTTACTTCTCCACTGAGTAGGATAGGTGTCTTCATTTTAGATCATATAAGCTATTCCTTTACATTGAATTTCCATACTAATTCCCACAGCCAAAGATAACACCAAATGCCACACATATATATATGCTATGATGTAAACATAATGGTTAGGTGCATGGGTTTTATTTATTTAGGAATTTCATGGGTTCTCCCTAGTTGCTTGCTAGGTGTCTCTACTTTAGGTTATAAAACCAATAAGTCCATGCAATCTATGCCAATTCCCACAACTAAACATAATTCCAATTAACCAAGTGAATGCTTATACTCTTGTGTGGTGATGGTGTCAAATGGGTGTAATTAAAATGATTAAAATCCCTTCCTTCCATTTCCCATTTTGTGCTAGATAATGTGGCAGCCTATTGGTGTTTCTTTCCCATCTAATACCATATATAAAACTCTAACTTTTCTATGGCTAATAAGATGTGCCCATTAACTAAGTACTATATATATACATGGTACGAGTATGAGGTGCAAGTGTTTTATTCACCTTGATCCTCCTCCTTCCATGCTATTTGACTGAGTTAGCTCTTTAATTAATGTGGGTTATGTTAACAGTTACGAAAAGTTCAGAATGTGACAGCATGTATGTAATTAAAGTAGATGATGGCTTAAGTGAGTCCAATTAGCCCACAATATATGAAATGGAATTTTCATACACCGTGTAACGCTATATAAAGGAATGTAATAGTTGAATTTTTAAGGAAATTGTGCTATCTTAAGTCAATTAATGAATAATGGCAAATGGGGAAGATTAAAATAATAAGGTATTATACTTTATTGATATCAGAGCAAAGTTCCAGGCTTCCTAAGGTTGTAAATGGCTTGGGGATGTGGCTATAAGGCTATGCAAAGGTTTATAGAGTTATGAAAAGTCTTGTATGAGGTATTTTGGGTGTGTAAGCATGGCCTATGATTATGTTCATGCTAAGGGAGTTATAGAATGGCCTTGAGTAGGTGATAAGTTGTGGGTGAGGTTGGCCTCTAGTTCTAGAACAGAGTTAAGTAATCTAACGACTAGAGCTTTGTAAGCTATAGTAGCTCGCTGGGATCAATTGCAAGCTCTGTGTATTAGCAGTAAGAGATGTTTGTGTAGCTGCTAGAGAAGCTTACCTAAAGAGGTTATGAAAGGCCTAGTCTCCCTAAATACCATACTCATACTGTTCGAGGATGTCCTGCCCGATGTAGGGCATGTAATAAGGTAGCACAGTATAAGAAGAAATTACCGTTGCACAGAGTAAGTGTTTAGAGAGTTATCCCCCTAGCCATGATACCCAGATGCTAAGATGAAGTCAAGAGCCCAGCAAGCTATTCCCTCAAGCCAGAAGTTGAATTAAAGCTACACTTCATAGAGCCTTGACAGCCTAGAGATAGCAATTAGTTATGTATGAATTAAGAGGTGGAACCCTCTAGCTAAGATGACAAGTTGCATATAGAGGTAGTGAGGTTCTTAGTTTATAGTGGAGTGTATTATAGTATAAATGGCTTTATTGGTCATATTTAGGCCAACTTGAGGAATGAGCTACTACGAGGTCAATCAACAAACAGAGAGCAAGGACCCCTAGCATAAGCAAACAAAAAGAGCAGTAAATAATCATGGAAGATTAGTAAGTAACATGTGATCAGTAGGCCTAGCATTTGAGATTGAGAAGAGGACTCAATGTTAAAGAATGTCAAACAAAGCAATAATAAGGTTGTTGAGACTGCCTATAAGGTGTTGACTCCAAACTAGAATGTTATCTTGTGACATATTAAATGACGAGCTAATATGATGAGTTTAAGACCTCATAGACACTGTCAGGAAAACCTTGTTGACAAGTCTTGAATTTTGCACTACAATAAATTTCATGATGGAAAAGATAGTTTTCAAAAAGGAGTTAAAATGAACTCAAATGGAGAAAACCAAGATGAGAGACTAAATTAAAATTTTGAAAAATGTCATAATTGGGCTCCCTTGCTTCTTATATCACATCCCAATTCTCCCCATCACCCTAAACGACTTTCCTTTAGTCTAAAATAGAACCAAATTGAGCTTGAAGTGGCACATAAGAAAAGGGAGCAAGGGGAAAGAAATCAAGGCTTGAAAGTCTAAGAATTCATCACTTTTTCATGCTTCTCCCTTCACTAAAATTCTCTCCTCTTTCTCCTTTCTCTTCTCATAGTTTTGGTGACTTAATTGGTGTTGTTTCATAGCTAGTTCGATAAAGGGAAAAGAGGATTTGGAGAAACTTTTGGAAGCTTAAGAAAGCTCTCTTGGAAAGCTTTGAAACAAGGTAAGAACTATGGTTGAAAGTACTTCTTCTTAGCTTCTCCTTGTGTTCATGTTTCGGCCAGACCTAGGGGCATATATAAGGAGTTTGATTTTGATGTAAACTTGATAGGAATTGGGGTTTTGGAGCATGAGGAATCATATGGAATAATTAGAATTCAAAAAGAACCTATAGATAACAAGTTATGGCAATTAGGGTTTTAGTTGTACTTAGAGAAATTTGAAGCTTTCTAATGATATTTTAGGTTATGTAAGAGTATGTAAGAGACCTAGGAAGCTTCACAAATGGCAAATTCCCTAAAAAAATCAACAAAAATCCATGGGTCCCTAATATGGTGCATATCTCAGCCAAAGAGGAAAGAGGGTACCTAGGGAGAGTTTTCTTTGATTCTAAGGATAGAAATGGTCTAGAAATGAATAATAAACACCAAAGAAACTATTTGTTTGAATTTAGAAACCATATTTTGAAAGTTGAAAGATTAGGGTTCCTTTTAGGCATAAAAAAGCAATTTGATGTTTGACTCTTTGAAACGAGTTTATGATAACTCTAATGAGTTTAAATGGAGTCATGAGACTTAGATTGAGTGAAAAATTGGAGCCAAGATGATGAATTATATGAGTTACTTCATTCTGTCCTTGTATAGAACCGTATACATGTCATAAGCTAGAAGTAACTTATGTAGAGTTTATATAAGTTTAAAGATCATTCCATTGATGTGTTTATGTCTTATTTGATGTGCCTAGGCCAAGCAAAACAAGCCTTCTCCAAGTGTGTATATGAGGTCAAACCAAAAAGCTAGAGAAGCAAGAGAAAAATTGTGTTTCTTGACTCAATGTAGCTCTTCATCATTCTCACATACATTTCATGGTTGTTTACTTGTCATTAATTGCTTGTATGTATGTTTGAATCATGAAACATGCCTATAACTATTAGTTTGATGCTTTGGTACCATTATACTTCTTTATTTGCATTTTGAATGTGAAATGGCTCTTGATGGATAAGGTTGTACCAAAAGTCCCTTGAATTGGGTGAGGTGAAGCCAAAAGCCCCTAAGTAAGGGTGAGACAAAGCCAAAAGTTTCATAAAATGAGTGAGGCTAAGTCAAAAGTCCTTGAAATGGGTGAAGTTAATCCAAAAGCCCCATATAATTGGATGAGGCTAGACTAAAAGACCCTAGAATATATTCTTGACATTAATGGATTTCTATGACTTTGTGAACATGTTTATGCTCGATACTTGGAAGCATTTGATGCATATTTGCTCTCTTTGACATGATAACATGCCATATATGCATTCTTGAAAGGGTGAATGAGCTATTGGGATTCTTTGAATCTCACTCTCCCCCACTTCTATCTAACCATAAATAGGTGATGCTTATACAACCAAAAATGAAGGTCAAGAAGCTTAAAACATGTTATTTAATGTATAGAATAGGATTTTATGTAAATTGATGTCAAAGTATGAGTGTTAATGTTATTTATGAGAAGTAAACCCTCACTCAGGTGTAAAAGCATGTAAATATGTTGTATGAACCATATTTGAACCAAATGTATGGAATTTTGAGTTTTTGACATCCTTGAGCCATGTAATGTATGTGTATACCTATGATTTAAAAATCCAAAATCCTTCCTAAAGAGTGGAATAAGTTACATACCAAGGGTCATGGGCCTCGCAGAAGCCACAAGAATTATAAGAAACTGATATCGAAATCATTTGATTAATGAATAAGGACCCTGAAGTAAAGTGAACTAATGCTAATTGAGAATTGGATGTTAATTATAACATCTAAAAATGTAGTTAAGAGCCTCAGAATAACCCAAAATCAAAACCAAAATAGTCAAATAGAGAGTTACAAAGGCTAGTGGCATTTTCATGATTTCTGGCAACTTTTAGAAAACTCAAAAGAGGGAGTTTTAAATGGAAAATTTGAATTTTTTAGGGTTCTTAGAGGCCCCAAAAATCATAAGAACCCATAGAATGGTCAAAGCCCCTAGGGTTTGCATTTTAAAGTATTGATTGGCTGCAACTTTGACTAGATCATTCGATAAGGTTTTAAATCCAATTTGGGTGAAATTAAAGGCATTTTATGAATTAGAGAATCTAAATTTTATGATAAAAAAAATAGCTTTCAAAAAGGATTTGAAATGAGTTCAAATGGAAAAACCAAAGTTTAGAGACATAGTTAGAATTTTGGAAAATGTTATAAGTGAGCCTTTAGCCCTTATAGATCATGTCCCACTTCTACCTCCTATCTAAACTAACATTTTTCTAGTCCAAAATAGAAATAGAACCAACAAAAGGTGGCGCACCAAGGAGAGAGAAAAAGGAGGAAGAAGACAAAGCCAAAAGGGTAAGATTTTGTCATTTTTTTATGCTTTTCCCTTTACTAAAGTTCTTCTCCTTTTTCTCCTCTCTTTTTTAATGGTTTTGATATTCTAAAAAAAGGTGTTCTATGATTAGTTCAATAGAGGGAAGAAGAGTTTGGAGGAAACTTTGGAAGCTTAAGAAAGCTCTTTTGGCAAGCTTTGAAATAAGGTAAGAAACTAGGGGCCAACTTGCTTCTTCTTGGCTCTCTTTTGCTTGAGTGTTTCGATCAGAATTAGAGCACCATATAGGGAGTGTGATTTTGGTCCCAACATGATAGAAAAAGGGGTTTTGAAGCCTAAGGAAGCATCTGGAAGCAATAGAACTCAAAACGAGGCTATAGATAACAAGTTATGGAAATTAGGGTTTTAATTTCACCTAGGAATTTACAAAGCTTTCTAATGATGATTTAGATTGTGTAAAACCATGTTTGAGTTCTCAAGACATCTAAGAAACTTTATGGATGGAAAATTTCTTAGAAAAACTAATAAAACTCCATGGGCTCTCCACCTTGGTATGTGTCTTGGCCAAGGAGAGGATTATGCACCTAGGGAGAGTTTTCTTTAATTCCAAGAATACAAATAGCCAAGAAATGAATAATAGACACCAAAAGAACCATTGGTTTGAATTTAAGAACCATAGTTTGAAAGTTGGGAATTTAAGGTTCTATTATACATAAAGAAGCAACTTAGTGTTAGGCTCTAATGAGTTTAAATGGAGTCATGTGACTTAGATTGAGTGAGAAATTAGAGCCAAGATAATGAATTGTATGAGTTGTTTCATTATGTTACTGACGAGTCATGTCGTGCAACCCTTAAAATAAAACTAGGTTGATAAAATTTATAGTCAGTGGCGCAACCTAGGTCATCTCCCTTGAAAATGAAATTCAATGTTCAATTGGGTTTTCTAAATGTTAAAGGATTCCAAAAGCTATCTAAATTAGGGGGTTTTGGTCTAATTAAACTAAGTAAAATGAAATTGAATTAAAATTCCTAAATTCCTAATTACATGAACTAATGAGGTGAATGATAGACTTATGACTAGCTTTGAATTTGTCCTGGTATCCATTATCCTTATCCTAATCCAATTGTGATTAATTCTAGTCTAAGAATCCCTAATTGTGTTCACGGCAATTGTATCTTGAGTTACCACGCAAGAATCAAGAAACTAATAATTTAATGTTGAATTGAAACCTCAATCTCACATCAAATCGCTAACTTTTGTCATTAGGATCAATGAACACTTGAATTGAATGATTAATTAATCAATTAGCCTCTAAATTAACACCCTAGGATATTTAATTAATCAACCAAACTCCAAGGAATCCTTAAATCAAACAATAAAGCTCATAATTTCACTCATGCATTTCATCGAACACCTTCATGGCATACATGAGAAATTAGAGGAAAGTGTAAAATTCAGTGTTTAATCCAACCAATCAATCAACAAAAAGGCTTTCTAATTAGTGTCTAACCAGCCACTAATCACAATTACACAAATTTATAATCAAATACAACTTAACCAAGCTTATACAAGAAAAAGAAAAAGTGTAGGAAAGTAGAAATCCTTAGCCAAAATTCTGCTTGTAATTCCATGGATTCAAGCTTTTCCAAGGTCCTTCTTCCTTGCTAGTCACAGATGGAGGATTAGAGCTTCATGGAAGTAATAAAATGGAAGATGGAATGGTTCTACATGGAGTGGATGGACACTGGATGGAGAATGGATGAAAGGTGGAGTGTAGCATGAATATCACAATGAAATGGAATGAATGGATAGTTTCCTCCCTCGATGGTGTGTCCAGTGTGTTTTAATAAGTCATATGCCCCTCTCATGCTCACTTTCATGTGCTACCCTTGTGCCAATTGCCCATAGTTTTTTTTTTCTTTTGTTTATATGATTGTGGGCCCCGCTTTGAAGCTAAATATAATATTCAAATTCATGCGAGCTTCCCACGTTGTGTTCAATTCCAACTCTTTCTTCACACGTAAATCTCTATTTAATATGCCAGAACTTGCATGTGTATGTGTCTTGCTTCATCATGTAAATCTCCACTCCATCTCCTCCTTAAATAGCCAATTAGACTCGTGCTTCCTCTATAACAGCCACGTCAACCCTTATTGATTCTTCGTTTGTTTCTCATTCTGCTCTACGTGTTCTGTTTGCTTTGTTCTGCTGGCTCGAAGCTTCTCTTCTCTATGCTTTTTCATTCCCATATTCTGCCATGAGTTCCCATATTAGCTTCCCTCTCTTCAAAAACCAATAGCTCTTTGCTCAAGTGCTCATTCCTCTTGAATCCTTCCCACGTTCTCTGTCTTTCTACATGTTCTACCTGTAGCTTCTTCATGTTTGTCAATTCATTCTACGTAACTTTTTTACTTAAGCTTCTTATCCTCATGTTTTACTCCTTGCTCTCCATCTAGCTTTTCTTCCATCCAACTCTGTTTTCAACTCATCTTTCACATTATTATTTTTCTCCCAACTTCAGCCTTCTCTTGCGTCATTTGGTTCTGCCCATGCGTGGTTCTTCCATGTTATTTTTGCCTCCCTCTTTGCTTTATTTTCCTTCTTTATTCTTTCAAACCTATAGCATGTGTGTTAATGAGAGGTTCATTTGGCTCTTCCTTCACTCACTCTCTTCTGCATGTGGCTATGTGAAATGGTACGTGGTCTTTATTTGGGCTCTTAAGCTTTGTTATGCTTCTAACCATGCAAAACCCAGCTTCTTCTTCGTGAGCTTCTTCACGTCAGCCCCAAGTTCTCATGTAGCTCTTCCTTCCCGTTCCAATGTTTGAGTTCGAATAAGTGTGTGCCTCCATAAGACTAATGTGTGATGTTAAGAGAAGTCTAGCCCATATCTTTCTTCACTCGTTGCTTCTCTAGTGACTCGTGGGTTCTTCTCTACAAGCTCCATTATGCCCCATGCATGCAAACAAGAGAGGGTTGCTGTAATGTGAGTATGAGAGCTTGGACCCCTTGCTTTGCATGTGTCAAGGAGAAACTCGTGAGTGAAGTAACGTGGAAATGAAACAATGGGCTGGAGGTATGAATTGATGCTTCTGGACATGCAACCCAAGGCTAAAGATAACTTCCTCATGTACTCTTTAGCTTCATTCAACTCGTGGCATTCCTTCTCCACACTTAAGCTCAAAACTTTCTTACTTCATTCTGCCTATAGTAGCTTCCTATTTCATTTCCCACGTGATGAACTTGAATGTACATCTCAATCCAAGAGTCCATGATTTGGTGAAGCTATTGCATATATGATCTGCATGTGTGGAGTGTAAATGTAAGTCTCCTTTGCCAATTTTTTCAAAATTAAAACTTCCCATTCATGTTCTAATTAATCTCCACCATTAGAAATTTAATTGCCCGTAAAAATCTACACACAAAAAAATAAGAAAATTTAAGTAGGAAAAATTCACAAAATTAATTAAAAGAAAATTATGCAATAAAATTCAAGAATTTTGTAAATAAATTCCTTAAGTGCAGAAATGGCTATTAAAATGAAATCTTATATAATTGAACCCCTAAAGCCATATTTGGACACTAAAATGGATAAGTTAGGAGGATTAAAATATATAAAATATCATGCTTATCAATTACTATATAGAGCCATATAGATGCCTAAAGCTAGAAGTAGGTTATATAAGGCTTGTGTGAGGTTAAAAATGATTCCATTAATACCTTTGTGTATTGTTTGACATGTCTTGGCTAAGCAAATCAAATCTCTCCCAAGTATGCTTATAAGGCTGAGAGAGGAAAGTGGGAAACCAAGAAAGAAAAGTGGTGCTTCTTGAAAAGGGTAGCTCTCCATCCTTTCTTGTATGCATTTCTTAGTTGTTGGATTGTCATTGAATGCTTTTGTGTATGTTTGAATCATGAAATATGCCTCTAGTTGTTGGTTTGATGTTATGGTACTATTATGCTTTTTGAATTGTGTTTGGAATGTGACTTTACTCTTGATGGGTGAGGTGATGCCAAAAGTCCCTTGAAATGGGTAAGGTGAAGGTAAAAGTCTCTTGGAATGAGTGAAGCTAAGTCAAAAGTCCTTAGAAAATAAGTAATGCTAATCCAAAAGTTCCAAATAGTTGGGTGAGACTAAACCAAAAGCCCCCAGAACTTGATTTTGATCTTGACATATTTATGTGATCTTGAAAACATGTTTATGTTTGATTCTTGGAAGCTTTTAGTGCATGTTTGTGTTTTTTGACATGATAATATGCCATGTATGCTTACTTGAAGGGTAAAAGAGCTATTAGGATTCTTTGAATCTCACTCTCCCCCACTTTCTATCTAACTTTATTTAGGTGAAATCCAAGGAGCAAAGAATGGGAGCCAAGGAGCATGAATGATGATACTTTGACAATAAAATAGGATTTTGTGTAAATTGATATCAAAGTATATATGCATTGTGACAACCCTAATTTCTAATCATTGTAATTTAGGTAAAATATGTTATTAATAACCATAAATCAAGGTTACAAGATATTATAACTAATTACCTTTGGAAAATGCAAGGAAATTTGAACCATAATATTATTAGAGTCATCAACCAAATAATTACAAGCATTCATGTACACAAGGAAAATAAACACTCATTTATAAGCCTTTGATTTTATTACCCATTAATTCCAACTCATAAGAATCTTCTATAAATGTTTCTAAGTCATCCCTTGAGGTTACCATATGAAACACCAAGATTTCTAGGTTAGAATGAGAGTTTGGAAAAATTAGTTGTAGCTAAATGTCTTTGCGTCGTGGCCAATTGCTCTCGAGTTCACCCTTATATCTTTATAGATTTCATAGTGGTGAGTTGGAGCTTCGCCGCGGCTAACTTACATGGTGCCGCGGCGAGGAAACCTCTTAGAGCCTACCTCGCTCCCCTCTCGCTAATGCCGCGGCGAGGAAACCTCCTAGAGCTTACCTCACTTGCCTCTCGCTATTGGCTGTGGCCAATTCCCCCTTTCGCTGTGACTAATTCCTCTCTGGAATGCCTGACACAATTTTGCAAAAGTTTGTCATGGTCAATTCCCATTTAACCTCGACGAATTACCCTCTGGACGACTCTCAGTTTAGCCTCTCACATTTCACCGTGACTAATTCCACTTCTCGCCGCGGTGAATTGCTCTCTGGTACTCTCCCTAGGCAACTTTGCCTATATTGGCCGCGGCTAATAATATTTTGGTCGCGGCGAGATGCCTTCTAATCTTACAACTCCTAAAATCTTGTCTCATACACTCCACTCTCCCTTCAATGACACCCTAGGGCCACTCTACCTTAATTTGTGGGGTTCCAATAGCTCTCACTAGCCTAATTTACCTAGCTTATCTATTATTACTAGTTCACGACTTAAATGTTAATTTCTACTCCTCCAACTACTCTATGTCAGCAAGTCTATAGAGTAATAATAGTAAGAGTTCATGAACTATCAACCATTATCATTCAATACATATTCCATTATAGGTTCCATACATCACTGATTCTAATCAATAATCTAATATATCCCATGATGACATTTCCAATAATATACCATATCATAAATTCAACAAGGTTTATACATCAGGTGTTATAAATTCATACATCCAATACCAAGCTATAATAAAACTTAACTCCTTAATAGATACATTCTAACTAATCAAAATATAAATGCCTACACTTGGCAACATAATTGCATGATAATGCTATACAAAAAGGAATACACAATTTAGCATTTATTCCATCTAAATTAGTCGAAGTGTAGCCTTCTCCACATATGGTTGGAGCTCATGGATTTTCATCCACTTGCTTCCCCTTATCCTTACTCGAAGAGCCTTCACTTGAAAGTATAATCCCATGAAACAGGGTGAGATGTAAATCTCAATAACCAAGGCAAATTCCATTTATATATTCCGGTTTAATTCACATATATGCATAATTTCATATAAGCAATAGAAAACATACCAGCCATATTAGCAAATAAAGCAATTAGGTTATCTATGATTACTATCCCATATTAGTAATAACAATTCTACATGTTAAAGGCCAATAACATCGGGAGAGGCCCATCCACGACGCCTACTCCCTAATGAGTACAACCAGGGCTCAGTGCATCTGGGGTTTGATCATAACCCGGTACCTGATCGAAGTACATGCACAGGTGGTAGCCGCACCATAGCTCCACCATAGACTCACAAGGTCCAATCACATATAACAGATAGCTAACCAATTCATTTAGTATCAAAATCATAATCATGCAACAAATACAAAATTAAACAGACATATGCATGGAATTAGCATGAACCCCGGTTACCTTACTTTGTAGATAATTAAAAAGCCACCAGCAGTGCCAAAATTTCTCTATAACCATAACATCAGGAGATTACTACCTTAAATCATCATGTATAGCAGTAATAAGTATCCAAAAATTAAAATACTAATGGCTACTTAGAGGACACTTACCCAGCCACTACAAATCCCTAAATTCAAATTGAATATGTCCTCTACCAGAAACTTCAATATATCACCCTAATTCCTAAGCAAATTCGTACATAATTAATACCCATACTACAAATCAACCATGAGAGTCTTAAACTAGCAGAAAATACATTAGAATGGAGAGTTTACACTTACCCAATATCCCTCCTGGCCTCTACCTCTAAAAATGCTATAAGAAATACCAAACAACCACATTAGAATTTTGGGTATGGTGAAAATACTCCAAATGAAAAACTAATTAGGTCAAAATGAAGAGAAAGAGAAGGGGATTAAGTTATATAACTATTACCTTGGCTGAATCTTGCTCTAGAAGTGGGAAATGGTGGTTTTCTTGCTAAGAACCCCAGCCTCCCTTCAAACCTCTGAAAATGAGTTGTGTGTTTTGTGTTTCTGCATAAGGGAGGGGAAAGGCTAAATATGTTTAGGGTTTTGGATGGGTTTAGGCTAACCCAACTGCCCAAGTCCATATGGGTTCAGACTTTGAGTAGAATTGGGCTGAGTTTTAACTTGTTGGACCAATTTCAAAATTCAGACTTTTAGTTGGGTTGGGTCAAGTTTTCAAGAGCCCACTTAATTGAGATCTGCACAAGGGGTATTGGGCCAATTTCAAGGGCTTATATAAGTTAGGTCTTAGGTCTCTTTCTCATTAAATTAGATCAAGCCCTCCCTAGGTGCTCTCTCTTAGGCCAAGTCTCACATTAAAAGGTTGGGTCTGCACCTAAAATTATTAGGCCTCTATTAGTCCTTAACCTTGGCCTACTTAATTTAATTTGGGTCTAGATGGGGTTTATAACTCAATTAAATTTCAAACCCATATTAATAATTTATCTCTCTAAAATTTTCATTCACTTAACTTGCCCAATTAGTCTATATTAATTATTCTTAATTAATCTAAATCCTTGATTAACACCTTAATTAATTTTGGGGTGTTACATGTATAAGTTAATTATGAGTTGTAAACCCTTAAACATGTGTAAAAGTATATGAATATATTATATGTAATGAATATGAAGGCAAATGTATGATTTTAACATCATTGAGCCATGATGTCTATAGCTATTTGTGCATGTGGGATGGTGAATTTGAGTTCCATGAGAATTTGTGTAACATCCAAAATTTTTGAAAATTTTTTAAGTCTACTGGTTATAGCCAAAACCCCTGTTAGCTATAGCGAATGTACCTGTTTACTACTGTGAGTTTCCAACTAGCTATAGCGAATATACCAGTTTGCCATAACGAGAATGTAGCCCACTATAGCGAGTTTGTGCATCCCATACAAAATCCAGGGGGTTTCTCACAATAGCACACACTGTAACTATAACAAGGGACCTAGGACTGATAAGTGCTCACTGCAACGAGGGGTATTTTCTGCTATAGCGAAAATTGATCCAGGAAAAATGTGAAAAAGTGGATTTTTGCTTCTTGAAGACCCCAAAAGCTTCTCTTTTCTTCTAACCAACATTTCCTCTGCTTAAGACTAAGAGAAAGCTCATTTGAGAAGGGCACAAAGGAGGAGGAAGGGAGAAAGAAGGAAACTAAGGAGAAGGTGAGAGAAACTTGAGATTTTCATAGCTTTCCTTCTTGAAATTTTATTCTTCTCTCTTTGCCTCTTTTTCTATGGTTTTGGTTGTTGAATTGGCTCTGTTTTAAGCTTAGTTCAGAAGAGGGAGAGTAGAAATTCAAAGGAGAGGCTAAGGTAAGGGGAACACTCTTAAAGAAGGCTTGAATTCAAGGTAGATATCTATGTATCTTTACTTCTTCTTCTTTGCTTCTTATGTGTGTTGGTTCTACCAACTTGAGAGCTAGTAAAAGGAAGGAAGTTCTAACCTAGAACAAGTAAGAAACCACTAAATTAGAGTATGGGAAGTTAGAAAATGCAAAGTAAGTGGAAGAAAAGCTAGTGAACTTCAAGATAGGAACCATGAGGATTCTTAAGCATTTTGTAAAATCTGATTTTATCTAAGAATCCCCTAGCCTTTGTGAGTATTTGTTTGAGTTTCCAAGACCCCTAGGAAGCTTCCCAAGTGCCTTTCCCTTCAAGGAAAATTTAGAAGCTTCGTTAGACCTTTAATGGAGCTATTATGGGACCAATAGACTAAGTATGCTTTTTAAGTATGAGTATAATGCTTTGGCTTGTTACAAGAAAGAAATTACATGCTATGTGTTATGTTTAGGCCAAAGAGATCAAGCTCTATCTAGTTGCGATTGTGAGACCGAGAAGGGGAAAGAGAAATTAAAAAGGAAGAATTATGTTTGAGTGCCAAGGTAGATCTTCACTTTTTCTTATTACATTCTTGGACATATGATGGTCATTGTATACCTGTATGTGCACTTGTATCATGAGACATGCCATTTGATATTGCCTTGATGCATTGGTACCAATATGCTTATATTTTGGGTTGTGAAAATTGCTCTTAAAGGGTGAAGTGGTGCCAAAAGTCCCTTATGATAGGTGAGGTGGAGCCAAAAACCCCTAGGTATGGGTGAGACAAGGCTAAAAGTCTCATAGATGAGTGAGGTCAACTCAAAAGTCCCTAGACCAAGGGTGATATCGATCCAAAAGTCCCTAAAGCTTATTCTTGGCATTGATATGATTTTCATGTAAATCATGTGTTGTATGACTTTTAATGGTTGAATGCCTACTTGCATGATTTGACATATTTATAAGCTTTGATTGTTTCCTTGAATGATTGCATGAGCTATTGAGATTCCATGAATCTCACCCCCTTCTCTCTCCCATGTCATATGGTCCAGGTGGAGTACGAGAGCCAAAGATTGGAGGCCATGAAACATAAATGACTATCTTTTGGCACTTTGTATAGTTTTGTATGGCCTTTGATGTAAAGGGATGTCAATATATGTACATGTTCTTTTTGAGATGTAAACCTTGAAGTAAATGTAAAAGTATGTGAATACATTGTATATATTAATATTAGAGCCAAAGCAATGAGAATGTATGATTTTTCCACTTGGTAGCTCACTCTTAGTTGTGTATTATGGCATGTGACATAGTGAGTTTGAGATGCATGATAGTTTGGACCACTTGGACAATTCATATATGATGTATTAGTCCTTTCAAACTTTCCCAAGGTATGCTAAAACATATATGAGGCCATTTGAACCCACTTTGAACCATATAAGGTGCCAAATTTGCCAAATTCAAGAGCTACATTAAGATTTGACCAAATGACCTCTTCTTGGTCTGAAACTTGGCATGCTTATAGGTCTTGTCTAGAGCTTTTTGGAAAGTTAAACCACATATTATTTAGAGCTCTAGAGAATTTTTGGTGAATTTCCAAAATTGGCAAAATTTCTAAATTTGATAGTGGCACTGTTCGTAGGTTAAAAAGTTTGCATTTATTACTCATAGGCCAAACGATGTCCAATGGCTATGAATTTTTACAAGGAGAAACTATACATTTACAATGACCTAACCAATTACAAGCACCTCAATTGGAGGTCTGTAGAGAGAGAAATAATTTTCTAAAGTTTTGTGTCAACATCAGGGATGCCAGCTAACCTTGGCTACTGTTCTATTAGTTTTTAAGGTCTAAAGGCTACTGAATTGGTATGGACTTATTTTTTTCCTCTAGTTAACATCTTTTAGCTTTCTAAACTGTATACTTTACCCATATTAGATATTTTTGGAATTAGTTATGAATTTTTTAATTTCATATCAGAAATCTATATTAGAAACATTGGGCAGTCTGACTTTTTGATCTTTTCTATTGTCAAACATGCTCCAAACGATGATATTGTGGTTTGAAATTATTTTTAGTATAAATTTAACATCTAGAGATTTCCAAAAAGCTATGGTTTGCTTAATTCGCATTTTTCTAAAATTAGTTATAATTTTCCAAAGTTGGAGCCAAAAATCTAAACTTTGGACCCGCGGGAAAACTTGCATTTTTCTATTTTTTGGCTTCATATCCATGGTTCATGAATTTTTTTATACTATGTATGAGTTTTATGAATGAATTTTGAGTATAGAATATGATTGACCAGTTTATGGGACCCACGAGGCGAAGTATAACCATTTAAACCCTAACATAATACGTTAAATTGTCACAATTTTACTCTTTTTCTTTGGAATTTCATTGAATCAAGCCCAGGTGGAGATTAGTTAAGGTAAACACATTATGGTGTCACAATTTGGACCTGTTATGATGCATCTATATATTGTGTTTGAACTTTTGGACTTGCTCAAATGCCATGGTTCATGTAGGGAGCCATTTGGTACCATTTGGAGCCATATGTTACTATTTTAAGCCATATTTTGCCCCTGAACCAAAGTCAACTTAAATGAATGAGTTTTGGCATGAAATTTGGCAATCATATAAATCTCATTGAGAGTGTTTCACAAAGCTAAAGAGAAAAAATTTTTTAGCTTTGTGGAATATCTTATAATTTATCAAAGTTGGTCAAATTATGCAAAAATTATCATGGCACTGTGCTTCTAGACAATTTGGTTTTTAGTGTCTTTAGAGGGCCAAATGAAATCTAATACTCATGAAATTTTACAAGAATATAGTTGGCATCATAAGCTTCCACAACAACTGAGAGCACTCAATTTGGAGTTTTATACAATGAAATATGAATTTTTAAAGTTGCATATCTACTATAGCAATAGAAATAGACCCCAGTTATTGTTCCATTAGTTTTCATGGGCCAAATAATCTTGTTTTGATTTGAAATTTTTACGGTAGTTAGAGAACATCCTAAGCTTTCCAGCCCTCATTTGCATGATTTGAAATTTTTAAAATTAGTTATGAATTTTTAAATTTAGTGCAGAGTTTATGTGTATGCTGTCAATTCAGGTCCCATGAAGATTTTGTATATTCCTTGAGCTAAACATGCTAAAATGAGTATGAACAAACTTATGTATGATGAAAATGAATCAAGGAAAAGAAAGACTAAGGATTGGACCCCTATAGTAAAAAATGAATCCTATGTGGCCAAAACTAAGTGTTGAAAACTTAGGAAAGATGTGAATTGCATGGAAGATGTACTTATGGTAACTTGTGATGCTTGACCTTAAACCCAATTTCCATGCTTCTTTGTGATATTTATAGTCGAGCAAGTATATTAAGGATGAGTTAGTATTAAACTATGTCAAATTAAAGATTGAGGTAACATTTTGTAAACAAGGTCCAAGATCTTGTTGATAAAATCTTACATTTTACACTGTGAAATTTAAGACCTTGTTAACAAGGTTTTTTTGTCAATAGTACAAGGTTCTCTGACATAGTAAGTTGTAGCCTTTGATATGTCATTGTGTGACATATATGATCACGTGAAGGAGTGGTTTTTTAGTTCTATGGTATTTCGGACTTGTTATGATGCTTCTATATGCTATATTTAAGGTTTGGGACATGCCCAAATGGTCACTTACCTTAAGAAACTTCATTTTGGACCATTTGGTGCTTCTTGAATATCAAAATGAGCCATATTTTGGGCCTAAACCAAAACCAAACCAAATGGACAAATTTTGGCATAAAATTTGACATCTAGATCTTATCTAAATCTTTTTATAGAGTGAAAGAACACAAATTTTGGAATTCTATAGAATTTATTATGATTTTTCAAAGTTGGCTAAATTTTGCAGAAACTGTCAATGCAATGTTCATTTAGTTAGTCTGATCTTTAGTATCTTTAAGGGGCTAAATGAAATCCAATGCTCATGAAATTTCACAGGTATATAGCTGCCATTATAATCTTTCTATAGCCACTAAGATCACGCAATTTGGAGCTTCGTGGTGTGAGATATAAATTTTGAAAATTCCAAGTCTATACTAGTGCGAGATTCTACCCTAGCTATTATTCCACTAGAATTTTGTATGTCAGATGATATTTTCTTGGCCCAAAATTTTTATAGTAGCTAGATGATGTCTCAAAATTTCCAAAAAGTCCTAGTTTGTATGGTTTGGAATTTTCTAGCTCAAGTTATCAATTTTTGAAATTATGACAGAATTATGAAAGCCATAAAAATGGATATATGTTGTGCTATTTTGTTGTGCATAGTTCAAACCCAAATTCCATGCCTCATTTTGTGATGACTTTGAATGAACAAGTGTATCAAGGATGGAAAATTAGTTTGGTAAGTTCAAATTATTCGTTTAATAAAAAATGAATTAAATTGACATTTAATGTCAGTAAATTTCGTTGCTAAAAATATTGAAATTAATACAAATGATAAGTTAGGCACTTTGTGATGTAAATTAAGTGCTATCTTCATATGGTACTACAATTAGAACGCATTAGAACCATCATATACTTGATTTAAGAAGTCTAGCACCAAGTTGATTCTTTAGGAATAATTGAATCTCAAATTTTCACCTTTCAAAATAAGGCTTTTTAATTCAAACTAACGATTCCATTAATGTCTATAATTCATATCTAAACCATTTATAACCCTAAAATTATTTTAAACTCTTCCTAGGTATTAGTTCCTTCTCATGGCTGAACCTAGCACTCTTCTTGCCCATTAAGGGGTTTTGCCATTTCTTTTGAGGAATTTGACACATATGGAAGTTCCTTAGCTTCTTATTAGTTTAATTATGATCTTACATGGCTTGAAATACTTTTCTAAAGTTTCAAACTTTCTAAGGTGCAATCAAAACTCTAATTACCATATCTTGCATCTGTAGCCTTTTAATGGATTCTCTTTGTTCCATATTAATCTTCACACTCCTAAATCCCTAAAACTACCATATTTAAGTTAAAATCAATCTTCCCCTAGAATCTTTATAAGTTGATCAAACATGGGAGGACATGGAAGAACAAGGAAAAGCAAATTTTACATATGGTATCATACCTTGTTTGATTTCGTTTGAAATGGTACTTTTTATGGTGCTATTTATTTCCTTAAACTCTCTCCTTTTTCCAAGTGGTCAACCACCAAAATGGCCTTTTTAGAAAGCTAAAACCATCAATGAAGAGAGCTTAGAGAGGAGGAGTTTTGTAACTAATATGCCATGAAAAAGTGTTTAAATCCTTACCTTTGTAGCCTTTTCTTCCTCTCCTTTTTCCCTTCTCTTGGACAACTTTCAAGTTCTATTTATGGTATGTTCTAAGAGTTCTAAGTTGGTTTTAAGGGTTGGGAGATGTGGCTGAACCTATATAAGGGGGAAAAGAATGTTTTCAAACAATTACAAAAATTCTTATTACGTCCTGCAACTTTAGTTCCTCTATTTGAACTTATTTTAAATCCCTTTTTAGAACCATATTTTCCATCATGAAATTAAGGCTTTCTAATTTATTAAAAATGTTTAATTTTAAATTTATAAGATTCAAAATAACCTTAAATAGCTCAGTTGAAGTTTAGGTCAACTGACAACCTAAATCACATACTAGAAGGGTTTTAACTATTCTGATGGCTCGTGTGGTTTTCAGGGCCTTTAAGAACCCTACTGAGCTTAATTTTATCATTTAAGACTTCTTCCTTTGAGTTTCTAAAATTTTAACCAAAATTATGATTTTGCCACTACAATTACAATTCATTCTGTTTAGCCATTATGGCTCCAATTTTGGGCCATTCTCTTTTTCTTAACCTTATTTCTGGATACTTTAATTAGCATTCTACCCTTAATTTATCTCAATTCATTTTACTCTAGGGCCCTTTTTCTTTAATCAGGTGATTCTAATTTTAGTTCCTCTTAGCTCATGTTGCTTTTCTCTAGGCTTGTAACCATAGTTAAATAATTTATTCTACTATTTAGGGACTATTTTAGTTTATAGAATATTACACCTCACACACACACTTTGATATGGTTCCATTTATTTGGCCAAGACACATCAATTGAAGTATAAAATAATCAACTAAAACATATTCAACCTCAAGTTAGTATTCATGCGCATATTTAGGTCTTAATGCATAACTTAGATTATTTTGAATGTCTTAAGAGATAACTCTCAAATTTCAACTTTTAAGTTTCAAAATCTCACTATGTATGAACTTTATAACTCTAATGGAACTCATTAGGGCCATCAAAAGTATACTTAATCATGTCTAGAGCTATATGGTCTTATTAGGCATCCTTGATCCCTAATTTTTCACTTATAAAAATAAATTTTCTAAATTTATTCCAATAATTCCATTAGTATTTATATTTTATATCTAGACCTTTAAGGCTTTAGAATCAATGAAATAATTCCTTAGGCATCAAATCTACCTCTTGATCAAAACAAACCTTATATGGCCACCATCTTGGAGTTTTGTTTGGTTCTTAAGGAATTTGATGGTTTTAGGATATGCATAATTCATTTCTAACTTAATTACGGTATTAAAAGTATTAATTAACTTTTCTAAGGTTTTAACTCTCTCAAGGCCAAAACCAAACCCCTAAGTGAAGCCATATGCCATTTTCTTGGTTCCTTACCATTTTTATTTGCATATTATTATTCTTTACCCTTCAAAACCGTTACTTTCACCAAGTTTTCATCACACTAAAGTCTCATTCGCTCCTTCCCTCCCTTGGCGGAAATCATCTATGGCTAGGGTTCCAATAATACAAAATTTTTCTAGCCTAAACCATAACTTGCTTTGATATGCTCTTAATGAGGATTATTTTAATATAATTGGTTTCCTTAAAAGAGCTTCCTCACCCAAGAGTTCAGAGACAAAACTCACCCTTTTTAGAAACCAAAACCACCATGAGAAAGAGGAGAAAAAGTGAGAGAAAGTTTATAGCAATATCATATTCAAATTTAAGAGGTTTGCTTACCTATATGGAGTTTCTTCTTCCCCTTTTTCTTCTTGCTTCTTCATGCCTCCAAGAGAGTTTGGTGCTGCCCTAGGTTAGTTATAAGGAAGGGTAGATAAGTGGCATCTTATATATGGAGGGTTCTAGAGTTTTTATAAATTTTTCAAAATACCGATTTTGTCTCTACACTCTAATTCCACTATTTAAACTTATTTCTTTGTATTTTCAAAAATCGATATCTCCACAATTAAATTTAAATCTCCTCTTCATTAAAAATATCTATTTTTAGGTTACAGAGATTTCAAACAATCTAAAAAAGATTGGTCAAAGTTATGGTTAACCAATGCCCTTAATCATACACCGTCAAAGATTTAATCATATTTCATAATATTATGATAAGGGATATTCATTTCTCAAGCCCATTCTCATGTTTTCCAAATTTTTGAATTTTGTTAATTTGGCCTGTATCAGTTCCTTTTAGTTTTAATGCCATAACATACTCCATACAGTCATTTACATGCTAATTACTTCCAATGGCAATGAAAAAACAACCACAACAAAACTTTTAGCAATGGTTTTATACAACTTTCGTACCTCAAATAACCAAAATGAATTTTCTTGTCATCTCATTTCATAATCTCCATAGACACATTTATTTCAACCCACATACTCATATTAAAGTCTCATATCGAATAGAAGGATCCTGGGCTAGGTCCATAAAAGTGGGAGTGATACTCTCCCTTTCAGTGAGGCCTTTTGGGTTGTGATCGATTGAGGTGACCTAGGAACAACCTAACCAGGCCAATATGTCGGGTGCCATAAAGGGAACAATATTGCCAAGAGCTCTCTATGCAAGTGGTATCAAAGCCGACCTAATTGTATGTGCAACTCGAGGATCAGTTGGCCCCAAGGGGGTGGAAATGTGAAGTCCAACATCGGATAGGAGGATCTTGAGCTAGGTCCATATAAGTGGGAGTAATACTCTCCCTTTCGGTAAGGCCTTTTGGGTTGTGATCTATTGAGGCGACCCAAGAACAAAACCCCATCAGGCCAATATGCTAGGTGCTGTAACTTGGACAATATCATCGAGAGCTGTAACATTTGATTTTCGTTAAACGACAAAAATGGACGTGTTTTCAAAGCAAGTCCCCTGAAATGAATTAGTTAAGGTCCTAAAAATTTTGAGTAACATTCTAAACTCCTAAAAATGAGAATTCTAGCATCAGACAGAAGGAAAAATGGAGCTAGAATGAAGAAACAAATTTTGACAGAAATCTTACGAAACGTAATGGCATTTTCATAATTTTGAGAAAATTTTGGAATTCACATAAGAGGGCTTTCTAAATAAAAGTTTTAAGTTCTTCGGGGTTCTCAGAGGCCCTGGAAACCATGAGAGGCCTCGGGACAGTTAAATCCCCTCCGGTGGACGTTTTCCAACGTCGATGTACTCAAACTTTGATGGATTCATATAGGAAGGTTTTAACTCCGATTTAAGTAATTCCAAAGGTATTTTACTAAATTGGGAACCTAAATTTTATAATAGAAAAGAAGGTTATAAAAAAGGAACTAAAATAAGGGAGAAACAAAAATGCCAAGAATAAAAGGCAAAATGAGAATTTTTGAAAAGTGTTTCTTCCTCCACCTATAAATAGGTGGCGCCTCACTCTCACACTTACATAGCTTCAAATTGTTCTACCCAAAATCAAAGGAAAAACCCTAGGAGAATGGAGTGCTAAGGGGAGAAGAAGAGGAGAAGAAATTCAAGCTTTAAGGCATGGTTTCTTGGTAGTTTTCATGCTTTCTTTCATCAAAACCTCCTCTCATCCATTCTCCTTTGTTTCCTTTAATTAAAATGAAATTTACAAATTTGTTTTAAAGGAGAAACTTAGGGAAGATTTTGGATTTGAAGAGATGAGCTTGGAGAAAGCAAGATTCAAGTGAGAAAAAGCAAGAAAATAAGGTAATTTCTAAAAGAAACAAACTATACACGCAGCGAAAATTTTAATTCGTTTCTTCCCATGGATCCATCAACTTGATTAAATCGAGTATGAAATAAAACATTACCTTTGTAGCACGCTTTGCCCTTTCAGATCTCTAGAACTGACGTCTATGCACAGCCCCCTCTACCAGTATCCACACGAACGATCTGGTAACTTGAAAGGCATGCTAGCACCTTCATTCACCACGTCCGAATGCGTATTGATGAGAAGACGATCTTCTCTCTCTAGGCGTCTGTACACTTTCTCTCTCTAGGTGTACGGTCGCTCTTCCTCTCTCTAGGGTGATGGCTTAGGGTTTTAGAAATCTGACCCCTTTTGTGTGTTTCTAAACCCTAACCTACCTCTCCTTTTATAGAGGTATATTTAGATTAAATTAATCAATTTAAATACATTATTTAAATTAATCCAAATTAATCTTAAACAAATTAGTTAAAATTTGAATTTATCTCATAAATTCAATTTGAACTAATTCATTTATAAATAAATATATATTGAAATATATAATATAATATATATTTATATCAAATATAAATATTTTTTTTTTCAAATTTCAATATATATATATATGAAATATATTATATATATATCAAGTAATATATATATACTTATATTCTGAATTAATTACATATATATATAACATATTATATATATATAATTATCTCACCCTAATTAAGCGTAACATTCATCGAATCGAGACACAATTCTAGCTTCAATAAATTTGAACATTTTTGTTCAAGTTGATTCGTTCTTGTGTGCGACTCTATAGGCCTATATGATATTGGCAGTGGGCCAACAATGTTATTGCACCCACAAGTCACCAGCGATCTCTAGCAAAACATAGTGACTACCAAAATCACATAGGGTTTGGTGATCCGATATAGCCTATCGTATAACCCTGTCACATCCCTTTTATCACATGATATCTTGATCGAGCATGAGGTATGGAAATGTCATCCTTATCTTACTCGATCATTCGTTTCTTAATGTAAACTGACAGAACGAATGGAAAATCCTTCCATCCAAGCATGGCCATGCATTTCTCAGTCTCACTCATTGAAAGACCCAGAGATATCTCTCCATTAACTAGAAGGACAAATTTCATCTTGACCACTCATCATCCCCTACATGGAATCCACTATGCCAAATAATAGCCTTTATGATCACCAGGTCAAAGGTGACTTTTAACAATGCCAAAGTACAGTGTCCTTCATATTGGAATCTATGATGATCTCAGGTATAAGGGATTAGTGACATGGTTATATATAAGGTACACTTATGACCTAATCCATGAAGCTACCTCATGATGGGTCAATCCAGCACCCTGTTCCCAATAGGCGACTATGATTCTGATTTGTATCTCCATACATGATTAACACATAACCATCAATCAAAATCATATTCGTCTTAATTCATCATCATTCCCACAATGATGATTGACTAGGGATATTTAGGATAACTAATATAATTTATCCAATGATATAATTATTATAGAAACATGCAAATATATTAATTGTAACAGAAAAACTTTTATTCTTAATGAAGCACAAAGTTTACAAATGATTAGCTTAGGGCACAATCTCCAACAATTTCTTCTCTCATGGTTGCTACCTTTGGTTCCCCTCCTTATCCATTTAACCTCATCTAAGAAACCCTAGGAGGATTTGATTTTTAGGCAGAACTAAGGGTGAATCTAAGGAAAAAGGGTGTGGAGATTAAGAATATACAAAGGGAATTAACAAAAAGCCATTAGATTTCAAGATGCAATTTCTAGGGTTTCAATTGTACCTTGTAAAATCTGACTTTGTACAATGATTCCTATGCTTAAATAAGAGTTTAAATGAGTTCCTAAGATCCTTAGAAGTTTCCCCATGTGCTTCCTCCTTCAAGAAAACCAAGCAATGTCCATGAAGGCCCTTAAGCTTCATGGTCTCAGCCTAAGGAGGTTAGGGTAGCTAGGGAGAGTTTTAAATTTTTCTAAACCCATTTTTTAGTCATACATGATAAATATGAGAGGAAGCCTTTGGAAAAATTTAGGAAGCCTAGAGAATAAGTTGGTGCTTTATGTTCCATATTATGACCTAAAGAAGCAACATGTATTTAGGCTCTTGGTTTTAATTGTGTGATGACTCCAAGAGGCTTAAAAGGAGTCAATAATCATATTTGAAAGGAAAGAATGGAGCCTAAAATTTATTTGAGGGGTGTTACTTCATTAGATACAATTATAGAACCATAATGAGGTTTATAGATCAACTTAGAGTTCAAGCAAGTTGTGTGGCCTTAGAATTAATTTCATGAACCTAATTGGCTTCTATAAATTGTGTTTAGGCCAAGAGAAATCATCCTTACACTTTTGTATGTATGTGCCTGAAAAAGGGAGCTTGGATTCAAGAGAAAAAGTGTGTAATTGTATCCAAGGTAGCTTACTCCTCCTTCTCTCATGCATGATTGTTTGCTTTACTTGTCTTTGAATGTGTGTATGTGTATTTTTAAGCCATAAAAAGTGTTCTAGTATGACTTTGATTCCATGGTGCCATGATGTTACAATATGCCTTCACATGATATTTATGATGTGTGCTTGGGTGTGCCTGAGTGTGGTGAGGCTAAGAACCCTTAGCTATGGTGAGGATGAGCCAAGAACCTTTAAGATTGATTGAGACAAAGTAAAAAGTCTCCTAAAAGTGAGATGGACTCCCAAGAGCATGGTTGAATCCAAGAATCTCTTAAAGAATAGGTGAAGCAAGTCCAACATCCACAAGAAATTAGGTAAGGCTAATTCATTTGCTTGGCAAGCCTTTGTATACTATGTATAACTTTCTTAAATGATGAAAATGCCTCTTGAATGTTTGCATATGTCAACATGACCATACATGCATTTATGAGACTTATTTGCATTCATTATGTATGATTAAATGGGAGATGAGCTATTGGGATTCTTTAAATCTCATCCTTTCTCTCCAATGATCTAACATGCTAGGTGGACCAAGTGGACAAGGTAATGAAAGCCAAACCATCTTGAAGATGAGAGTATGACATCCAAGAACATGAATTTTGCTACTTCAAGGTCATACAATTGGCAAATGATGTAATTAATGGATATATATGTATTATGATATTATAAATATATATAATTATGATAATATGTCATGTATAAATAGGAGAATGTATTATGTGATCACTAGAATGCAAATTGAGCATGTTATGGCATTGTGGCTCCTTCAATGAGTTTATGGAATTGTGTGTAAGTGTGAGTGAGATGGCCAAAATGAGATGCATGAGGGTTGGGACCATTTGGGCAGCTCACACAAGTTCTAATTATACTTTTAGACTTGCCCAAGAGGTGCCAAACCCCAAGAAAAGTCATTTGGACATTTTGGTATCCCATATGAAGCTAAAATTGATCAATTTAAAACACTATATCACTTTTTATGCAAATGAGTTCTTCTTAATCTGAGATTTGTCATGAAATTAGAACTTGTTAAGATATTTTTGAAAAGATAAAGAACAGAATTTTTGGAGATCTAGAGAATATTTGATGAATTTTCAAAGTTGACAAATTTTTTGATTTTGGTTATGTCACTGTTCACTCAGGTCCAAAAATGAAATATGTCACACAGGGCTTAAATGATGTCCAATTGTCATGAAATTTTATACGGAGAAACTAGACATTTATAGTGACTTGTACTAACTAGAACACCTTATTTGGATGTCTAGAGAGGGAGATATGAATTTTTAAAGAATCTATCCAATATCAGGAACTCCAGACGACCTCAGTTGCTGTTTGATTAAGTTTTGAGGTCCACGCATACCTGAGCTAGTTGGGAGTTATTTTTTCCCTTTAGCTAACATCCACAGCTTTCCTAATTGGTATCATTTGCATGGATTGGATTTTTTTAGAATTAATTAGACATTTTTGAAGTTTGCTACAGAATTCTATGATAGCACCAGTAGATAGCCTGACCTCTGGACCATTTCAAATGTCAAACGTCCTCTATGTTAGATGTTATGATCTAGACATACTTGTAGTGTGAAGTAGACATGTGTAGCTTTCCAGAATGGCCAAGAATGCATGATTTCTATTTTTCTAGAATTAGTTATGATTTTTCAAAGTTGTGACAGAAATGAGGACAAATCTGGCCGAAATTATATATGTGTATTTCAAGCTTTCCTTTGAGTTTCACGAGATGTAGGCCACTTTTGATGATACAAATGAGTTGTATCCATGTAATTAAATATGAGAATATGATGTATGAGCTCACAAGGTCCACATGACACTGAATGAAATTTTTATATGCGACGCAACGCAAAAATAGTTATTATTTTAATACCTTTTTTCTTGAGAATTTTCATAATTCTTAGAAATGAGTTATTTAAAGGCATGAATTAAGTTAGAAATTATGGTGTTACAAAAGCTCTGTATGGAAGGTGGTATCAGAGCCGACCAAGTCGTATGTACAACTTGAGGACCAGTTGGCCCCAAGGGGATAGAAATGTAAAGTCCCATATCGGATAAGAGGATCTTGGGCTAGGTCTATATAAGTAGGAGTAGTACTCTCCCTTTCAGCATGGCCTTTTAGGTTGTGACCGATTGAGGTGACCCAAGAATAAAACCCCACCAAGCCAATGTGTCGAGTCTTCCATACAGAGTTCTTGGTGATATTATCCCCATTATGGCACTTGGCACATTGACCTGGTAAGGTTTTGTTACTAAGTCATCTCAATCGATCACAACCCAAAAGGCCTTGCCGAAAAGGAGAGTACTACTCCACTTATATGGACCTAGCCTAGGATCTTCCTATTTAATGTGAGACTTTACATTTCCACCCCCTTAGGGCCAACTCATCCTCGAGTTGCACATATAGCTAGGTCAACTCTGATACCACCTTCCATACAGAGCTCTTGGTGATATTGTCCCCATTACGACACCTGGCACCCAGAATTGGCATCAGAGTCAGCCTAGCTATATGTGCAACCCAAGGATGGGTTTGTCTCAAAAGGGATAGAAATATAAGTCCCACATCAGGTAGGAAGACCCTAGGCTAAGGCCTTATAAGAGGGAGTAGTACTCTCCCTTTCGACGGAGCACTTTTGGGGTGTGTACTAGATAGGAAAACCCCAAGGGACAAAATCTCGAGCCCGTTACTGGATAGGAAAGGCATCCAATCGAGAGCAATATCATCGAAAGGCTCTGTGGGGAATTGGTATTAAAGCCAGCCTAGTTGTATATGCAACTCAAGGATGAGTTGGCCCCTTCCCACTTATATGGATCTAACACAGGATCCTCTTATCTGATATAGAACTTTACATTGCCACCCCCTTGAGGGTAACTCGTCATTGAGTTGCACATATGGCTAGGTCAGCTCCGATACTACTTCCATACAGAGCTCTTAGCAATATTATCCCCGTTACAGCACCCAGCATATTGGCCTAATGGGGTTTTGTTTATGGGTCACCTCAATCAATCGTAACCCAAAAGGCCTCGCCGAAAAGGAGAGTACTTCTCCCATTTATATGGACCTAGCCTAAGATCCTCCTATCCAATTTAGGACTTTACATTTCCACTCCCCTTGGGGCTAACTCGTCCTCGAGTTACATATACGACTAGGTCGGCTCTGATACCACTTCTATACAGAGCTTTCGATGATATTGTCCCTGTTATGACACCCGGCACATTTGCCTGGTGGGCTTTTTTTCTTGGGTAATCTCAATCTGTCACAACCCAAAAGACCTCGCTGAAAGGGAGAGTATCACTCCCACTTATATGGACCTAGCATAGGATCTTCCTATCTGATGTGAGACTTTACATTTCCACCTCTCTTGAGGCTAACTCATCTTCAAGTTGAACATACGACTAGATCAGTTTTGATACCACTTCCCATATAGAACTCTTGGCAATATTGTCCCCGTTACAGCACCTGGCACATTGGCCTAGTAGGATTTTGTTCTTGGGTCACCTCAATTGGTAACAACCCAAAAGGCCATGCTGAAAGGGAGAGTACCACACCCACTTAACTGGACCTAGCCTAGGATCCCCCTATCTAATGTAGGACTTTACATTTCCACCTCCTTGGGGCTAACTCGTCCTTGAGTTGTATATATGGCTAGATCGACTTTGATACCACTTCCCATATAGAGCTCTTGGCGATATTGTCCCCGTTACGACACCTCGTACATTGTCTGGTGGGGTTTTGTTCCTGGGTCACCTGAATCAGTAACAATCCAAAAGGCTCGTCAAAAGGGAAATTACCACTTCCACTTATCTGGACTTAGACCAGGATCCTTCTATCCAATGTGAGACTTTACATTTTCACCCCTTTAAAGCCAACTTGTAACACCTCTTCTAAATACCCATCGTTAGCTATATATATTTTGAAGAATTCCTAAATTTAGTTTAATTATTTTTTATTTTAATTATTCTTCAATAATAAAATCTAATTAATGGCGTAGTAGACTATGAAAATAATGAAAATACACTGTAATTCATACAAACTAGTTTAAGAGTTCCCTCATAGGGGAATGAGGTCATACAAGTCACATCACATTAAAAGAGGATCTATCCTACAACCATTCAAAAAGAAAACCCTAGATAATAAAAAGACCAAATAGTGTAATTCTAGAACACATGTTATCACATATTCCATTCTTGACATAATGCTACGTAATTTTCTAACTATGACAAATGGGCTCCAAAATTCACAAAGTAAATATCAGCATAATCCAGATAGTAGGACATATTAAACCATAACAATCATCCAAAACATATTAAATAATATTAGGGAAAATTCAAGAATATCTTGGTCAACACTTTTTCTCAAGAATTTGACTTCATATATAATGATCCATAAATCACCAAAATTTCACTATAGGCTTTATTTTTCATGTAGATTAACCTTATTTAGTTGGATGAAGCAAATATTTGCTAAGATGATTATACTATATATGTCCAGAATGTTATAATCCATGTAAGGATTTATGTAAATGTATAGAATACTTTTCTTAAGAATCTTTACATCCTTCTAACATTATAAGTCCTTTAGGGATTTTTTATGTAAATTTTACTATATAATGAGCCATATAAATAGGTTGTAACAATATCCATTAGATGTATATCAACTTTTCATCTGTTGCCAAACTAATGATTGCATTTACCATAGAAGAATATGTCTCTTCATAATCAATACCGACCTTTTTGTGAAAACCCTTATGCTATATGTCATGCTTTATATCTAACACCTTTTTTTTTCTCATTTTGTTTTCGTACAGATGCCCATTTGTACCCTATTAGCTTTACAACTTCAAGTATTTTGGACTATAGGTTTAAAAACTTCACTTTTTAAAAGTAAATTCAATTCTGCTTGAATTTTGTCTTTCCATTTTGGCCAATCATTTCTTTATCTACATTCTTTAATAGATGTAGGTTTAAGATCCTTATTTTGTTTTATTATTTCACTAGTAACATTGTATGAAAGAATGTTGTCGATAATTGTATCATTTTAGTTCCATCTTTTTTTCATAGTGACATAACTTATCTAGATCTCTTTATTACTTTTAGGTACTTAAACCTCTTTTAGGATTTTATGATTAGTTATGTCTTGGCTGTCTTGGCTTTCATCTAGAGTACCTGCCTCCTCAACATAACCATCTTAGTTATTTACTCATTTTTCTTTTAAGATTTTGATCTTTGGAATTGATTGGTCTACTATGATTCAAGCATGACTTACTTTCATTTGCACTAATAAACTATCCTACTAGGACATTAGTTCATATTGAAGTATTTTTAGCTAGTATATGAGATATGATAACTCTCTTTAGGTTAGTAAATGCATCTAGTAGTTGATTTGCAATATTTTATAAATGCATTATTTTTTGAACTTCTAGTCCATATTGCTTTGAATGAGGATCTAGATAGAATAATAATACATTCCATGTAATTCCCTTTTTCAGCTACCTATCATCTCCTTTTTGTATTGGAAAAACTATTTTGTCAAAATGATAATTAATAAATTGTGCCATAAATAAAAAGTGACTCATAATCAACATATATTTCTGACCTTATTTGAGAACCCATCTTTATGTGTTGTTGTGGAGCAATTATAACATATATCGCATATCCAAAAATTCTAAGATGAAAAATATTTGGCTCATAACTAAAAGTCAATTGTAATAGGAAGAATTTATGATAATTTGTTAATGCACATAAGTTCTATTACATGTAGAATTACATATCCATTTGAAATGGGAAGTTTTGCTCTTATAAGCATTAGTCTAGCTATTAATTGGAGGTATTTAATGAATGATTTTATTAAATAATTTTGTGTGAATACAAGAAACAAGCTTTTTAATTATTATTACAGTAGACATATAATAGTCTTTACAAGTTTGAGATGTAAACTTACTAGTATTATCAAGACAAATTGTCTTAATTGCATAAGTTGAAAATTATGCTCTTAATAAAATCATTTGGGTAAGCAATCTCACAAATGCCAAAATGTGAGTTCATAATAAATATGCATGTGAGCATCTTTTAAATGTATCTATTAAAAACATATAATATTCGCATGGTCTAGTTGATAGATGAATGGGCCTACATATATCTCTTTGGATACATTTTAGAAATGTGAAGGATTCGATCTCAACTGTAGCAAATGATTCTGTAGTAATTAATTTACCTTGAGAACAAGCAGTACATGAAAATTTTTTGAATTAAAGAATTTTTTGATTTTTTAATAGATGTCTATGTCAATTTTCAATAATTTTTCATATTATAATTGATTTGGGCTAGTATAACTGATCATTACAAAACAATAAATATATTTATATTAGTAAATTTTTGGTTTACTATAACATGTATTTCAATCATACAAATAATTATATAATAAACTAGAAGACAAGGCATGCGATTTTTTCTATACAAATTTCTTTCTTAATATAATCACTATGATTAATAGATATTTAATATATTTTTTTCATTTATGGTCTCAATATGATGTCCATTATGGTGGATATTTTTGAAGCTCTAGAAATTTCTTTAAGATTTAGTAAAAATTATGCATTATTAATAATAAACTTCATCCTCCTTAAGTAATATAGTAACTTTTCCAAAGCCTTTATTAGTTATGTATTATCCAATGTAGTATTGACATTGACATAATCTATTATTAAATAAGAAAAATATTTTTTTATCTTTAAGCACTATTTGTGAGATAAATGTTTTCACTATGAATATTGTATCCAACTATAGAATGAGAAATATCTATACTAGTTATTTAAGAACTAAATTATATTCTTTTATATGTAGTTCTTAAAAAACTAACACATGATTTTTTCTTGTTTGTTATCATTATGCATTTTTACTACTCTTACTTCAAAATGCTATTATAATAGTACATTCAAAGTATGAAACATGGAGTACTTAAGCTTCTTTTATGCATATTTTCATAATATTTCTCGTTTTGAAAATTCTCACATATGGTGCAAGTATTCTCCCCTAAGATAATAACAAGGATTGCATATCTATTTATAGAATATTTTTCATCCAAGTTTTAATAAAATTGGTTAGAAATAGAAATAAACACTTTACACATTTTATAAGAATGTTTGATTTCTTCCTTTAAAATAATTTAAATATTGATAACAATAAAATGAATTTAATATCAATACTTATAATAAGTATTTTTTTTCAAAAGTTAAGCAAAATGAATTCAAACTTTGTAATTCTTGATATTATACAATCAATATAAGAAATGAAATAATTTAATTAAAACACAAATAACAAAATCTTAAATAATAAAAATGCATATACTTTCTTAATTCAAGTGTCACATATATATAGGATATTTTTTTAAAATGATATATAAAGATTTTAATTGTAAGTAGATAATAAAAATTAAAGTACAAAATGAATGCATTGTATTTTTGTTTTCCATCACAATGAAAGTTATTAATCATACATACATACATACATACACACAAATATATATATATAGAGGGAGTAATTGCAATTAGTCTTTTTTGCTAGAATTTTAAAAATTTGTAAACAAATTGTCACAATAAACAATATGATCATTCAACATCTTATAACTTTTTAAGTTTCATGATTACTTTTGGCCTTTTTATCACTTTAGAAGAATTAATAACTATTTGTTTTTATAGCTTCTAATAATATTATAGCTATTGTTTACAATTTTATTTCAATAACTATCGCAGGTCATTATTGACCTTCAATGTTTAATTTACATGTGGGTTATAAGTAACTTGCTCATAAACATATTGAGTTTATAGAGTTTTCAAAACTTTTCAATGTCATTAAGTTTATAAACTATTAGCTTCTAAGGTTATAGTAATAAATCTTTTATAGCTATTAACTCATCAAAATATGTCACGAAATTCTTTCTCTCTCTCTCTCTCTCTCTCTCTATATATATATACACTTTTCATTGAGATGACGAATTCATTGGTTATAAAATAACCAAAACCAAAAGTAATGTGGGCCATCTATAGCATTTTCGTTTTCAAGATATTTGATAATATCAAATTAATAATCATATATAAGTATGATATAAAGTAAGAATTTATATGTAATATAAAGTAAGAAAATTTATATATGATACAAAGTAAGAGTAAAAAGTTTCTTTCATTTTAATATAAAGAACAATAAAGCCTAAGGATTGATGTCTTACACAAATTTGTTAGAGATTTGAACTAATAATGTGTTATAAAACTAATAAAAAAATATAAGAAATACAATAAGAGTAAGTGGATAATTCTCATTTATTTAGGGTATGGCATGTTTATTATGTAATTTTTATTTATAGGTCTTCAATTATAAAGATTAATCTAAAAGTTACAATAACATAAATAAAAAAATTAATCTACATAATTGTACATATAATTTTTTTAAAAAAATTATAGAACATGTGTTATTAAATATAAAAAAGAATTATAGAAGGTTATTCTTTGGATGTTATAGACATTCATATAATTATATTACTCACAATACTTTTAAATTTTTTTTATCTTTGGTTATAATATTTTTCACATATTATAATCAAATACTATCATATTAATTTATGTACACTTTAATTAATTAATCTCTCCCTAATTTTTTTCAACTTTAAAGTTATTTTGATAAATATTTAAGAACTCTAGCTCAAGTAGTACTTTTTTAGATATAATGTTGAAGTCTTCATACACTTAAATTTGATTCCCATCCTCTTCTACCCCCAATTCTAAACGCTTTATATTGTAATAAATAAAAAAAAAAACGCTTGACAGGCTTATATGACTACACACACACACACAAAAAGAAATTTTACATTAAAATTTTAGAGGCAAAGAAAAAATAAAAGTAAATTATAGATATATCTTGTGAATTTTACTGAAATTATATTGACTTCTCTTCAATTTTTAAAATATATAAAAATCTTTTAAAATAAAAAATTATTTTTTATTTTATTTCATTTTTAAAATTTTCAACCAAAATATATTTTATTTATTTTTTTAATTTAAAAAATATGTATTTAAATTAATTAAAAGTATTTTAATCAAAAAATTAAAATTAAACTAAGTAACTTTTTTTAGAATATATTTGTTTATATTTTAAAATTAAAAAAATCTATATAATTTATAAAAACAAAAACAAAATGATAAGCATGTGTTGTAATGATGTTGAGTGGGGCTCTGCATATAGGAAGTCCATACCAAGCGAGAAGCCCATTTCAACTCGCCGCCTTGCTAAGTTGTAATTTACTATCGTCCAAGCTTTAATCACGGTTGGGTAAGGGGTAACAAGTTCGAGCCCCAACAATGGCGCCTCTGAGAACCGCAGGCGCTGTTGTGGCTGCTATCTTCGTCTCAGTTGCGTTCTCCTACTTCATCCGCGACCGTCGCTCTAAATCTCCCTCCAAAAGCACCCATTTACCTTCGTCAAATAAGAAATCAAGGAGGGGGCTAGTTGATGCCATTGGTGACACACCTTTAATTCGAATTAACAGCCTCTCTGAAGCCACTGGTTGCGAAGTAAGTCCTTTTGACCTCGTGCTTCATTTTTTTACTTCGATTTACTTGATATTATTATCTGGGGTTTCTTTAGATTTTTTTTTCCCTTGACAGTTGAATTCATATATGGCCTGTTCCGTTGATTGGGTTTTGAAACTGCACTTACGAGTTTGCTGGTTTTGTTTTGCTGCTATTATGGGGTTGTTCAGATTCTTGGGAAGTGCGAGTTTTTGAACCCAGGAGGGAGCGTTAAAGATCGAGTTGCAGTGAAAATCATTGAAGAGGTAAATTTCTAAATTTTGCTATTACTTACAAGCACGATGTAACTTTAAATTTCACTCAGTAATATATAAACTTGTTCGCAGAAAACATTATCTAAATATACATTAGAGCTCATACTCGATGGATTCTTCTTTCCTACTTTGTCTTTGCGAAGAGTGTTCTGTTTTCTTGGTTTTTGGTGCCTTTATCAATTCCTCTGGTGCTCACAGATGATGATGATCAGAAACCGCTAAATAAGTGCTAATTCTACGTTGGAGAAAAAGTCACTGGCAGCATGTCGATAATGATGTTTCATTCCCCGGAGAATTATTAAAGCTTTGGATCCTCATTTTTTTTCTTTTAATTTCAATTACTGACAAAATCCCTCTCTTCCTCTTTGTGAAACACTACATTTACTAAAGAAGACTAAAATGTGATTAACAAGGAAAATATCACATCTCATATAAGTGTCTGGTTCACAGTCCCACATTGAAATGTACTGGAGATCTTTGAATATGTATGCAAGTATATCTAAGGAGCAGTAGTGCATCTTCAACTAACGCTTTTCATCAAGGATTTGCTGTTACTGGAGATCTTTTTTTCTTTTTTAACCTTAAAAGTCTTAATATTCGACCTTCTTGTGGTTTGTGTGTATGCACCCAGGGATTACAAGCATTATAACAGTAAAACTGCTGTCTATTTGGTCATAATAGAATCAAACTAGGATTGACTTGGTACCGAAGAAGCGAATTCATAATTGATGAGTCTGATCTTATCTGAACTAAACCGATAATACTTGATCTTGTGTAATACATAACTGTTGTGTGTAATGCAACATGTAGTATGAGGCAGATAACATGTAGAATGAGAGGGCTGGTGGTATTTCAATAAAATTTAATAATTTGGAATTTTTATATTTTAACTAGGATTTTGAAAATTCTTCTATCAATTACTAATTTGGTTAACTGTAGAAAATACGGAACTTGACACCTAACATAATGTTCAAAAATCTGCCTCTAGAATTAGTCCTATCTAATGAGAAGAAAAGTATATTTCAGTTTTAATTATGTATTGATACCATCAATTTAGAATTTATTTCACTTGTGCAAGATACCTGATGGATCTGATTTCCCTAATCTTCTGTCAATTGCCTTCCTTCCAGAAAAAGGAATTGAAGCCTGTGTTTGTTCACATCAACAGTATAAGTAGGCAACACTACGATAAAGTAATGTATATAGAAGTACATGGGGATACAATTCGATAAACTATGAACTCACTTTCTCCTCCTTTACATGTAAGAACTCTTTCTGGGAGACAAAGCTTATCTGAGGTCAAAATTTTTCTGATTGAATTTATATTAGCTTTGAATTATGTTCATTGTTAAATAATTTGAATTTAAGTTTACAATTTGGGATAAATCATTATTTCAGTGGCTTGTATGTTTGTATAATGTAAGATTAATAAAGTGTAAGATTAGTGAGCAAATTGTTATTTATTTATTTTGGAATAAGGAACTTGCAGGTTTGTATTGTTCAGAGATGCAATAAATAGGAGCAATGTTAGATCTTTCATGTATTGCTTGATGTTTCTAGTCTGTTCCTAACATCTTTTGTCCTCTCCCCACTTCTCTCGTTCACCACCTAGCATCTGTCATTCTCATACATCATAAAAGTGGTTGAAGGGCTTATTTGTTTTTATTTTATTTTATTTTTCCAATGGCTTATTATGCAGGCCTTATCATCTCGCCAGCTACATCCGGGTGGAGTAATTACTGAAGGGAGTGCTGGAAGCACTGCCATTAGCCTTGCCACTGTTGCTCCTGCCTATGGATGCAAATGCCATGTAGTTATCCCAGATGATGCTGCAATTGAAAAGGTATGTAAGAATTGTTATTAAGCAAGTCTCGTATGGAGTCTTGCCATAAGCTGTCCTCTCTTCCTCACTTAAGCCTCCTGGTCCTTTTTATGCATTGTAAGTGTAGCAAAATAAGAGGAAAAATATGTTACTGGAGAAAATAATTGGAAAAAAAAAAAAGAGGATTTGCAGTGGCAACCTATACAACTAAAGCTCCATTTGGTTTGCTGTATTATGAACGTAATCTTTTTACATATCTTGTGTAATTTCTGTTATACTTTTATACTTATTATTTTATCTATCAAATCACATTTTTAAAAGTAGGGATAAAATAATCATTTCTTATCTTACCTACCCCACTTACTCACATTTTACATTCCCTTCACCATTACATCCTCCAACCAAATATACCCTAAGTTTTATATGCCAAAATGTGAAAATACTGTAACTGTAGCTGTGAAGTAGACTGTCATTTCTCCTTAGACGCCCATTATTTCCTTCTACTGAAACATCATTTTTACTATAATGGAACCACCTTTCAGTCTCAGATAATTGAAGCCCTAGGAGCTACTGTTGAGAGAGTTCGGCCAGTGTCAATTACTCACAAAGACCATTTTGTAAATGTTGCAAAAAGGCGGGCATCAGAAGCAAATGAGTTTGTGTCAGAGCATAGAAAAAAATCACAATTGAGTGGTGGGAACATAGAACCAATTAATGGTTACAGATCTGATGGATATAGTCACAGCTCAGCCTTTTCTATTGATTGTCAAGGTGGCTTCTTTGCTGATCAGTTTGACAATTTGGCAAACTTCAGGGCCCACTTCGAGGGTACAGGACCTGAGATCTGGGAGCAGACGAATGGAAATTTGGATGCATTTGTTGCAGCAGCTGGCACTGGTGGCACTCTTGCTGGTGTTTCTAGGTTTCTTCAGGTCCACCACCCACGTTCCTCTAACCTTTTGATATTAATTGTCATTCTGATTGTGAAAATTGCCTGAACTATTTTCATATGCTCATCAGGAAAAGAATCCAAACATCAAGTGCTTCCTCATAGATCCTCCTGGTTCTGGTTTGTTCAATAAGGTAACTAGGGGGGTGATGTACACCAAAGAGGAAGCAGAAGGAAGAAGACTCAAGAATCCATTTGACACAATAACAGAAGGAATTGGAATTAACAGGATAACAGAGAATTTTAAGATGGCCAAACTTGATGGGGCTTTTCAAGGCACAGATATGGAGGCTGTTGAAATGTCTAGGTAATTCCTTACTCTTTTCTCAAGTGTCTTATCCTTTGTTCCAAATTTCAATGTTTGTTCCTTTTTTTTTTTCAATATATCTTTTAGATATCAACTGGAAGGGCTGATGAATTGAATTAAATTGTTGCCTTAAATCTTATTGTAATTAGGTTTCTTCTGAAGAACGATGGGCTATTTCTTGGGAGCTCTTCGGCAATGAATTGTGTTGGAGCAGTTAGAGTGGCACAGTCAGTTGGGCCTGGTCATACAATAGTAACCATTCTCTGTGATAATGGAATGAGACATCTGAGCAAATTTTACAATCTCCGATACCTGTCTCAGCTTGGCTTGACCCCTAAAGCAGCTGGATTAGAGTTTTTGGGTATCAAATGAGATTGGCAGATTTGAAATTCCAATGCTGCTACCTACTAATGAGAATGGCAGATTTAGAGCGAGACAGTCATTGCTTCCTACCTTGATCTTTTCTGGGTATCAGATGAGTAGGCCACCTAGGACTTTGAACTGGGGTTCTGGCAAGATCTTTTTCCACTTAAGCATTGGTACTTATCATAAGTGGCACCATAGAATTGTCCTATCTTTAAAGGCTTGACCAGAAAGGGACCTGGACAAGTCTTGGGGAGTTTTTGCGAGAAGAAAACATAGGCTTTCGTTTAAGCTTTATAATATTCATTCTTCGGTAGACTAACTGATTATTTATCAACCGCAGAAATGCGAGTGAACAGTGACCAATTCTTTGTCCATGGAATTTGGTCAATTCAAATTGCTTGGGTATAGTGGGGGGAATGAAAATTTCGAAGTCTATGCTTTAGAAATATCAAATCTACTGTGAGAGTTGAAAACGAGGAGTATATGTTTGAGATTATTAGAATTGATTTCTCTGAATATGGAAAGAAAATACGGGGAAATTTGGACACAAGATTATGTAATGTAAAATCATATAGTTAAATTGCCACCATTTTTCACAGTATTATGTTTGAGAGACCATTATCTGTTTTTCTTGCTAGTCTAAACAAAGACGCGAGTATATTCATTTTGTTAATATTATTTTCTTAAACTCCTCCTTTCAGAGGCTCCAAGGAGATAACTCTTCTTTCTAAACCCTTGAAGTAGATTCAAGTTACCAAATATACGTAGATTATATAAATATGTATATATACCATCTATAATTGAGCTACTTAAGAATTTCTCAGTTAATAGTGTATGGCCATATCATTGCATTCAATGACATTAATTCTCAATTTTACATGATTAAATCTTACCCAAAAAAAAAAAACTCTCGTATGATACGTTTTTATCAAGAAACTTAATATCAAACGTAAATTCTATTTAAATCTTACGTCACTTCAGATTGTTTCTTAATTTTCTTTTCCCTTTTTGGGTCCATATAATTAGTTGATTGCATTAAAGGTTTGCCATCAATTTGGACAACTAATGCATAGACGACGACCGCAGCAAGCATATTGTAGAATTCGATGGCTTTTGGACAATAATTTGTACACAAAGCGTTTGTCACTTGCACTGTGTAGACGCTCACCCACACTCAAGAGGAACCCCCCCCCTCCCCTCTCTTATTCTCTTTACACACTTGGTGCCACTCACTCTTGCCACACTTTGCACACATTACACACACTTCTCCCTTCATAGATTGCTTCTCACTTGCATAGACTTAGTTGCATCCACTTAGGCCAATATATAGGATCAAAAGTCAGTTAAGTAGAAGATTTCCAAGCTTGGAGATTTTTTTTTCCTATGCACCGCCTCTTCTATTTTATTATTTTATTCACATCTTTATTAGATTTTTCTACTACTTCCAAGTGAGATTTTTACTGCCACTTCAGAATTTTTATGCACTAGCGTCAAGATAACTCCAGCACCATTAGTAGTATGATGAAAATTGACTCCACTCTTCCCGTTCCTCGAATCATCTTGATTCTATTTAGCCCTTTGGTAGATATGTCAACAACTTGGTGGTCTATATTGACATATTTAATATCAATACCTCCCTGCAACATTTTTTCTCAAATGTAATGATAATGAACCTCGACATGCTTTGTCTTGCATGCAATATGGGATTCTTTGCTATGCAGGATTGTCAGTATATTGTCACAATACAACTTTATTAGAAATTCCACTGACTAGTTTATATCTCTCAATAGTTGTATCAACCAAGTGCTTTCTTATGTTGTGAATGTTGCAACTCTGCATATGGATTCCATACTTGATAGAGCTACTGTAATACCATATTAAGATGACACTTATTTCGCCTTACAAATAGTCTAAAGTATCCATTTTTATATATTCATCACTTATAATAGCGAAAAATGTTGTCATTAAAAGCTAAATTAATTCATTTTTTATTAAATGAAACATTTGGGCTTGCCAACTTCATCTTCCCTCCTTAATACACTTATTCATACAGAAACATTACAAAAAGAGGCATGGAATTCGGATTTGAAGCAAACAAATCAAGATTAGCTAATTACATCAACCTTCATGGCATTTCATATTCTGTCGCAAACTTTAAAAATTCATAACTTGAGCTAGAAAAGTCCAAATCATACAAATTCAGACTCTTTGGAAAGCTCAGGACATCATCTAACTATTATAAAAATTTCATATCAAAACAATATCATTTAACTTATGAAATCCTAATGGAACAGTAGCTAGGTTTGTTTCTTGTACTACAGTAGACATGCAACTTTAAAAATTCATATTTCATACTACAGAGCTCTAATTTAAGCGATCGGTGGCTATAAAAAGCTTATGATGTCAACTATATGCTTATAGAATTTTATGAGTATTGAATTTCATTTGGCCCCTCAAATATATTAGAAACCAAACTGACTAGATGAACAGTGCACTAACAGTTTCTACAAATTTCAGCCAATTTTAAAAAATCATAATAAATTCTCTAGAGCTCCAAAAATTTTATTCTTTAGCTCTGTGAAAAGCTCTAGATGAGATCTAAATATTTGCCAAATTTCATGCCAAAATTTGTTCATTTGATCTAGTTTTGGTTTAAGGCAAGAATATGGCTCAAAATGGCACTAATATAATATCAAATGGCCCAAAATTACTTCCCACATGAACCATGACCATTTGAAAACATCTAAAAGCTCAAACACAGCATATAGAAATATCATAGTAGGTCCAATTTATCATGGAGCTCAAAATTACAATTTTGCTTGTTTATATACACACACATATATTTGGATAAGGGAAGAGAAAAGTGAAGGGAGAGAAAAATAGAGAGAAAAGGGAGAGAAGAGAAAAGTGAAGGGAGAGAAAAATAGAGAGAAAAGGGAGAGAACAGAAAAGTGAGAAGAGAATGTTCTCTCTCCATATGTTTGGATAGAAGAAGATAAAATGTAGAGGAAATGAAACTCGTTGATTTATAAGGATAATAATACTTTTATTGTATAATATTAATAACTTTTATCAATAAATGTGATATTTTAAAGAAAAGAAGTTATATTTTAAATATAAATTAATTATTTTGAATTTATACATATATATTTAACAAGAAATAAGAACAAAGAATTTTGAAAAAAATAAATTTATAAAAACTATATTTCAATTTAAAAAAATTTAGCTAAATAATGAAATAAGAAAAATAAAAATCAATTTAAAGATTATTATTTTAATACAATAAGTATGATTATTTATTTTAAAATATTATAAATATTATTTTAATATATATAATTGATTTAAATATAATATATATAAATATAATAAATATTTTTTTAATTATATTTATATATTTTATATAATATAATATTATATATATATATATACACACACATATATATATTGATGCATTACTTGTGGCAATGCATCTGATTGAATGGCAGTTGGAACATGTTTCCAAATGTCAGTGATTTTTATATATAATTTATTAATTTTAATATTAAAAAATATTTAATTATTTTATAAAATATTTTATTATTAATTAGTTTTATTACAAAGTTTTAAATGAATAATTATACCATTACTTAATTAATTAAAATATTTAAAAATTTTGACTAAATTAATAATTTTAGTTTTTTGACTAAAATTTCATTGAAAAATATTAATTTTCAACTAAATTTTAATAAAAAAATTTTGACTAATTTTTAGTTAAAAACACTCTTCAGATTGTAATATAGTTGAAAATTTTTTAACCAAACTGCAGTCGGAACATGTTTCCGATTGCTTTTCAATTAGAAATATTTAAAATTATTTAAATTACTTTCTTTAATGTTAATTGTGTATTTTAATAAATTTTTTATGACTTTATTCAATAATAATTTTTTTCTATTATTTGGGCATTTTTTAAAGTTGGTTTATATTTTTTTCATTATTTGGCTAAATTTTTTTTAAAAAAATTGAAATGTGGTTTTTATAATTTTTTTTTTGAAAATTCATTGTTCTTATTTTTTTAAAATATGTGTGTGTGTGTGTGTGTGTAAGTTAATAAAAAATAGTATCTGTTTATCGGGGTGAAGTGAAAATGGAGAGATGAGAGGGTTAATTTGGGAAAATGAAATATGCATCACGTTAAGCAAAGTTTTCTTTTCAAAAGCTCTCCATATTTGGAGAGAAAATTTTTCAGTAGGACCCACTATTATTTTCTCCCAATTTTTTTCTCCCTCCTAATTTTCTCTCTGATCCAAATAGGAGAAAATCTATTTTCTCTCCTATTTTTTCCTTTAATTTTTTTTTCATTTAATTTTCTCTCCATCCAAATGAAGCGTAAAATTCAAGGATGTCAAAATCTCAAGATTGTATACATTTGGCTCTAACTTGGGTTCATACAACATATTCATATACTTTTATATATGAGTAAAGGTTTACATCTTATAAATAATTTATGCATACACACTTTGACATTAAATTACATCAAAAGCTAATCTATTGTCAATGTAATACAATTTAATCCCTTGGCATCCATTCTTGGTTCCTTGAACATCACTTAGACATGGTTAAATAAAAATGGGGGAGAGTGAGATTTAAGGAATCCTAATAGCTTGTTCACCCTTTTAAGAATGTATATATGGCATATTATCATGTCAAAAAATACAAGCATGCATCAAATGCTTCCAAGTACCAAACAAAAACATGTTTTTAAGATCATATAAACATATCAAGATCAAAATTAAGGAACTTTTGGTTTAGCCTCACTTTATAATTTAGAACTTTTGAATTAGCCTCACCTATTTTTCAAGGGCTTTTGACTTAGCATTATTCATTTTTGAGACTTTTGGCCTTATTTCACTCATTCTTAGAGACATTTGGCTTCTCCTCACCCAATTTAAAGGACTTTTGGCTTCTTCTCATCAATCAAGAGTAAATTCATACTCCAAATACAATTCAAGAAGCATAATGGTGCCAAAGTATCAAATCAATAGCTAGAGGCATGTTTCATGATCCAAACATATATACAAGCATTCAATTATATTTAAACAACTAAGAATGTATACAAGAATGGATAAAGAACTACCTTAGGTTAAGAAGCATGAATTCTCCTTTGCTTCCTTGGCCTTTTGGTTTAGCCTCATACACACACTTGGAGGAGGCTTGGTTTGTTTGCCCTAAACACATCAAACAAGATACAAACACATCAATGGAACTATCTCTAGTTTCACATAATGCTTACACAAGTTACTTTTAGCTTATGGCCTGCTTATAGTTCCATACAAGGGCATAATGGAGCAACTCATATAATTCATAATCTTGGCTCTAATTTCTCACTCAATTTAAGTCACATGACTCCATTTAAAATTATTAAAGTCATCACAAAATCATTTCAATAAGCCAAACATCAAATTTCCTCTTTATGCCTAAAGGAACCCTAAACTTTCAACTTTCAAAATGCAACAATCAGGATTTCTGAAATTTTTCTAAATCTGCTAGCTATAACCAGGACCCCTGTTAGTTATAGCAAGTGTACCAGTTTGCTACAGTGGACTATAGCGAATGTACAGTTCGCTATAGCGAGAATGCAGTTAGTTATAGCGAGTTCGGGCATCCTATACAAAAACCAGGGAGTTTCTCACAATAGCACCCACCGTAGCGGGAACAGGGGCCTGGGACTGATACGTGCTTGTGCGTAGTGAGAGTTATTTTTCGCTATAAGGAGATTTGTTCTAGAAAAAAGGATAAAAAGTGGATTTTTACTTCTTAAAGAGCCCAGAAGCTCTTCTTTTCTTATAACCAACTTATGCTTTGTTCAAAAGTAGAGAAAAGGTTTAGAGAGAAAGAGAGAGAGAGACCAAGAGAAGCCAAGAAAGAAGGGAGAACGTCAAGGAAAAAGTTGAGAAGATTGTAAGAATTCATGGTTTATTCCTTTAGAAAATAAGTTCTTCTCTCTTTACCCTATCTTTTTATGGTTTTGGTTATTGAATTGGCTTTGTTTTTGGCTTAATCTAGAGGAGGAAGTGTAAGGATTTAAGGAGAAGATTTAAAAAAAGAAAGAACCTCTTGGAAAGAGCTTGATTTAAGGTAATTTCTTTTCATTTTGTTGCATCTTCTCCCCTTACTTCCTCTTGAATGTTTTGGCCAAGAACAAAACCATGAAATGAAGGAAGTTCTGACCTAGAACAAGTATGAAACCCTTGAATTAGAGTGTGGGAAGTTAAGAAATGTAAAGGAATTAGAAGAAGAGCTAATGAAATTCAAGAGGGAGAAACTAGGGATTCTTAAACACTTTATAAAGTTTGCTTTGATATAAAAATACCTTAGCCTTTGTGAGTATTTGTTTAAGTTCTAAGAGTGTAATTGAGTGCTATTTGTTATGTCTAGGCCAAGGAACTCAAGCTCCATCTAGTTGCGGTTGTGAGACCGAGAAAGGAAAAGAGAAATCAAAAGGGAAGGTTTGTGTTAGCTTGCAAAGTAGCTATTCACTCTTTCTTATTGCATTCTTGGATGTATGATGGTCATTGTATGCTTGTGTGTGCACTTGTATTGTGAGACATGCCATTTAATGTTGTTTTAATGTATTGGTACCAATATGTTTATATTTTGGGTTGTAAAAATTGCTCTCAAAGGGTGAGGTGGTGCCAAAAATCCTTTGTAATGGGTGAGGTAGAGCCAAGTCTCTAGAAATGAGTGAGACAATGCCAAAAGTTTCATAAATGAGTGAGACCAAGTCAAAAATCCCTAGACCAAGGATGAGACCAATCCAAAAGTTCTGAAAAATAAGGTCAAGTTAGACCAAAAGTCCCTAGAGCATATTCTTGGCATTGATATGATTATCATGGCATGTAAATCATGTGTTGTATGATTTTGAATGGTTGGATGCCTACTTACATGTTTTGACATGTTTATATACCTTAATTACTTCCTTGAATGAGTACATAGGTTATTGAGATTCTTAGAATCTCACCCCCTTCCCTCCCCCATCTTAACATGTTAGGTGGAGCTCAAGGAAACCAAAGTGTAAGTTAAGGAGCCTAGTTGAACATACTAAGTTAATTGTATAGCTTGTTTTAGTTCTTTTAATGTAAAGAAGTGCCAAAATATATATGTATGTATTATTTTTGATATGTAAATAGATGAACAAGTGTAAAGGCATGAATATGTGATGTATGAACCATTTGTGGAACCAAAACAATGAGAATGCAAGTTTTGGGTACTTGGTAACCTATTTGTAAATGTGTATTATTGTATGTAGCATAGTGAGTTTGAGATGTATGATGGTTTGGACCACATGGGTAGTTTATATATGATGTATTAGTGCTTTTAAACTTGCCCAAGAGGTGCTAAACACTAAAAAGAGCCATTTAGACTAAAGAGTTGCATTATGAGAAGCAAAAATAACTATATTGGTGGGTTATGTCACTTTTTATCCAAATAAGCTCTCCTTGATCTAAAATTTGGCATGCATCTAAAGCTTGTTGAGAGATTTTTGAAAAGCTAAAGTGAAGAATATTTGGAGGTTTATGAAATTTTTGATGAATTTTTGAAGTTGGAAAATTTTCTAATTTGGTTGCTGTCACTATAGCTTTGGTCCGAAAATTGTTTTATATCAATCATGTGGCAAATGGTGTCTAATTGCTATGAAATTTTATAAGCAAAAACTAGACCTTCCCAATGACTTCTTCTAATTGGAATTACCCCATTTAAATGTCTAGAGAGAGATACATGAATTTTTTAAATTTTTGTCCAATACTAGGCTTCCAATCAAACCTATGTCACTATTTGATTAGTTTTTGTGGTTTGAACGAAACTGGAATGCTCTAGGATGATTTTTTTCCCTATAGCTAACATCCATAGCTTTCCATATTGGTATCATTTGCATGGATTGGATTTTTGTGGAATTAATTGGATATTTTTGAAATTCATATTAGAAACCTATATCAGTACCAGTAGCCAGTTGGACCTTTGTACCTTTTTCGATCTCAAATATGGTCCAAATGCTATGTTCATGACTTAAAATTATTTTTAGTATAAATTTAACACTTAGAGCTTTCTAAAAAGTTATGGTTTGCTTAATTCTCATTTTTCTAGAATTAATTATTATTTTCTAAAGTTGGAGTCAAATATATGACTTTTGAACCCGTGAGAGAAATTGTATTTTTTTGGTTTTCGGTTTCATATCCTTGGTTTATGGATTGTTTTATGCTATGTATGAGTTGTATGAATGAATTTTGGGTAGAGAATGTGATTGATGGCTTCACAAGACCCACGGGGGCGAAGTATGAGCGTTTAAACCCATGGCATAACGTAATAAAATATCACGATTTTATCCCTTTTTTTAGAATTTCATGGAATCAAACTTAAATGAAGGATAATTGAAGTTAACACATTATGGTGTTACACAAAATATGGTTTCTAAATTCAAACCAATGGTTCATTTGGTGTTTATCATTCATTTCTAGATCATTTCTATCATTGGAATTAAAAAACTCTCCCTAAGTATGGAATCCCCTTCTTGGTCGAGACATAGAGCAATGTTGGAACCCATGGAGCTTTGTTGTTTTTTCTAGGGAAATTGCCACTTGTAAAACTTCTTAGATGTCTTGAGAACTTAAATATACTCTTACACAATTTAAATCATCACTAGAAAGTTTCATAAATCCTTAGGTACAACCAAAACCCTAATCTCCATAACTTTTTATCTATATGTTCTTTTTGGATTCTAATTGTTCCATGTGATTCCTTAGACTTCAAAACCCCAACTTCCATCAAGTTTAGATCAAAATAAAACTCCCTACATATAACCCTTATTTTGGCTGAACATATAGAGGGGGAGGAGAGCCAAGAAGAAGCAAGATAACTATGGTTTCTTACCTTGTTTTAAAGCTTTCTAAAAGAACTTTCATAAGCTTCCAAGCTTTCCTTCAAACTCTCCCTCTCTTCTACTGAATCAGTCACAAAATATGTCCAATTAAGACTTCAAAACCATGAGAAGAAAGTGTAACACCTCTTCTAATATCCTTCTTTATTTTATATATTTGTGAAGAATTCCTTATTTGAGTTTAATCACCTTTTCTATTTTAATTATTCCTTCACAATAAAATCTAATTAATGGCGTAGTGGACTACAATAATAATGAAAATACACTGTAACTTATACAAATTAGTTCAAGAGTTCCCTCATAAGGGAAAGAGGTCATACAAATCACATCACATCAAAAGAGAATCTATCCTATATCCATTCAAAAAGAAAGTCCCCCAGATAACAAAATGGTCAGTATCAGTAATTAGGCCTCTGTTCATGCAAATGGAGGAGCAGGAGGGTCAACTCCATCCACTGGGAATGTGTGGGACTCCAGTTCTTCTGGGGACACAAAATATACCGATACAACACAAACAACGTCATCACATGATATGATGCGTATATTATGGATGACGAAGAGCCATCCCTTGAGTGGGAATTGGATCCACTCTGCCTAGAGTTTTAGGGTCACTTGATAGATTGGCATCTAAGAAAAATATAAACCACACTAGAGTGAGAAATAATTTTCTCAGTAACATAGACAGGATTAATACCATATAATATCCATGAAGAAGAGCCAAGTACTTTTAACAAACAACAAGCAATATAGTGGTAAGACAGTTAAGTTACCGAACAATATAAATAGAGAGATATACCTGTTAGCAATATCTAACATGAATATCAAATAGCCAAGTGAACAGACATATTACATCTAAAGATAAGACATGGATGAACACAAGAATTGTCTCAACATAATTGATATTCAAAGTTGCAAGATATTCAAGAGATTTCTACATGTATAGAATATAAAAGATATCACAAACAATATTTATTCTCTCTTGACCATTAGGCCTTGGAGACCGCCAGGCCCAACACTCAGACCGTGTCGCACTGGCTTCGGCAAGCTCAAGCCTAGTTCATCTTGCACTACCATGACATAGCAAGCTCACCCTTGCTTCCTTTACTGAGGCGTCCCCCAGTGGGTACCCAAGAAAAGTCTTATAAAATATCACAATAATATGTCATCCAAGCCATCATTTGATCAAGGCGTATAGGTATATTTAGGAAAGAACTGCCTTGCACAACTCTGTGCATAAATAATCTCGATAGCATGATAGCATACTGGAGTCGGAGGATTAGTGGTTTAGATATTTTAAAGTGTCTTTAAGATTGGACATCCAACATAGCAGCAGCTACCCAATGGTCAACTCTGGCACATACAGGGCTCATCCCCTAGATAAGGCTACTCCGCCATATATATATATTGGTCAGTCCTTTACCAAATAACCCATACTTATAAAATCAAGTAGTAAACAACATATTATTTATGTCAAGAAATCAAATATTAGCAGAGTAAATAGTGCAATTCCAGAATACATGTTATCACATATTTCATTCTTGACGTAACGCTGCATAAATTTCTAACTATCACAAATGAGCTCCAAAATTTACAAAGTAAATATCAGCATAATCCAGACAGCACATAGAACATATTAGATCACAATAATCATGCAAAACATATCAAATATCATCAGGGAAAATTCAAGAACATCTTGGTCAACACTTTTTCTCAAAATTTTGACTTTTTATACAATGATCCATAATTCACCAAAATTTCACCATAGGCCTTATTTTTCATGTAGATTAACCTAATTTAGTTGGATTTAAGAAAACTCTTCCCTAGGTATATGTACATGTGTTGGCCGAATCTATACATCTAAGAAGACATGTGATTTCGCTTCATTTTTATGTTGCCAAATAGCCACACATACATATTCAAGGATGATAAACGAAAGCCCTTAATCAATTTCTAGAGATTTCATATGGATTCTACAATTTTCTCAAGATAAAATTCTAGGGTTTCCTTGCCAATTTCTTCATGAAAATCAAAGTTGTATTAATCTTCCTCTTCCTTAGGCTTTCTTCCATCACTTCCCCTTTATTTTCTCTTTAATTTCTCCCATGGCATCTTGAAATACAAAGCTTTTTGATTTGTAGAAAAATTGTCAAGAATAGGAATTTTCTTGAATCACATGAATCCATAGGCCATATATATGATTTCTCCATCTTTTCTTCATCTTTTCTTGGCTAGAATCCATGGAAATAACAAAATTTCCCATCTCCTCTTGCCATGTACGAAATTTAGAGAGAAAGAGAAGAGAAGAATTCTTGGAGAAAAATAGAAGAAAAACCAAGACGAAGAAAGGTTATTTATGTTACCTTAGCTTTGCGGTGTTTGATTTTTCTCGGTGGCTTTTCCTTCTCTCTTCCTTCTCCCTTCTCTTCTTCTTTAGGTCGAGCTCCTTCTCCTTCTCCTTCTCTTTGTATTGGCCAAATTTTGGTGTGTATTTTGTGTGTGTGAGAATGACATGAAAGTGTGTGTGTGGTCCATATATATACTAGTTATGAATGGTTAAGATTTAATTAACTTTAAGGTGGAAGATCTTTGCCTTTAGATTACATGGATGGTCAATATTTAACCTTGAAATAAGAGATAAAATGTAGGCCTTTAGATTAGATCAAAGGTGGTGGTTTGATCTTGAAAAAGTGAAGAAATCTAAGCCATTAGATTGCATCTACAGTTTAAATCGTATCACGTTTTACGGATGAATATTAACCATTGAATTACCCCGGTTACTTTTTCATAATATGTAAAGATAAGATTGCATTTAATGCCACTTAAGTCAGCGTCTATGTCATGCTGAAGTTAGCGGTAACTTTTTCGTAATGTATGAGATTTCTAAGATTTGCTGACACAAGCCTATGTAATCGCTCTATAGCTTGTGCAATTTCCAGAATTCTCTTCCAACTTTCAGCTTCTTCTTCACACATGGTGCCACATCATCTCTTTCTTTTCTACATGGTGCCACATCAGCACCTTCCCAGTTTTCTGATGCCATGTCAGCTCTTCCTCAGTTAGACTTACAAAATTGCCACTGCTTTCCTAGGCTTTATATAATATTTAATCTGTATTTTCTAAGTTCTCTGCTATATTTTAATATTATTTGTCCCTATGTGTGTGAACACCGTATTTTGTCCAGGCATACTCCAAAAATAATAATAAAATTAAACTAATAAAAAAATAAAAATAAAAAAATCAAACAAGTCTTTTAAGTTTAATAAGCTCAAAAAAAAAAATCAAAGGAGAATGAACTCAAAAATAGAATTAAAAAAAAAAATAAAAGCCCATTAATCTAAAATTAAAACAAAAGAAAAATCAAAGAGGGAGTAACAAAAATTCAAAATAAATGGAATTAAAAAATATTAAAAAAGAGACTAAGAAAATGAATAAAAATAAAAAAGGTTAAAAGTAGATAAAGTAAAAAAAAATACTTAAAAGAATAATAATTAAAAAAAATTTCAAGAAAAAAGAGTACAAAAATACTAACATAATATACATTTAAAAAGAAGAAACCTAAATTGATTTTGATTGCAAATAGAGAAAAGAGAGAGAAAAAAACTTTTAGCCCAATCTAAAGCCCAGTTATTAGAACAAAAAAAAATCAATCAATTCGGATCTAAACAAAATCCGAGCCCCAAGCCCACACTTAAACCGGGCTCTTTTCCAAAAACCCTACCCGTTTTGTTTCTCCTGGAGGCACACTTCTGAAGGACCCACTGACGCACACACAGGGAAGGAAAAAAGGAGAAGCACGCTGCTGGTGGACCACTGACCTTGGGAGAGAGGCAGAAAGGAAAAGGGCAACACACACAGACGAAAAGGGGGGGATACGGATAGACGCAAAAGAGAAGGGCACACGTAGAGGCTTCAGAAAGGGAATGAAAAAAAAGGCAACACGGGGAGACAGGAAAAATGGAGGGAGTGAGGGAATCGAGGGTGAGAAAGAGACGCAGGGGAGGAAAGAAGGGGTGAAAGAAAGAGCAGAGAAGAGGGACGAGATCCAAAGAGAGCGAGAAGAAGGAAGAGTCAAGGGAGAGCAGGAAATAAGTAGGAGAGAAAGGGACAGGGAGAAAGGAGGAGATTTTCGAATTTGAGGAGAGAGGCGACTGGAAAGCAAAAGAGAGACAGAGGAGAACCAAGAGAGAGAGAGAGAACAGAGAGGGGTTTCGAGTTTCGGAAGGATGTAGGGTAAATCGAAGGAGGAGGCCGAAGAATCAGAAATGGATGGAGAAATTTTAGGGTTCTGTGAATCAAGAGTTTGGTGAGAGACAGAGGGAAAAAAAGGAGAGGGGGATCGATGAAGAGAGGAGGGGGATAGCGCGAGGGAGAAACGGGGAGGTTTTCAGATTTGAGAAGGAGCACAAGTGAGAGAAGGGGTGAAAGGGGAGAGAGCTTGAGAAAGGGTTGAGATTTGAGAGTGAAGGGGGAATCGTGAATGATTGAGAGCAAGAAAGACAATGAGGAAAGAGTTACCCAAAAGAGACTACAAGAATGATAGGGGGAGGTTTCTACACTGGATTGATTTCCGGATTGCGAAGGAGCGATTTTGAAAAAAAGAAGAAGAAAATCCTAGAGGCTCTGGTCTAAGGTTGAAACAACATGGCGGCAGAATCATGAAAGAGGAGAGGGAGACACGAAGCTCGAGCAGAGGAAGAAGGGGAAGATATTACAATCGATTCTACAAAAGGACGATCCAGCTAGTCGGGTGAGATGATTTACTGAGAGTTATTTGGTTTCATTCTTTCCATAAGTTAGAGAACAGGATTTAATGCTTTAATTAGTATGTATACTAGTTTTCTGCTGCTGTTACCCTTTCATTCTTGGCTTGGGTATTTGTCTGCTGCATGAGAAAATTTTCGTTACCCTTTCATATTGGATTTAACGATTCCAACTGCTGCACGAGAGAATTGTTTGTGGTGCAATGCGGATCACAGGATGTTCATATATATATATATATATATATATGTATATATATCCTTTTTGAGTAGTAGTGTGAAATTAGGAGATTACAGGTGCTTTCATCTCTGTCTGCTGCTGTTAACATGGTTTCTTAAATGTTTGACTATCAAAACCCATACGATAGGGGTTCTGATTTAGCTGTAGATTTTCACATGGAATGGAACTAATGCCTGCTTAACTTGATATTCTGTCTTTGATATGAGGTTGATTCTAGATGTTACTGACAATTTCTGTCACTGTCATTAGAAGGGAAAACTTAAATTAGTTTGATTTGTCAAAAAAAATGAATATGTTTGATTTGTGCATTTTCGCTGTGTGGTATGTGTTATACCTTTGCATTCGATCAAATTAGAGCTTTGTTTTGTTTCTTAACCACGCCTTCATCCTACTAAGCTTAAGAAAGCCATGATTTATGCTCAAAAGTTTTTTAAATTTGAATTATGATTGTAAGGGTACTCAAAAACTGGTTCTAAGGAAATGCTTCATCTGTTTAGAATGTTGCTATCATCTTAGTTCTTGCTTGGCATCTTGGAACGTGAGTCTTGGCCCAATGGTTTAAACCTGGATCTATGCTTCTGCTTGATATCAAATTGCTAATTTCTTGTTGTGGTTATAGATTTTTGATCTTGAACTCCTTCTTTGTGTTTTTCCTTTGTTGCATTTGGACCGGTGGGCATGAAAACTGCTGGAGAAAATGGAAGGGAAATGTTTGGATAGGTGATTGAAGAGAAGATCAAATAGTAGCTGCACTGGTTCTTTACTTTCACTTAACTTATTTATGAGATATTATGTGTATTTGGAATAGGCTGACATTGGAATGAACACAAAACACACACAATCAAAATCCCTGTATGCATATGAATAAGTTGAACTTTTGTCTTTTTATTTTTATTTATTTATTTTTAGAAATGTTGTGTGGGATCTTGCATCTCCTCAAACGCATAGAAATGAATTCTAGTGCCATGTGTTACAATAAGTCTCCTTGGTACTCAGTGGCTTTATTTATTATTTATTTTATTTATTTATCTATGGACAAGTTTGGGGTTCCAATGACCCTATCTAAATAATTTTGTCTAAAAAAAAAAAGAGAAAGAAACAAATGAAGTTTAAAATAGGCGTATATATATATGGTTCTCCCTTAGAAGAATTAAAAAAAAAAACACCAAAAAGGAAACAAAGAAATCTTGTTCAACAATTGGTTATTAATTTACAAAAAAAGGGGTCTAAGGTTCCTCTCAGAAATAAGGAGCTAGAGTTTCAAAAAATTATCCCTTTGGAAAAAGAAGAATATGATAAAAAAAATAAACTATACATGAAATAAAAAGCAACTAACAAAAAATAGAAACTAGGAGAAAAGAAATAAGCAAAGTTTTCATACTTATGCAAATTTAGAAAATTGAAAGTATAAGGAAAAGTGAGGAAGGTAAAAATATAAAAAATATAAAAAATAAAAAATAAAAATAATGAAGATCAAAAGATCAAAGTGAAAGATGAAAAAATAATAAAAGAAAACACAAAAACAAAAAAATAATACAAAAAACCCACAAAAAAATAATAAAACAAAACAAAATAATAAATAAGGAAAAGAGAAAGAATAAAAAAAAAATGAAAGGAAAAACAATAAAAAAAATGAAAAACGAAAACACAAAAACAAAAATACAAAAACTCAAAAATAAAACAAAACAAAAATTAAACAAAACAATAATAAAAAGAGAAACAAAAAAGAAAAAAAAATAAGTAAATAAAAATTAAAAAAAACAACAAATAGAAAACAAGGAAAAATATAATAACAAAACAAAGTATCATAATATATATATATATCATACATCAACAAAATAAAAAAGATCAATAACATAAAATCAACCAAAAATTAAAACCCAAAAAAAAAAACAAAAAAGAACAATAAAAAAACAAGGGAGAAAAGTGAATCAAAAATCAAGAAAATAAAAAGGAAACAAAAACCCAAAAAAAATTAAAAAACAATTCAGAACAAAGACAAAAATAGAATTGAAAAAAAGGAA